>OX439000.1:30117679-30717679 GCA_949316495.1 Amphiduros pacificus | reverse complement strand
TAAAATCAATCAGACTGTTAGCAAAACGGAATGGTCGGAACTTTTTATCCCACTTTTAAACTGCTCTGTGGCTCCTGTAAACCATAACTTTATCTTGGTCAGAGGTTGGGAGGCAGGGGTAATCCAAGGGGCAACAGATTTGACACAAAGTTATCTCATCCCTCTGATGTGGTCATCACCTCTCTGTTCTCTGTGGGGTACATTTCACAACATATCACCTCTTGCTGTATTTTAAGATGTGGTACATAATTACCAAAGGTGCAAAAGAGCTTTAGTACACTGCATGGATGCCGTGGCATGGAGAGTGAGTGGATGGTATCAAGTGTCAGAGTGGTGCTCTCTAGGTCAGGTGATCATGAGATTTCTGCTACATGTCCGTATGAAGAATTTTCCACCTAAAAGCATAAGGGGCGATCCATTTGATTTTTGTGGGGTGGGGTGGGAGATTTTGGAGAAAAAAAATTATTCACCCACCCCATCCCAGAAAAAAAATTTATTCATTCACCCTACCAAAGAAAAAAAATTTATTCATCCACCCTACCAAAGAAAAAAATTTATTCATCCACCTCCTTCCAGTTTTTCTATCTTCTATATGGATTGCTTGAAATGAATCTGGGGAAGCAACAAGAAAAAAAAAATATTCACCCACCCCACACCAAAAAAAAAATTTATTCACCCACCCCACACCAGAAAAAAAAATTATTCATCCACCCAACCAAAGAAAAAAAATTTATTCATCCAGTACTGCTGTCCCACCCCACCCCACAAAAATCAAATGGATCGCCCCTAACTTAAATTGTTTAAAAATGGAAGTATATTTTTTCAAAGCTTATATAATTGAATTGCATTATCCTAATTATTATCATGGTGACAATCAAGCTAGTGAGCTCCTGTCATCATAAGTCTGTGTGAGGGGAGTATATTACATGATTCCAGACCAGAGAGTGTGGAGGTGAGACAATTCTTACACTGGGAAGGGAATGAGAATAAACCAAAAGAGACTGTCTGAAAGAGTCAAGATAAAAATCAATCTCACACCAAGTGGCCAGTCTTCACAAAGACCGAAAAAAGAGGGATATAATGGGGTTTATTAATGACTGAGAAATGAGATGTTAGCACCTTTTGGATGGGAATCTTGAGGTAACAATGGAGAAGGAGTGGTAAATGACTTTGAGATGAAGATTGGTGTTTTTAATTATGAGGTTTAATTGACTATGAGAAGATGTTAGGTCCTGTGAGATGCAAATGATGATGACATGTTAGTGACTGAGATTTTAGAGACTGAGATGTCAGTGACTGTGAGAGGCTTGTGACTGAGATGTTGGAGACTGAGATGTCAGTGACTGTGAGAGGCTTGTGACTGAAATGTTGGAGACTGAGATGCCAGGGCTATGAGAGGCTAGTGACTGTTATATGTTGGTCACTGTGAGAATATCAGTGACTAAAATGTTGACTGAGATGTTATTGACTGAGATGTTGGAGACTGAGATGTTATTGACTGAGATGTTATTGACTGAGATGTTATTGACTGAGATGTTGGAGACTGAGATGTTGGAGACTGAGATGTTGGAGACTGAGATGTTATTGACTGAGATGTTGGAGACTGAGATGTTATTGACTGAGATGTTGGAGACTGAGATGTTGGAGACTGAGATGTTATTGACTGAGATGTTGGAGACTGAGATGTTATTGACTGAGATGTTATTGACTGAGATGTTGACTGAGATGTTATTGACTGAGATGTTATTGACTGAGATGTCGGAGACTGAGATGTTATTGTCTGAGATGTTGGAGACTGAGATGTTATTGACTGAGATGTTATTGACTGAGATGTTGGAGACTGAGAGGCTAGTGACTATGAGAGGCTAGTGATTGAGAGATGCCAGTGAGAGGTTAATGATGAGATGTCAGAGACTGATTTTGTTACTCTATGGTGTGTTTCAGAGAGTTTGTGCTGGGCAAGGATCTCCTTGACATGCAGGTCGGGTGCCTGTGGCAAGGGGATTACATTCTCACTGTGTCCCTGTCTGGATTCATCAACTACCTCGACAGGAACAACCCCGACAAACCCATCCGGGTTATTAGGGTATTTATAATTCTAACTAATTTCTCATTTCTTCAGATATATGATTGTTTCCACAAAAGAATTTTAAATTCAAACATTGGTTCATCATTTAATCATTAATTTCAATTTCAGTCATTAATTTCCAACTTATTTGTAACAGAACAAGAAATCATATAAACTTGACTAGTTATTATTTGATGATCTTTCAAAGATGATTAGGCTTATTGACATCAAAAAGATCCTAAGTGATAAAATGGCCCTTTGAAGTGAGGGGGTGGAGAGAGACAATAGAGAGGCGAGATAAGAAGGGGGGGAATTAAGCAAAATGTAGGTCGCACACCTGCAGAATGATGTAAGAACCTGGCAGCCTAACATTTGAGATGAAAGAAAATGATCTTACATGGGAACAAACATTCAAAACCTGTGATATTGAAGCTTTTGTGGAATAATGTTTGACTGCCAACTCAGCTGATTTTTAAAAAAATGAAGCATGAAAAATATAAACTATGATAAATACATCTCTTAACCGTAATCAAAACAAAGTTTTGTTCTGCACATGATTACTGTGCTAAGGCTAATTCTAATGGATTTGTTTATATTGAACATGTGACACTCAGTATAAAAGCTGTGTATTATTTTGGGAAGTATTTTATTCTCCCTCTAAAGCTTCTTGAGTTTTTAGGTATAATTTTGCCAACTTTGTAACATATTGGGGAAATCACTTTAGAAATTCTTTCATATTGCTAAACCTGTTTTTAACATTCAATAACTGTTTGACTTTTGAATATGTTTTTTAGTAGCTATCAATCTAACAGAAAATATCAAATTATAGTACGGTTGCCAAATAAGCTTCACAGGGGTGGGCATATCGGTTTCTCAATAGACACTTTGAAAAAGCGATGCTTGACATTTTCTGATGAATGGATGCTCACAAGAGGCAAACAGGTTAATTGTAGGGATCCCTAATTGTATTATTGATGTTGCAGGGTCACAACAAGCCAATCACAGCACTGACTCTGACAGAGGAGAGGGATAGGGCGTTCACAGCCAGCTCCGACGGTCTCATCTGTATCCTTAACTAATTTAAGCAAACCGTCTCTAGGTTTCATAAATGGCGGTTTTATGTGACTTTTAATGCTGTATTTACTTGTTTCCACCACACTATGCTACTTTGCATATCTTCATGCTTGGACAATAATGCTGGATAGTATGAGGAAATGTTGGCCTGGACAATATTTTCTTGGTGAAATTTAATGACCTTTGATCAAGGTCGAGAAGTCCTGGCCAGTAATGAGGGCAAATTTGCTGGAATGCAGCAATACAGATATAAATTTTCATGTATAATCAATTTTTGTATGAGTTGACCTTGAGCTATTTTAAAGTCAAAAAGAGCCAATTTTCCAAATTGTCAAAATACAGAACACCTCAAACAGCATTTATTGATACTGTTATACAAATCCTATTGAATAGCTGAATAAGTCACATCTCATGAGACTGGTGATTATTTACATGTGCAAAAAGATTAAAACTTAATGTATTGTATTTGAAAATAAAGATGGATTACAGCAATATAAATGTGACTTGGAATGTATGATATACTTTTGAGTGGTTCAAAGATGTGACCTTTAGATATTCGCTCGCATTTGTTTTGACTTTAAGGCAGAATGTTCAAGGTTTTTACATGATTAAGCTGGAAGTCTATTATCAAACTGTATTATCAAACTGTTAAGTTATGTCATAGACATGCATTAAACTTTTGTGCTGACAGATTTGTGCTAAACAAAAATGACCCAGTTTCCTTAGCACTTCACCAGGCCGTTGGGATTTAAACAGTGGAGAGAGTGAGAAGGTTGAGGGCAAAGGTCATTCCAATCAAGTCATGGACATGTGCACATCTGATGATGTCCTGGTCACTTGCAGTATGGACGACTCCATCATCTTCTCATCAGTCTCTGGCAACCAGTATGGGTATGTATGACGATAGCTAGTGTCATAACAAATCCTGCAACCAGTATGGGTATGTATGACGATAGCTAGTGTCAAACAAATTCTGCAACCCGTATGGGTATGTATGACGATAGCTAGTGTCAAACAAATTCTGCAACCAGTATGGGTATGTATGACGATAGCTAGTGTCATAACAAATCCTGCAACCAGTATGGGTATGTATGACGATAGCTAGTGTCATAACCAATCCTGCAACCAGTATGGGTATGTATGATGATAGCTAGTGTCATAACCAATCCTGCAACCAGTATGGGTATGTATGATGATAGCTAGTGTCATAACCAATCCTGCAACCAGTATGGGTATGTATGACGATAGCTAGTGTCATAACAAATCCTGCAACCAGTATGGGTATGTATGACGATAGCTAGTGTCATAACAAATCCTGCAACCAGTATGGGTATATATGACGATAGCTAGTGTCATAACAAATCCTGCAACCAGTATGGGTATATATGATGATGGCTAGTGTCATAACAAATCCTGCAACCAGTATGGGTATGTATGATGATAGCTAGTGTCATAACAAATCCTGCAACCAGTATGGGTAAGTATGACGATAGCTAGTGTCATAACCAATCCTGCAATCAGTATGGGTATGTATGACGATGGCTAGTGTCATAACAAATCCTGCAACCAGTATGGGTATGTATGATGATAGCTAGTGTCATAACAAATCCTGCAACCAGTATGGTTATGTATGATGATAGCTAGTGTCATAACAAATCCTGCAACCAGTATGGTTATGTATGACAATAGCTAGTGTCATAACAAATCCTGCAACCAGTATGGGTATATATGACGATGGCTAGTGTCGTAACAAATCCTGCAACCAGTATGGGTATTTATGATGATGGCTAGTTTCATAACAAATCCTGCAACCAGTATGGGTATTTATGATGATGGTTAGTTTCATAACAAATCCTGCAACCAGTATGGGTATGTATGACGAAAGCTAGTGTCATAACAAATCCTGCAACCAGTATGTGTATTTATGATGATGGCTAGTGTCATAACAAATCCTGCACCCAGTATGGGTATGTATGACGATAGCTAGTGTCAAACAAATCCTGCAACCAGTATGGGTATGTATGATGATAGCTAGTGTTATAACAAATCCTGCAACCAGTATGGGTATGTATGATGATAGCTAGTGTCATAACAAATCCTGCAACCAGTATGGGTATTTATGATGATGGCTAGTGTCAAACAAATCCTGCAACCAGTATGGGTATGTATGACAATGGCTAGTGTCAAACAAATCCTGCAACCAGTATGGGTATGTATGATGATAGCTAGTGTCATAACAAATCCTGCAACCAGTATGGGTATGTATGACGATAGCTAGTGTCATAACAAATCCTGCAACCAGTATGGGTATGTATGACGGTGGCTAGTGTCAAACTAATCCTGTAACCAGTATGGGTATTTATGATGATGGCTAGTGTCAAACAAATCCTGCAACCAGTATGGGTATTTATGATGATGGCTAGTGTCATAACAAATCCTGCAACCAGTATGGGGTTGTAAATTTACTTAGGATATTGTGTGTCAAAATGCTTATTTGTATGTTTCAATATTTTAGAAACAGTGTGAAGATGCCCTCCCAGCCGCGGGCTCTAACCCGCACCAACGATGGACTCACCTTAGTGGCCTGTGTGAACCAGGTAAATTACTCAGACGCTAAACTGAAATGCAGTAATTTCCCACCTGAGTATAAATCTCAGGATAAACACAGTAAAGTTGGATTTGAAAAAAAAGTGTCAATTCAGAACTGGGAATGTGACCCCAAAACAAAATGTCAGTATTGAAACAAATTGTCAGTATCTCTTACATTGTCAATAATTGATTTTACCGTTCTTTACCTTGACTTTAATGCAGTGACCTTAAGGTCACAAATTTTGTGTGTGAAATATTGCATTGGTAACAAGATAATGATTTACAAGATATCATTGAATATCTCATCAAAACCGAATTGAAATCTTGTATGGAAATCCATATAATATAATAATTAAAAAAATTTAAAGAAAGCTGCGGGTTGGTTAGGGTACGGTTAATGGTGGGTTCACTGTGTCTCCAGTATAGTTGTGTGAAGGACAGAATAAAACTTGAAAGCATGTAATCTTATCAACTGTCTCGGTGAAGCGAGACAAGTTTTTATAGACTTGTGTAATACACAATGACAGCTGTGTTACAGGTTGTGATGGTAAGGGATGAACGTGTGGTGTTTTCCCTTGACGTTGACTTTGAACCCAACTGCATCAGTGTCCATCCAGGGAAGACGGAAGTTGCTGTGGGTGGGGATAAGGTAAGATTGGTCTGAGGGACTACCTTACAATATACTATGACTTGAACAATTATTCTAAAATGAGAATATCATTTCAAACTTCACTGGCTCTTTCACAAAACATGTTAATCTTATTTAACCCAATCTACTGCCTATCTGCAACTCAGAATTGTTATCCTATCCATCCACTCATTTTTCCAGTGAATGTTACCTCTTATTTTCCCTTAATACCCTTATTAACTTCCCTGCCTTACAATATCAAACTCTCATTTAAAAAATTAATAAACAGAAAATACAACACTGCTAAACAGTCCCTAACAACATCTGAGAATGTGCAAGTTTGATTGATCATATTTTTTGGAAATTTACAGAAGTTAATGATCTACACGCTGTCAAATGACACCCTGACAGAAAGCCGGTTGATTGATTTTCATCTCAACGATACTGTCACAGATGTCAAGTATTCACCAGATGGAGCATACCTCTCATCCGCAGACTCCAACCGCAAGGTCTTCCTCTTTAAATTGCCAGAATATGAGGTACAGTATTATTAAGTCGGCAAAAGCTGATTTATACTTCATTTCCACCAGGTCTGCTATCACTGCCCTTTGTTTTCTTGACCATTCCTTTACGCTTGGACATAAGGACTAGATACTGTAACATGAAAATATGTAGGCCTGGGAAATCTTTTGGGGTGAGATTTTTGTGACCTTGGGTCAAGATCAAGGTCTTGACCAGTACAGGAGCAACTTCGCTTGTGAATACTCTATTTTCTGACAAAATACAGCAATATTGATATTACTTGGTAGATGGGAACAACTGATTAGGGGCTAGGATAAGTTTGATATTGGTCACAGGAGCCAATTTTCAAAATCGGCTATTACAGATATCATTTATTTCCACTACAATCATAATCTTTCAAATATTTTGTGTGACTTGGTCACATTGATCTATTTATAAGTCATATAGGTGACAATTTCCAAAAGGGTGAGAATCTGATACTTTACAAATCAGAGAAGATTAGATCTTGATATCATGTTATTATCCAAGGCTAATTTATTCAGATGCACTATTTGTGACCTTAGGTCAAGGTCAAGGTCATGACTAACACAAGAATACAATTTTTCTTCAAGATTACAGCAATATTGATATGACTTGGCAGAGTGATCTACATGTGAGAGGCTTGGACAAGATTGATATTGGGTGACTTTGAGCTATTTCACATGTTACAGAAGATATTTTTCAAAATCATCAAAGTGTAGTATTTGGCAAAACATGACGCATAGCATTTATTGCCACCATATTTATTTTACACAATATGTTTCTTAACGTTCTTGTGAATAAATAATAACTGGGTCACATTGACCTATTTGCATGCCAAATAGGTCACAACTTCCTGAAACATGCAGAAGCTGGTCTAGAACTTATTATATCTAGATTTTATGCATATGTAAAGTACATATTAAGATTATTTCTTCACATGGATTTTTATTGATTTTGTGTGAAGGTCAAAGTCAAGACCAGCAATACTGTTACTTTTATTGGTTATGCTCTCTTGACTGTAAGAATATAACAATATCAGTGTCATATTTGATTGAACTAGGGTTGGTAGGAGTAATCAATGTAACTAGGTCACAGTGACCTATTTAAAGGCGAAATAGGATTTTGACACATGAAGATATTTTCAAAGTCACAGGGGGGAATTTCCAAGATCACATAATACCATATTTTACATAACACCAAATGTCATGATTTGCCACTCCATGTATCCTATACATTATGTTCATGATATGGAAAATAATTTATGTTACTAGGTCACTCTGACCTCCTTATAGTACAAGAGAAATTGACATTTGTGAGTTTAGTTAGAGGTAGAATTTTACAATATTATGATTATGATATACATATAAAGTACATAGTTACAGTGTTTATTTTGCCTTTGAGACACAGTGTTATACTGTTCATATGTACAATATTAGATTACATTGCCACATTTATTTTATTTTATTGATCAATATTGAAGTTTCTTAATATTAAAGATTGAATGAAAATAGGTGATCCAGATGGCATGATATAATAATTTGAAATAATGTGTTTCTTGCAGCCCAGCACAACTGTTGGGCACACGACGCACAATGCCAGAGTGAAAAGTATATCATGGGCTCCAGACTCCAACCACTTCATCACAGGAGCTCTGGACACCCATATCATCCAGTGGAATCCACTCAAAATGAACACAACAACAATTATCAAACGTAAGATATGCATACAATATGGGCATAATGATTACAAAAACTGAAAGAAATATGAAATCTAAGAGAAATCAATAAATTGCACATGTAGAATTTACAGTGTAAAATACTGACAGAAACTGATCTCTCCATGCTTAACTAGAAATCAAAAGCTGAACTGCAAAATTTGTTTGAATTCCTTTATTCCATATCAGTTCATTCTGATCTGAAGTTTGTTCATATGAAGCAGTGAATTTATTTTTTTGAATGAGCAAAATTGAGATTAAAAAGCACTTTAAACAACTGGAGATGAGTCAGTGTCACAGTTAGCATGCAGAGAGAAAACTGGAAGAAGAATAACTTATGATCTCCATGATGTTAATGTTTAGTGCATCTAAATGGGATCATTGGCCTCTACATTTTCACCCCTTGTTGCTGTGATATTTAGGGAGCAGTGTGTTACAATATTTAGCTGTGTTGACTCAGTTCCAAAACAGACCTTCCCAAAGCCTGCTTTATTATTTCCTTGGAACACTGATGTACTCCAAAGGCATTTTACCATGTCACTGCATATTGTCCACTGGGCGAAATTTGGATTAACTGAGAGAAAAAAATAACACAATTTATGGCTGTGGTATGATTAAATAATGACATAATCAAACATGCCAGGGTGTTTGAAAAGTATTATTAATTTTCCCAGTTAAAAAAATACATATGTTGGTAATTTTTCCTCTTAGAAGTGATTTATTATTTCTTTTTTATACATAAGGTATGGTAATTTTTAAGATATAACTGAATACCTTGTGACAAATGTCACTATCAGTACTGAAATAATCTGTGGTGTCAACAATAATAGTATACATGGCTACAGCCAGATTCCCTAATACTCTGTATATTGCGCTGGTTGATATCTGACTTGTAGGTCATTCCTCTGTGCTGCAGGCTGTTAAGTGCACTTGTACTCTGCTCTCTGGTCTAATTCAAGGCAAAGATAAATATCAAGACCTACCGGTATGCCCTATCCCAGTGCCAATGGCCTGAATACAGATTAAAACAACCATAGACCACTATGTGTCTTGCATAACACCACACATGTTTCCATGTTGGGGAAACACTGTGTAAGCTGCTGCTTAAATAATGCCTTATCAAATTATACAACACTCTGGGGACATTGTCTCGTATACCAACTTTCCCTTCCAAATCCTATACCAATTTTTCCTTTCCAATCACTGAAGATTATGCTCCTGACAGAAAATTGGTCTATGTATGATTTTTTTAAATTTCATTGAATAAAGAAATATACTTATTTGGAAAATCTACTGTATAAGTGTCTTCAAAGCATCATTTCTACAGCAAAATCTTGTGTTTTTCTACAGCAAAAAAGTGTCCAACTGCATTGCTAAGATCATAAAATTAAGCTCAGTTTAAGACTTCTGTAATAATGCAGTGTTGGGGTGATGGAGTTATTCATTATTTTTAAAACATTCACCGTTTGTAAGCGACAAAGCTTGGTAAATTTTTATATGATCAAATGGTTATTTACGAAATCAATGTGATATCGATTATAACATCGCTAGTAATATGTGAAATATTTTAGATATTTGGAACTTCTTTGGCCTAGGCTTAGGGAATCATTGAAGCTGTTCACAAATAGATTTAACTCAAATTCTGGTATGGAAATCTTTATATCCTCTTAAAAGTTTAATAATAAATTGTGTACATTCTGTTGCAGGTGCCCATCCAATGAATCAAATCAACAAAGTTTGCTTTCGGGACAACCAGCGTGCTGTATCTGTCAGCCAGGATTGCTGCCTCAAACAATGGGCATTCCCAGAATAAGCAATGAAGTCAATGTCTCACACCAGAGGGCAGTACCAGTAACCAGCCCTTGATATTTTTTTAAAAAGAAGAACACTTTCAAATTCATGAATAAAAAAGGAATTTTTAACATGGCCAATAATATTTGCAGAACGTTATATACAGATTATTTGAATGGGTTGAATGAGGTAATTCATTGAAAAGTGAGCCTCTTCATAAGGGTATCTGTAAGAGTGTTAGAATATTTTTACAAAAGTCACAAATGTAAAGGAGAATTCATTGCTGTGAATCTTTTTCAGGCTGCATTTGAATTAATATGTAATTAATATGTAAATGTTAACTTCCTTTTGATCATGTTAACACAAGCAAAATTATCTAAGTTTACCACAGCAAATCATTGTGTGTCCTTGGGAGTAAAATAATGCAGGCAGAAAACCAGTTCAATGTCAACAAATCATTATAACCACCAGAGAGTAAATGAGCAAACAATCCTTATCCTTGCCCATATGCAATGTTGAAATAGATTATTCTGTGCTAAATACAAGTTTTACAAGCTGTTTTCATCAAAATATGGGTCATGTTTCTCCAACAAAGAAACAATCTTTACCTTGGTTGTGCGATCTGATAAGATTTCTCTAACAGCTCTTGTAACTCTGGATATAAAATGAATTTTAAGATTTGCTTCATTTTCACTATTTCAATACTGTTTTGATAAAGATAACAGCAGAACTATGAAAGGTGAGAATTTTCTTTGTCATTTGATATATTTCAAGCTTTAGCACCATAAAAAGAGTTGTTTGAGTAGGAGTTAATAAATGATGATGATTGAGCATGTGTTACTTTTAGGCCCATTTTATAATGTAAACATAACTAATGAATATTTGAGAGAGAAATTTTCTAATTACAACATTTTTGCTATCTGTAAATGAAGTGGCTGTGGTAAGAATTTGCCATTGCTATTAAGATCCTACAATTGTTTATGTTTCTTTGGTAGTGTATGTTCCTTTACTTTAAAGGGTCAGTTAGTCTTTGTGGCACAATGAAGAACAAAGCTAAGAATAATTCATTATGGGAAATGTAGACACCATTATGAATTTATTATATTGGTGCCGGAAAGCCTGGATATTAAACCAGAACTAAAACAGTTTTGACTATGCACACAGGAGGGACGTTCTTTTATTGGGTGTCTGGTTTGGTAAATAGTCCTTAAATGTATGCTTTGTAAATAATCAAACAAGCCTATTGGTGCTAACAAATTGTTTCTTCATAGAATCAGAGGCTTGTGTGAATGCTTATCACAAAAACACCTTGGCAATGCTTCTCTCAATGCATCAAACTGCATCCTGTATATCAAAGCCTTCACTTCTCTTCAACCTCATAATATGCATTAAAATAGGCTACTTTTAAAGCGTGCCTTGAAAAAAAATGCATTTTCATCATTAAAGTGGGAGATGTTTTCTTCAGAAAACAGTTGATTGTAGCACAATAGGGCTACTGAGGTCTTGATTTGAAACCTTATCAGCCAAACAACTGGAAATAATTTGTCAGAATCAATGTATAGACATAAGATATTTCAAAATTTACTGAGAAGTGTGTGGTAAAAAGTATGGAAATAGAAAGTGTGAAATAAATATCTTTATGGGCTTTCTTTTCTTGACAGTTGTCTAACGTATGTAATATAAGAAGTTATGGAAATGTTTGAACCATATTTATTTAGGTTTATGTATCATAATTATGGGAAAGTCATTGTCTCTACATATAGAACCAGGGTGTTTCAGACATTGCTATAATCAAGAGGTGAAAGTGTTGATTTACCCCACCAGAGGGTACTGTTCACTATCATGTTTGAACATTAAAAAAATCAACTGAACAACGAAATTGAGTACAGGATATTTTATGGTAGTTACTTATTCTCTTGTTTGTATTAGAATTAGGACTGCACATGCGTCATTACTCTGCTAAACAGAGGTAGCCAATCCTCAACCTACCTCTGCCACCATTCCCAAAATTCGTGACCACTATTGGCAGTTGATCATGAATATCCATATTATGGAAATAAGTATGTCAGAGGTGCATCATCAGAACTAAACAATGCCCAATAAATGAGGAATGTTTATCTCACTTTCCTAAATTGTTTTGTCTGGTCTCACAAGTGTCCAGATGTAGGTGCATTATGTATGCACATAATGACCTGTTTGTCTGATTGTGTGCATCAGGGGAAAGGCCTGTCTCCATATTTATTAGGAACCTGGGGTTTTTCATACTTCTTGTGAAAATAATGATGGGGCTTTGGAGGCAGATGCAGGTAGAAAATTGACTGCCTCTGTTTGGCAGAGTAACATGTCATCAACAGCAAAAAAAATCTTAATATTCCCTGGAAATATGTTAACCTAAGTGCAGTATTTTAAGGAATTGTTTTGACGATGTGAAATTTCACTGATCGTCACTTTTGAAACTTTTTTTTATGTTCATATCCATTTTGGAATAGCTTTCAAAGTTTTATCATTTTTGCACACCCCCCACTTCTAACAAGACTTCCATAAAGATGGAAAAAAAATAAATAAAATGGAAGGGTCAATATTTTAAGCTGATGTATATTGTAAGAAAACAGATTTTTTACTGTTGATGAATGATCATGAAGAATGTGCTACCAAAAAGCACTATTTAAATTGTTTAAAAAGGGAGGCATATTGATATCATAGATTTACGGCATTCTGAAGATTATCATTATGACAAACATGGTTCTATTTCCAATGGTTCCAAGCTATTGAGCTCACTACATGGTAACACTGTGCTTACTGTAAGGGGTTGCATATTACAGGAGTCCAGACCAGAGAGGATTTCTGGACACTTGTTGATGCTGGTAGGTGAATAAGATGCTAAAAGTTTGGATGGTCTCATGCAGTCAACTTTGAAATCAATCTCTGGCCAATTGTCTCTCTGCAGATATCAACCAAGAAACTTAATTACTTTTTGTTCCATCCACTAACTTTCCCTATCAGTAAAGCAAGCTTCTCAGTCAAAGGAACTCTTTGGACAGCCAGGCCAGTGCCTATTGATCTAAGTAAATGTGTCATAATTGAGCTGTCCCACCCTTTATCTACATGACTGGGCACACATTTGTGTTTGGCTCTCATCAAGTGCATATCAGGCCTTCCCCCAAACTCCACCAGAGGGCAGTGTGGTGAACCTACCAAATAGTGTGCACGAGCCTTCTGTGGACAGTGTGAATAGCTCACGTCAAACATCTGATCAATCTTTCAGTGAGAGGCTACTAAACACAGAAGCCTGAAACTTATGAAAAACCAGTGAATACTCGCGAGGGGTTGCTTCCAGTCTAAGATCTAAATGCTGTCTCAGCCTCCAATGTGAGGAGGAGGGGGGGGGGGGGGGGGGTTCAGAAACTCTTGTCAAATGTGGAATACCTAATCCATTTATTAGAACTGCCTCATCCATATATGGGGACAACCTGATCCATGTGTGGGAATACCTGATCCATATGGGTATACACATTTATATTATATATTTGCTGCAGGCTAGCTGATTTATAAGCTTCATATATGATTTTTTCGTCAGATAATGTAAGCATGGATAGCTCAACATTTTGGGAACATTTGAATATAGTGACTACATATATTGTAATATTATATGCTCTAAATCAAGTGTCTCATTGACGCAAATATCAAGACAGTTATCTGTATATTTTGTAGCCTGTTTGGTACCTAATTGATGCTAATAATAAACAGAATGGTATTTATTTCTTTGTAGTTGTAATTTGATAATTATTTTCGTATCAGGGCACAGAAGAGGGACAGGGTATAAACCTTATGTGTTTTCAAGGTCCCAATTTATACATTTAGTTTGGTGAGATCCTACAGATTCTACAATTATTTTGTCTTCCGCCAAAACAAAGTCTCTGTCCGTTCATACTCCTTGCAGACTCTCTAACTTGCCAAAAATTACATGGATTGGCATCAAACTCATGCATGCTTCATGTTAAAGTCTGTTAAAGACCTTTCCATGATCTTTTTGTGCCCCACCTCGATGAAGTGCAGTCTTCTATCTAATCGTTAGTTCCTAAGTTTATTAGTTTGTGAATTTGTTAGTCCGTCCACATTAGTAGTGTTAGTGTGAGGGATTGCTCGCTTTGTTTTCATATTGCACAGGCACATTCTATATAGCAATATCTTTAATGATAATGGCTGTGACTGGACAATTTCTGTTGCCATGATAACCACCTTACCTGAAAATCTTGTTAGCAGGATAAAGTGCCAGGAATTGCTCGGATTATTTTCATATTGCACAGGCACATTGCATATATCGGTATCCAAGGAGTTCAATAATGGCTGTGATTGGATGATTTCTGTTGCCATGGTAACCATTAGATCATTTTCATATTGCACAGGCACATTAATGTGTGTGTGACTGTTTATTCTCAATTCTAAGACAGCTAACATTTCAACACAATTTTCTGAACCATCTGTAGTACCACATCTGATGGACATTGCTCTTGCTGAATTTAACTATTATATCAGGGTAAGAATACCTTGCAGACTCTCCACCTTGGCAAAATGCAGATTAGCACCAAACCCTAAAAATGCATGCTTTATGATAAAATCTTTGACAAGTTCAATGTTGACCTTTATTCTTGCACCTGGGTTCCGATTCTTGCCCAATAAGGCTTGCATTGTGTTTTGGAGGATTTAGTGAGCATTTTGAAGATGCTTATTTGAGATTCAAATTAGGTTGAATGAAGATTGCCTTGTGGACACTTGTCCTTAAAAGCATTCATGAAACCAGGTCACAGACAAATTTAGAGATTTGGGGTATGCTTAAATGATATGTGGCCACAAAACTGATACAAGCAAGCTATCTCACTAAAGTCAACCAAAATATACTGACCATGATTATTGTGTTTTGCTGAAAGTGCCAAGTACTGCATGTACTCTTTTGACCAACAGGTGGCCACATGTACTCAATCTTGTCTGTCCAGGTGTTAGGCCTAAAGAAGAAGACTTCTGTTAAATCCAAATCATGCATTGGACATTTTTCAACAAACTTTGTTTTGCTGACCAGTGATCTAGTGCAAACAACGGCCTCATTAAGTTTGATTAACAATGGGGCACCGTCAGATTGAGACCATGGAGTGATTTGGCTTACAGAGACCTGTTTGTCCATTTATTTTTGTCCAGTTTTAGTCTCACCCACTACAGCTATCACAAACCAGACAAGACATGTGATAAGCTAAAATGATTTTTGCATATGAAATCTTGGGACTTTAAAACCTGTTGCTTAATTTTGTATTTAATTACTTGATTTAGGTATGGCTGTAATCTTTAAAAGAAAACTGAGAACAAACCATTATGTAAAGATATAGTTTAATATGCCTTTTTTACAAATTGATTGTACAAAGTTGCCTCATCACACTACTCCCCATGGCCAACGAGGTGGCACGCAGGCCAGCATCCACATTCATATTAAGTAATTGCCCAGTGACAATGATAGGATTTCTTTGTCGCAACACTAATTAAATTAATAACTGGAATCTCTTATCTGGACTTTACTAAAGATAAAACAGTTGTGACTTGTTGAACATGGACCAGAAACTTCTCATAGTTTTCTTTCATTCAAAACAGATTTTCCCAAGTTTGCCATCAGCAGTAATTGTTTACAGACTCTAAAATATTTATTATAATATACATACATACACAATACCACAAAGGGTAATTAGCCAACCAAGTGCCATATAAGATAAACTTCTATTCTTTAAATTTGCTATTGTCATTTTCCAAAGCTGGAATTAAATAATATAAATAGTTTGGTTCTCAAAACAAATTTAACAAAATTGCAGAAGGGCTTGTCTACATATTCCATTCCTAACTGAACACACTTATTTATATGTATTTTGATTTTCAGTTTCAACAAGTGCTTTTGTATTTTTCACCCACTGCTATACAAGTGCTGAAAAGCTTAGACATTAAGCTTAGACATTTAGGAATATGATCACCCATTATATAATACACCAGCTACCCTTTGTGGTATATTTACTGTCACATGCAAATACCACATCAGTTGCCATTCTATACACATTGCCACAGAGGGTAAATAACATCATATTGATTCTATCTCTATCTTTTTGTATATATATATATTTTATGTCACTCAACTTCCTCAGCATAACTGCAGACCCAACCGCAGATGGTAAACAAAAATAAATTCATACCACACCACGTGATAAATGACCCTGCCATTTGATAGAGCTGGCACATTTGTTTATGTAAGCTGTTAAGAAGATATTAATGACTTGGGAGGACAAATCACAGGTACTGCACTATCCCAGAACCTTGGAATGTTCAACATATATATATTTCTTGTAACATCTGCCCATGAATACATGAAAAATCTAAAACAGGTCATACATATTTACTCTACACAAGGAAATGATTCTCCTTAGACAACAGGAGTTTATTAATGTTAGTTGAGGGAAACAAATGAATGGACCCCACACACTGCCACCATATTTGAGCAGTGGTGACATCTGGTGACCAGATATGTATTCACTATGTGGCAAGTTGGTCAATCATTCACTCCACCATCCACAATACACAAGCCAACCTATCAAACTCATGGTCATAAATAACTACACATTTGACATTTAATTTTTTTCCCCTACTAACCATGCATCAAGATGTGACCTTTATGACTGATTATGTAATAATACACAACAATATAACAATAATATTTCTTTATATGCACGTGAAAAGAAATTAGCCTATTCCTTTATATATATATGTATATATTTTAATTTTAAAAAATTTAAATCTTGGATACCAAAATGAACATGATTTTCTTCTGCATCAATGAATGATAAACAAGACATCATTCATCTTCAAATGAGCTGCATTTGTACCCCAAATTGTGCGACAATATATATCTTATATCTGTATAATAAGTGAAGCAGATAATGATGATTAACACCATTATTAGGTTCACTTATAACCTCTTCAGGAGTGGAATCGGCTATAGATATGCTATCATTCATCAGCATCCTGGTTTTCCCCCCTTCATTAAAGCTAAGCTTTTACTGATCAAATTCTGTCTTTCTGACACACTATTTGTTTATCATTCTATTCACATATCACAGATATATATATACATATATGTATTTTCGATTTGGATTATTCCACGAAAATAAACATGCACTGCCCCCACTCAAGTAGAATTTTATTTCATCACTGTACAATAAACATAAACTGTGTAATGAACCTAAGTGGAATCTATGATATGGATATCTACATTACCTAATCTCATTTGCACATCCCTTACTCACCATAAATAATGCTGGACATAAATTTGCATGAGAAACACCAGCCTGCTCATGTGCAAATTAATAGTACATGATCACACTTTACCATGATGTTATGTTTCAATGAACATTAATTGTAGCATGATCAAACATGCATATGCTGCATTCACATGCCACCAGCCTGGATACAGCCTTCACCCAGGATGTATGCCACCAGCCTGGATACAGCCTGCACCCTGGATATATGCCACAAGCCTGGATATAGTCTGCACCCTGGATGTATGCCACCAGCCTGGATATAGTCTGCACCCTGGATGTATGCCACCAGCCTTGATATAGTCTGCACCCTGGATGTATGCCAACAGCCTGGATATAGTTTGCACCCTGGATGTATGCCACCAGCCTGGATATAGTCTGCACCCTGGATGTATGCCACCAGCCTGGATATAGTTTGCACCCTGGATGTATGCCACCAGCCTGGATATAGTTTGCACCCTGGATGTATGCCACCAGCCTGGATATAGTCTGCACCCTGGATGTATGCCACCAGCCTGGATATAGTTTGCACCCTGGATGTATGGCACCAGCCTGGATATAGTCTGCACCCTGGATGTATGCCACCAGCCTGGATATCAATTTCTTGTTTGCAACACCCAATTCTGGGCCAAGTCCACCAGAGTTTAAGACTGCATTAAGTAGCAATAAAGGAGACTGATGATACTCAAAAGTAGAGCATTTTAAATATTCTTCTTTTTCCCTATATTTAAGTGTTAGGTAAACAAAACAAAGCATCACAAATATGATCAAGATGAAAATAGGTATGGAATGCAAAAGCATAAATGTCAGTAGTTTGCTATTTTTTTTCTCGGATTTTCTCATACAGTTTGTGAAGATAATGAAGAGTAGCACTGGTAAAAGTTGGTCTGCTACTGGGAATTCTTCAATCCTGGTCCTTATTCTGCATAACATCATGTCCCTTCTGTGAAGAATAAAATGTCTGGCTCATTTCTGGAAGTTACCAAAGTTAGGTTGTTGTTGGAATGCAGGGTTGACCATCATACCAGGCTGCTGCATGCCCATCATGCCACCTGCAACATGCAAACACTCCACTCAATATCTCCTCCAGTCAAATGATGAGCAATGTCTGTATATGTATCATTCATGCTGTCTCGGTTTATGAATATGCACTTTAAAGTACTTGGTTCTACTCATAGATTTCTATTAAGATAAACCTATAACATGCAAATAGTGTAATTTTATTATATAAAAGTATTCATAGACACGCAGAGTGCACAGAGTGTGCCTTTGCATTTTTAAATATATTATAAAACAAAGAAAAAAAATCAATGTTCTTTATAACTTAGCCACTTTTCATTGCAAGGAATAGAAGAAATAATTTAGCAAACTAATATGTTTGATATATGTAACTCTTCCATTGTTGCAATAAATTGTGCATACCCATGTTTGGTTGTGTGCCCATATTCATATTCCCCATCTGGTTTGTAAGGCCTCCCATCTGGTTGTACATACCTGAAACATGAAAGTCATATTTTAAATCAAAACAATACCATGCACAAATTTATTTATAAAGTATTTTATAATCTTCAGAGAGCCAATCAAAACTAATACACAATTTACGGACAACGTGAAGTTAAAAATCCATTTATCTGTGCTTCTTCAAGCAAAAAAAAAAAATCTGGCTGGTACGTACTCATCAATAAATCAATAATTGCATGTTTTTTTTGTTTGTTTGTTTTTTTTTTTAAACAAAATAAAATTTGTGTACAATAAGTAGCTTGATGAACTACTTTGCAAAGCAGTTGTATTACAGGCACAATAACTATGAGTAGTGTACCTGGCATGGCAGGGTTATGCGACATCTGGTTCATCGCAGGGGCGGCAGACTTGTGGAAACGGCTGGCAGGACTCAAGTTATCTAGACTGATATCAACAGACCCTGTGTTGGACCAAGTCTTACCCGCCTGAAATAATACATAACACATTTTAAACCAGCATTTACGGACCCAAAGAAATGAAATAAAATACTTTTAAAAACAAGAATTATAACATAGATGCATAAAGTGGTTGTGATATCCAATGAATATTCCCCTGGTTTGTGTAACTGAACATGAGCTGTTCTTGAATATGGCCTGTCGGCGGGACTACAGTGGCCACCATGTGACGACACTACATACCTGTGCAGGAGTGGCAGATGTCTGGGGTTTAGAAGGAGAGGTTGTGGGTTTGGTGGGTTGTAAAGCACTACCTCTCATGGCATTGCCTCCTGCCATCTAAACAACATCAACCAAAACAACATAATCAAAACAACATTAACACAAAATCCCTTAACAAAGTTCACAGTAAAAAACAAAACACAAAGTCTACAATATTTTACAAACATATAAGCACATCTACTGATTATCATTTTCTAAAATAATAAACCTCTGTTTACACACACAAATAAATAGAGGCATTGTTTGCATATAACCAAGGGTATCAGTGCAATATTGTGCTGGTCCACACATAAAAAAAGAAAAGAAAAGAAATAAAAGGAGGTTAATATTACAATATTGCCCTTGATGCCCATGTTCAAATATAAAAGTTCACGTTGACATGTTTGAGATATGTCCACATTCTTCTACCAAAATAACTATGCAAAATAGTATCATATCTAGACTATTTAAAACCCAAATACATCCTGATCCCTTCCTTCATAATTTTAGCCTTTTCAACTCAAACTCCATTTAATTCTCGTATCTAGCCCTTTTTCAACCCATTTACCGGTAGTTGTGCACTTAAGACCCCTGTATTTTTGCCTAATACTGCTCGCATACTTGGTCACCATTTTGGACTTAGTCATATAATATGAATATCTAGATACAACAAAATGAATATCTAAATACAATAAAGAGTTTTCTAAATAGCATCCAAGAGGCATGAAAGAATTCTAGGACAGCCACTCCAGTGCATCATTGTGTTTGTATTGACTCTTTCAGAGTTTAATGAAACTGGTGTTGTTTATAAAAAGAAGAAGGAATGGTGTAAGTGCAAATACCATAGGTGGCTGTGAGGTCATGGCAGGGGGCATCCCCATCATGCCGCTAGGGGGCATCGTTCCCATTGAGACAGGCATTCCCATCATCTGTAACACACATACATTCTCTACAGGTGCCTGGTCAGAGATAAAACAAGCTATATCATCTTAAAGTTTTATATTCTGTGAAAATTAAAAGAAGCACATCTATGTGAAGTATCTGGGAGTTGTGAGGCAGTACTTACCGGCTGCTGCTGCTGCATGCCCATGGTAGGCATTCCCATACCCATCCCCATGGCTGGCATCTGGCCTGTCGGACTCTGCATTCCCATGCCCATATTTGGCATGTTCATGTTGGGCATGCCCATATTTGGCATGTTCATGTTGGGCATGTTAGGCATGGTGTTTACAGGTGAGGTGATGCCTGAGGGTGAGGTGATGCCCATGGTAGCGGAGGAGGACGGCTGCAGGGGAGGGGACGACATGAGGCCAGACAACAGGTCTGTACCCGCCTGCGGTGTGCTGGAAGTGAAGCTTGCTGATGCTGGACCACTAACAAAGTCAGCAAACTCACCAGGGCTGCAAACAACAACAAATCAATCACTAACCTTTATCTATCACACACTGAATTCTCTCTTCTTAATATCTGTTGTAAAAAAAAATAATAATAAAAAATATCTGGATAACTGTTTTTTTATTTATTGTAAAACATAACAGACTGTAATTATTCTTGATATATATTCATGTCAATTAAATCCTTTTCTATGGGTTCTTATAAATATGTGATCGACATAGAGATAAAGCTATCAATGCACACTACATTACATTTCATTTCTAAATCTAATCTCAACAGGTAAGAAATATTCTATCACAGTGCAGAGTGGTAAGTTCCACATCCGATCAATTTGATCAAGTATCCCATCTCCATTTTCTAACAGTATGATACAATACTTGTGTACAACTTGTCTTCCCATACCAGATAATATGTTTGTAACATGTACAAAAGCACTTAAAAGATAATAGTTTGATTAGTATCTAAATCTTGCACCATATTCTTTTGCACCCATTTCAAAAGCACCATTAAAGCAAATCACCAATGAATGTTATATTATGGCTAGCAGGCAACAGCTTCAACCCAGGCATCTGGGTACCATCCTTGGAAATGGCTACCATGTCCCACCAGGTGTTCCGATTAAAAAGATGGTTTTACTACAATTCATTGAACAAGCCAAAGTAACCGGCACAATGCGGTTCTGCAGAAATAGTTATGTGGCCTGGAATATCAATTCCACTCACTGACATTTATTTTGAATTGGATGACATGTTCAAAACAGAAAATACCTAGGGTTCTTACCCTTGATTTGGATATATAAATGTTGGACAAAAGATATAAATTGTTACCTTATCACAACAGATTATAATTAGATGCATGGAGGATTGGCCTTTTAAACCCTGAATGCCAAATTGCATTTAATCTTGTTTTAATGTTATATTAGTCATCAACAAACAGTTAGTCATTCCAGCTTTGGAAGGTGGCTACAATGAGGAAATGCTCCCAATACTAGCAAGCTACACATCATGCTTAACATGCCTTTTTTGTGGTGCTGGAGATGATTCAGTTCTAGTGCTTAGAAAGTCGGAAAATTCATCACCACTGAAATACACACACACAAATGTATACATATAAATAGAAGTCTGGGCAAACCCACAAAACAAATGGCTTGCTATGCCCTGTGTTTGTACAGTGGTGGCATGCTGTCATATTTGACTTGGCATAGGCACTTACACTACTTTTTATAGCTGTTTCCTGATTTATTGGTTACTTGAACGAGACAAAAACCTACTAAAACTGTATCTATTTATGCCTCACATTCTAATTGGCAGAGACATGTGCCCTCTCCTGTCTCCATGGCCTTATACGAGTACATTTATTACCTGGTTAATACCATGTAGTTAGTTGCTCAAGATATCACATCATGAGCAACATCCATGTTTTTAAGATGGTGAGATCATCCATATGTGTTCAAAGAGGCAACCATAAAAGACAAATTCTTGTGGTAATGCATTTTGATTGATTTTAATAGTAATCTTCAACTGATTCCCTTAGAATATATCCTTTTGCCAGACGGCCATACAGAGATAAACCCCATAGACGATAACCCTTTCACTTTAGGCAGATGTGGGGTAAAGACTCAAGCAAAAACAAATAATATAGAACTAGAAAACTCAAAACACCTTTTAGCTTGAGGTTGCATTGACTGGAAATCAGCAAAATCCTCTACACTGAAAACAAAGAAAGCAAAAAAAGCATCACAACATGTAATTTAAAAATGCATCATGCAATTTTTTCAAAACAAAACTAGTTTGCTGCAGCTGGAAAAATACCACAGAAAAAAAGAAGTTTTTCTAACAAATTACAAGCAACATTCATGCGTTGAATGGAAGTTTGCACCTACCTCGGTGCCGCAGATCCTGAGCTGGAGGGAACCTTAGAGAAGTCACCAAAGTCTCCATTTGCACCACTAGTGATAGCACTTTGCTTACTGAAGTCTGCAAATGAACCATTAGCATCTGCTGCAGCAAAGTCTGCAAGGAGATCTGGCTGCGATGTTCTCTTGCTCTCTGCTATTCCGCCAAATAAGTCGCCTGAGTTCTACAATAATGTACAGGATACACTGCTATCAATCTACACTTTTGCAAATTGATACAATTCATGTATTGATGGACTAAAATAATCCACAATAGTCACAGGAATTGCACATCACAAATTGATGTGCAATTTAGACTTTTTCAAATTCAGACAAAAATATTTTTTAAACAATCTATTGGCTAGACAATCTTTCTTCATGATTCAAACCAATCAAACAGATTTAATACTTTTACAACTCACACAAACTCTTTTCAGTATTTAGTGTTGACAAATAGATGTATCATCATGTGTTTCACAGCATAATTTGATTATTCTTTAACCGATTTAAAATTTACAGATGTCTACATCATTATGTATGGCAAATACCTGGGATATATTATCGTCTTTGCCGAAGCTCGCCGCAGCCCCGAGGTCCATCTTCTTGGAGGATGTGCGTGACCGTCGTCCTGACGTGATCTTCTCTGTGGTGGTGGTGTGGGTGCGCTCCACAGACGTGTACTCCTCAGCATCCTCATCTTTATACTCTGTATACCGATTGGGTGGACCTTCATCGTCAAATATTTCATCATCATTTCTACAATATGAGAGTTTCTACTGAAATATTCCATTACAAGTTACCAGAGATATTACAGACCCTTTCAGAAGTTGTCTGGAAGATGAAAACATGGAAAAAATTGTTTTCTCTAACGTGATTCCTTCTTTCGTTTCAAATGGATTATGATAGGTTATTAATTACCAGTGATTATTAGTCAAAATAAAACGTGCTTGATTATATAATAGCATAGTCGTGATGATAAATATATCAATAGTTGTTTTTGCAAGAGCATATCTGTGTTCAAGAATGTCTTTGAGCTTATAGAATAATTTACAGCAAACAAGATTAACTTCTTAGACTTCTGAAAGGATATGTTAGAACAGGAATATTATCTCTACAAGAAATGTTATTATAACATCATTATAACTCCATTATAACTACATCAATCAACTTTTCAACATCTTGCTGCTTTTAGCTTAGTGGTTTCAACCAATTTAAAAAAAATTATTTCTATTTCCATATATTGAAATAAAGCGTATCACAATATATACAGAATCATCTAATCTCAATAATATGACTGCTGTTGGACAACATGTAAAAGATCTTGTGGTAATATTTGCTTATTGGTTTCATGATAATCTGTCAGAACCCGATCATGAGCAGGAAATTATTTGAGATGAGAGGCATGGAGTGTGCACTGTTACAGCTTGGAATGTGCACTGTTATACCTTGGAGGGTACACTACCATCAAGTGACACATTACAACAAGCACGTCACTTCAAAGCATTTTCTCTCGCCACAGGTTTTGCCACCGTTTCTGGGAAACATCCAAGGACAGGAATAATGTCATGTATTTTGTGGGTTTTATCTTAATTATCAGAGAAAAAAGGACGCCAGTGGAATTATAGTGCATGTGCTGATATATCCACAACTTGTGGTCACATCAGACTGGCACATAATTCCCTATGCATCTCCACTTAATATTAGTCAAACATGGTAACAAACTATCTATCAGTAGAGGTCCAGAATGAACCCTTCTATCTTAGTTTTTAGCATTCCAAGTCAGAACAACAATCTTGACAACATTCAGTCTGTCATGCCATTAGAAAATGCCCACAAGTCTTACCTGTGCGACTGAAAATAACTCTGAACATTTGACAATATTTATTTGCAAGAGAGTATTGCCCAACTCCAACCAGTGGTTCACAAAAAAAGCCAAACAAGACTGGTTGGCAGCTAACACAAGACAGAGCCCAGTGATTGAGACTACTGGGATACTGTGCCCAGCGGCAGATACCCAGATTACCCAGAGAATGTGGCCAACTGCAGCATCATGCTGAGCCAGTTTGCAGTTTGTAGAAGGATTGTGTGAATAGCCTAGCAATAATTTATAACACTAATCAGCAGAGAGAAGTCTTACACTGTGTTAGAGGTGTTAGATCCTAAGCCTGCCATTTTGGGGTCTGCAGACCTACAAACAGCAATTTGTATGCAGTGATGGTTCATAAAACATTTTTCAATGTGGCATGCACATCAATTTGGTCAATCATGCTACCTCCAAACAAGACTAGCATAACACACCCAAAATGGCACGCAAAGGATCTTGCTAGCTACAAATGAAAGCAAGCTTCTAACACATAAACAAAACCAGGAAATTATAAATAAACCACATGGCAAATAAAAGGAAAATCCAAACAATATGACCATTTAGTTCTCTACATTTGAAGTTTTTCTAACACAATTGCAGAAGAAGAGTCGAACAGGTTCATTTATACTGCAACATGGTTATGTAACCTTCTGATTTGGTTACAGGTTCAGATGTAATTTTGCTTCTTTGCCTTAAAGTGCCCACTCTCCATGGTAAGTTTGTGAAGCATATTTGTGATATAATTAATTGGCTTTCAAGATGACTATATGTAGATAGCTGTATGTGGACAGCTGCCCTAAGAGAACACTATTATGCAAAATGTGGAGATATTGCGTGCTCACCTAAACCTGTATTCCTTTGCATCGTCATCTGGCCTGTCAATTTGAAAACAAATCATGTAAAAACTGTGTGAAATGTGAGGGATGATGCAAGCAATTCCACAGACCTGAGAAGTTAAATGTGTTTGTTGTTTGGTTTACATGCACCTTCATCCCAAGTTTCCATGATCTAATTGTAATTTAGTAAGATATAAAACCAAAGTGAAGCGACGAATACAGCACTGCCCTTTCTTTGATAAAAAATGACATGTCTCATATGTTATATAACTTGATTATATCTGTCGGATAAATCAAAGTATTCACATCTCTCATCCATAATGTCAACATTAATAAAAAAAATGTTGAATATTGCTATATGGTCATATTGTAAACAATAAGAAATGTAAGAACAAGTAAGACATGCTCAAAGACAAGACTGTGACATATCTGTCGGAAAACTATGTGCAAAAAGATAATCTACTATGACTCTTTCTATTGGAGATTTCTATTTAACACATGGCACAATCAGGGTTATTAGTAACAAGCTGAAAGATTCACAAATTGTTTGGTTATATGATAACATCTCTATGCTTTAATATATTTGTCTTGTTGACCAAAAGGCTGCAATAGATATTCAAATGTGAATCCCAATGGTTTGATTATACTCAAAAGATGATAATTATCATAAGGTTGTTTCACAGATCACATGATAAACACAGCCATATCCTAAATCTCTAAACCTGAACAAAATCTGAAAAATGAACAGTACTACATCATCTTTAGAACTGTTATGATTACTAACTAATATATTACACATCCTGGCCTGAAGATTTGTTAGAGTAGACATTATGGATAGTGGAAATGTTGTCACAGATATTAATTACTGTGAAATTATCCTAATTTCCCAACTGCAATATTTTTTATAAGTATCAAATGACAGGTTATGGTTATTTATGTTAATTCTTCTCATATGATGAGTGAGGCCCAGATATTAACCTTTATACAGAAAACTGTGGACTGCGAGTATCACACGATATTAACTTTTAAATTTTGTGAAAAGATATGTCATAATATTTTATGCTAATGAGAATGGATTTAATGGGCTCAGACAATCACTATTGCATCTGTACAATCTTAAGTTATAGAAAATGCTATTCTAGAAAAGAAAGTGTGATAAATCAAGACAAACAGATACATATATTATATAAATAAAATGCAAACCAAAAGCACACATTTGCACAAATCAATACAATTACATGCAAAATGGTCTAAGACTATTAAAGACTACTTCAAGTTCATAACAAGTAGAAATGTATTCACAAATACTATCTGCTTATATCACTTATGTAAAGTATAAATAATGGCATTTCTGGATTTATTAACTCAAATAAAAAAACTAAGATAAGAGTTTATCAGATAGCATTTGTGGTATTTAGATTAATTATGAATACATTATAGCAGAGGCACCATTCATGATGTATAAACAAACACTACAGCAGCCAGGTGGATTTATTAAGTCCGCCTTTGTAGAGATGTCATACATAATGCATCAGCACCCCTGATTCAAACACTTGGTCATCAGACCTAGCTGATTGCAGCAAACACACATGGGATATTTTCAGACCTGTATATTTTTATCCACACTCAGTGATTTACTTTCAAAGATGTACCCCAAATAAATATTTTCTACATCACTAAATTAATGAATTCAGACATCAGCCAAATCACATGTATGGTTTTATCTCTGCAATCTGTCAGGCCTTGTGTTTCAGTGTATTGTTGGAGTCAAAGTTGGCAGGAGACCATACATGATATGAGGTCATCCCAATGTCAAACATTGATAAACACCATATATATTTGGCTCCAAATTACAAGGCACTGTATCAATCCAATGTCACACATTGAGATCCACCTTACATGTATGGCTAATAATAGCTAAAATACAGTAAAATACATGCTACATCAGACCCCCTGCCAATGAGACGTGTGTATGCATATGTGTGTGTATGCATGTGTGTGTGTGTGTGTGTACAATGGTACACAAAGGGGAGAGTGTATAGGGCAGTGGTGGCGTACCCATACTCGGGTGGCTCATCAAACCCACGCGTTCTGTTCCACAAGTCTTTCACTTTGCCGATTGCCTCTTGGGCGACTGACTTTTTACTTCCTCTTTCCCAGTCGTCTATTTCTTCAAGGCGCCCCCTATTGCTTCGGGATGAGTTTGTGCCATTTGGTCTGGATGATGATGATGATGATAAGTCCTCTTCATATCGGTCACCTGCAAAAATAAGCAAGAAAACTTAAACTGGTTCCTCAGACAAAGACAATATGAGCCACATCCCCACAGGAATCATTCCAACAATGGCTACATTGAGGGCAGCACTATAATCCTCTTGCACATTCTCACTAGAATTCTTTCATACATTTCACGAGAGAAGATTTCATTTGGATCTACTAGTCACCTTATGTAAGGTGGTCTTAAAATCTTAACATTAATGGGACGGCAGTATCAGTTTCCTAAATTTGTTTTGTACTAGATCATTATCTAATTAATTTCAAAAAAGAAATTTATGGAATTTAATTCTCCCTTAAAATTTTAATAATATAATGTGATTTTTCGTATTAGTACATATCAAACTTTTTTATTAATAACTTTCCCCAGTATTTGTTCACTACAATTTACTGATAAATCATGATCGAGTCTTCATGCGATGGAGAAGAAACCAATTTTCTGTTTGGACAGACATTTACTGTCAAAACAGCATTTGAATAATAATCCATTTGTATGTATACTACACCCACACCTCACCTATCATCAAACATCAAGTTAATATCAATTAATAAAAACATTATATGACAATATTTTTTTATGATAAAAAAGACACAGTTGAATGTGCAAATATAGAGAAATATATCCACAAATGCCACACATGAGTATCAAAATAGAAATACTGAGTGGCATTTATGAGTATGGTCAGTGTGTGAGCAGACTGGAGAAGCCACTGATCATGATGAGATATCCACACTCACCTTGGCCTCACATCAATCAGGCTGCCTCACGTGAGCCTTCTTGCTACTTATATGGACATCACATCATGAATATAGCTTCCGTATAGTCTACTTACAGCAATGTGCAAGAAGATGTTATCACTAACTGTACGACACATACAACTTGGCTGCCCATGTCACACTTACACATCAAACAACAGACAAACTACAAGTTCCAAGACAGTCATGCTGGTTTCTGTAATCTCTGGTTGTGAGAAATCTTTAGGTCAATTACAAAATAATTGACAACAAACCTTTCCCACATTTCTTTTTCTAGAACTTAACTTACCAAAGCCAACTGGCATCCTACATGCACAGAGGGCTAAATAAATTAATGTTTCAATATCTCAACTTCTGGGTAAAAGAGCAGATTTACTAACTTTGAAAATAGGAAAAAATCTAGTACCTTATTAATAATGTCAAGTATATGAATATTTCCATCATGGGTAACACTGCTGGACAAAATATAGAAAGACCAATAAATGGGAAAGAAGGTTAAAGCAGTGGTATAATCCTTGTCTGTGTAAGATGTGTTCTCTTCCAGATGAGAACAAGTGTGATAAAAGATTTTATTTTCCTTTTCTTTCTCCCAATGATATGTTTTTCCGTTTTCATTTTATACGAGGTTGTTTATCTTGAAAGAAACCCAGCATCATAATTTTGGAACAACTACAACAATATTCTGGTTGTGCCATCTGTTGTTACCTGGACTGAAGCTGCTACTAGACCCTTCTGGACGTGGATTGGAGCCTTAAAAATCATAAAACATTCAAAATACATTTAGCACTGGAGCAATATTGGTTTGCATGGTCAGCTTTGTCAGGAGGGAACACCAGCTTTCCACTTCCCAGCAACAGGTCAAGCCAAATGAAAAGCTCAATATCATATTCAAATCAACATACAATCATGAAGGGTTGAAGCACTACAGTAAGAACTCAATCATTCAACCTTCCGCTCATTTCACCATTGAAAAATATCATTTATAAGAAAACTAAAGGCTAAAACCACAAATCAATAACCATATACATTTTATTTATTGATCTAAAAAAATTACTGGACAGATGGGTGATTCTTATTAAATCATACACTTTCTTTTTCTGACACTAATTATCTACTCAAACTGCAGACATTTTTTACGGTTGTTTTACACCTGAATGTCCATGGAATGAATTTAATTTTTTTGAGAGCCAACAGATATAAATTCTTGAAACTACAAAAGTGTATAAACACTGCGTCATCTATGATTTATATTGTATTAGATGCCTCAATGATATCCTGTCAAAAAATGTTTGGCTGGAGAAAACATAAAGAAGGGAAAGCGTACATATCCGCCATATTGAAAGTTCATAAACTTATGTAAATTTGTCTGAAAATCCTGATTGGTTGATAACATGATCAGGCTCAGGTAAACCATGGAACATGATCAGGCTCAGGTAAACCATGGGACATGATCAGGCTCAGGTAAACCCTGGTAGATGATCAGGCTCAGGTAAACCCTGGTACATGATCAGGCTCAGGTAAACCCTGGTACATGATCAGGCTCAGGTAAAACATGGTACATGATCAGGCTCAGGTAAACCATGGGACATGATCAGGCTCAGGTAAACCAAAGAACATGATCAGGCTCAGGTAAACCATGGAACATGATCAGGCTCAGGTAAACCATGGGACATGATCAGGCTCAGGTAAACCATGGAACATAATCAGGCTCAGGTAAACCATGGTACATGATCAGGCTCAGGTAAACCATGGGACATGATCAGGCTCAGGTAAACCAAAGAACATGATCAGGCTCAGGTAAACCATGGAACATGATCAGGCTCAGGTAAACCCTGGTAGATGATCAGGCTCAGGTAAACCATGGGACATGATCAGGCTCAGGTAAACCATGGAACATGATCAGGCTCAGGTAAACCATGGAACATGATCAGGCTCAGGTAAACCCTGGTAGATGATCAGGCTCAGGTAAACCATGGTAGATGATCAGGCTCAGGTAAACCATGGAACATGATCAGGCTCAGGTAAACCAAAGAACATGATCAGGCTCAGGTAAACCATGGAACATGATCAGGCTCAGGTAAACCCTGGTAGATGATCAGGCTCAGGTAAACCATGGAACATAATCAGGCTCAGGTAAACCAAAGAACATGATCAGGCTCAGGTAAACCATGGGACATGATCAGGCTCAGGTAAACCGTGGTACATGATCAGGCTCAGGTAAACCCTGGTAGATGATCAGGCTCAGGTAAACCGTGGTAGATGATCAGGCTCAGGTAAACCATGGGACATGATCAGGCTCAGGTAAACCCTGGTACATGATCAGGCTCAGGTAAACCCTGGTACATGATCAGGCTCAGGTAAACCCTGGTAGATGATCAGGCTCAGGTAAACCATGGTAGATGATCAGGCTCAGGTAAAACATGGTACATGATCAGGCTCAGGTAAACCATGGGACATGATCAGGCTCAGGTAAACCCTGGTAGATGATCAGGCTCAGGTAAACCCTGGTAGATGATCAGGCTCAGGTAAACCATGGTAGATGATCAGGCTCAGGTAAAACATGGTACATGATCAGGCTCAGGTAAACCAAAGAACATGATCAGGCTCAGGTAAACCCTGGTACATGATCAGGCTCAGGTAAACCAAAGAACATGATCAGGCTCAGGTAAACCAAAGAACATGATCAGGCTCAGGTAAACCCTGGTAGATGATCAGGCTCAGGTAAACCAAAGAACATGATCAGGCTCAGGTAAACCATGGTGCATGATCAGGCTCAGGTAAACTGTGGTACATGATCAGGCTCAGGTAAACCCTGGTACATGATCAGGCTCAGGTAAACCATGGTACATGATCAGGCTCAGGTAAACCATGGTACATGATCAGGCTCAGGTAAACCCTGGTACATGATCAGGCTCAGGTAAACCCTGGAACATGATCAGGCTCAGGTAAACCATGGGACATGATCAGGCTCAGGTAAAACATGGAACATGATCAGGCTCAGGTAAGCCATGGAACATGATCAGGCTCAGGTAAACCATGGTACATGATCAGGCTCAGGTAAACCCTGGTAGATGATCAGGCTCAGGTAAACCATGGAACATGATCAGGCTCAGGTAAACCCTGGTACATGATCAGGCTCAGGTAAGCCATGGAACATGATCAGGCTCAGGTAAACCATGGTACATGATCAGGCTCAGGTAAACCCTGGTAGATGATCAGGCTTAGGTAAACCATGGAACATGATCAGGCTCAGGTAAACCATGGAACATGATCAGGCTCAGGTAAACCCTGGTACATGATCAGGCAGAGGTAAACCATGGAACATGATCAGGCTCAGGTAAACCATGGAACATGATCAGGCTCAGGTAAACCCTGGTACATGATCAGGCTCAGGTAAACCATGGTACATGATCAGGCTCAGGTAAACCATGGAACATGATCAGGCTCAGGTAAACCCTGGTACATGATCAGGCTCAGGTAAACCATGGAACATGATCAGGCTCAGGTAAACCATGGTACATGATCAGGCTCAGGTAAACCGTGGTAGATGATCAGGCTCAGGTAAACCCTGGGACATGATCAGGCTCAGGTAAACCCTGGTAGATGATCAGGCTCAGGTAAACCATGGTACATGATCAGGCTCAGGTAAACCATGGAACATGATCAGGCTCAGGTAAACCATGGGACATGATCAGGCTCATGTAAACCATGGAACATGATCAGGCTCAGGTAAACCATGGAACATGATCAGGCTCAGGTAAACCCTGGTAGATGATCAGGCTCAGGTAAACCATGGAACATGATCAGGCTCAGGTAAACCCTGGTAGATGATCAGGCTCAGGTAAACCATGGAACATGATCAGGCTCAGGTAAACCAAAGAACATGATCAGGGTTGGGTATATTTTTTAAAAAAAATAAGGCTCTGGTAAATAAGATATATCAATTTCAAATTTTGTTATTATTAGATGTAAAATTTTCAATTTTCAGTGTTCTTGAGTTATGTTCAACGTTGGAGAGGAAACACATTCTATTTGAAAACAGCCTTGATACTAAAATTTAATAAATTTCATAAAGTGTACTGACTGTATTTAAAACTTGAATTCTCCCCTGACAGTCCGATGTATTTGTCCTTGTTCTTTTTGGCTTTTTTCCTGTCATCTCGTAAACGATCATCATCCTGGATGAAATCTATTAAATCTTTGGCTTTTTGACGAACTGAAATAGAAAGATAAATATTTTCAAACCAGAACTATCATATTTAAACAAAATATACCATCCCTCCTAAATTCTTCATGGAACAAACAGTTCAAAATCACAAGATAATATCATTGTTGTGTACAAATGTGGATGCTTGTAGAGCTATGCAGTGATGTACATGTCATATGTAAAATTTAAGCAACATTGTTAAAAATAGTATGAAATAAAACGGTACAAATCAATCATACAGGCTCTTAAATTGGTTACCATTTATTCCCTGATCCTTTCCAAACTCATCTGTGAATGTGTAGGCTTCTAATCCTCTGAGATCGTAGATATGTTCTCTGGCACTGGTCACAACCCTCTCCGATCCATTCCTCACCAGGTAATTCAGCAGCAACAGGGACTGAAATATCAAAAACATCATTAAATCAGCGAGTTTTCAAGCAAAATAATGAAATCAATACTTCAGCCAATCTTGTGGGTATGTAAAGAATGTATATATAGATCTATAAATGCTGCCTCATAGGGCTGATTGTATGTCTATTGAATTATGGATGTCTGAGATACGCATTTACTTAGAACTTAAAAATGGCTCTAGAGCCCACAATTATGGTAATATGGGTCTGTCTGGCCTACATTCAGTGATGGGTGGTAATTGGAGGTATTTAATGTCAAATTGTAATATGGATGTGAATATCTTGTGTAATGCTTGGTATAAAAGATGTAAATTAGAGGAACAAGAGTGCAGAGTATCTGCTCAAACTAGAGAGCTCTGTAGATGGAGAGCTCTAGAGTCATCATTTCTCAATAGGTCAATGTGCAGAAATGTTCAAATATGCCACATATTATGTGCGAATAAAGAATTTCAAACAAACAAACAACACAGCAGTATAATTGAAATATCTATGATGTAACTTTGTCGAGCACGATGATATTCCTCTTGCACTCATTTGAATTTTCACTGCTCTAATGGGCCCTGCTGTCACTGGTGTGTTAAAATCTGTCACATATGAGTGAACTTTGCAGACATGCAAGCTTGGTTCTCAGTAGTGCCTAGTGCTGATCAACATGTCCTTTAATTTCAATCAGATATTTACAACCATAACTACATTTCTATTATTTTTCAAAATTCAAAAACGGATTAGCTTGTTTTCTGTACATGTATACCCCTGCTCCCAAAATATTTTTTATGTGGACATTTTGGTGACATTCAATTCTCAGTAAAAACTGCCACAAAATAGCTCTGCAATGAAGTACTGGCTCTTGGCATGTTATAAAATTTTCAGATACATTTTTTTGGTGGCTAAAAAAAAGTATAAGTTTTTATTTCTAACATTTCTATCATTTAAGCTAAAAATATTTTAATACTTCACAAAAAATATTTTAATAGTTCACACAATTTTTATCCTGTGTGATTACTAAGATTACATATGACCACTATGGTATTCAGATAAGATGACAATTGCAAACACAATTGCAAGTATATCATGTTGTTTGGATTGTAGATTAATCTGGCCTAAATTACTACCAAATTCCCCCTTACACAAGATGATATCATCAGAATTTTTAGCATTGTTTGTGATCAGTTCACTACTGTGTACATTGATCCAAGCTAAACTGGCTACCTGCCAACTAACACTACTCACATCAAAACACTTCAACACTTTCATATGACCATGATTATAATGGGATTAATGTAATGTATGCCACATTTGAAACACATCTTTTCTGCACATTGAACTTAAAGATGATTTGTAATATTTGTTTTTGCTTGGTTAGATAAAAAACAAACACAAAAAGACACAAACTCTTGTAGAGCTCTAAAATAAGTGTGACAAAGTCTTACAACAGAGTTGAAACTCTCTGTGGAATACTTTCATATTGAATGAGATTACACAAGTGACTATAAAATCCAAGCCTCAAAGGTATTTCTAAACCTAACTAAAACATCATTGACACAATAAATAGTTAATAAAAAACAATCTTTAATTATAAACAATAGGTGAAAATGGTATTTAAGCTGTTGAGATGGGGGAGGTTCCATATTTCTACCTTGTAAACACGTCTCCAGTTCTTCTTGTTGTCATGTAGCATGCGTTTCCAGAGCATGCCCATCACCTCTGGGAAGTGCTCATATGTGAAGGTATACTGGGCCACTTCCTGCATCAATGAGCCGTGAGGACCCCAAGCATCATCGTTGGTAGCCTCCCGCACCTTGGCCTCCACCTCAGAGTAGTTCATCACCACATTGGTGCTGCAAAATCAACAAGAAAAAACATCATTATCAGTCAGTCTGATACATGTATACATATTTTATATACAGTGATGAAAGTCAGGATTCAAGAAAAATCCTGAAATCCTTAAAAATTAACCTGAAGATACCCCTACCCCCTTTCAGAAATGTCATTTTTGGATGTTTCAGACTGAGTTCAGACCATTTTGAACTTCACATGTGAAGTAAAAAAAAACTGAATTCATGTTATTTCCTGAAGACTTTCATCACTGTATATAAGATTACAGAAGTGGACATATTTCCTCAAATTTGTGAGAAAAAAATTAGGTAGATTAAGATACAATGTGTAAATTATTTCAAATTCTAATTAAATGGCCACAAGATTTTCATGCATAAATTTGAAACAAAAATTTTAATATTTTTCCAATAAAATTCATGAATTCAGGAAGAATGACACTTAAAATCATGCCATGCTTGAAAACAGGGAAAGTCCAAATTTGATGTAATAATTCACATAACTGCATATTTTTTTATCTTTTTTTTTGTAAAATACATAAAAAACATACACTTATAAATCTAATCTTAAGCTGAGTTCAGCAAATACTTCCCCACTATACATAATTTACAGCAACTCAGATAATAACTAAAATCATCTTAACATTTTTAAACAGAGAAAGAAGAAATAATCAAATTTTTGAATTTCTGTGAATCATGATGCAATTTTCTGGGCACTTTTTTCACCAAAGACTAGCACTCTGTAACTTGTGCCTAAATTTAAATGAACCCTCTCTGGGGGTGGGGGTTGACCCTCATTTATAAAATTATGAGTACCCCCCCCCCCCCCCCCCCCAAAAAAAAAAAAGCACAGTTTTTTTTTCAAATTCACCCAGTATATTTTACCATCCCACATTCTATCAATAAGTGAATGTCAGGCTTTCAAATAAATCTTAATATGACATCATTGTTTCATACTGGATTCCTTAATCGCTCAGGAATGTAAAGATTCTTTTTCGGTTACAAATGAATAATGAAACCAGGTAAAACCTTGATTTCAGAGTCATACTGGTTACCAGGAATCTTGTTTTGTGGGAGATATAAAACAATAGCTCATTAAAATCACAAATGTATGTCTCATTTTGATCCACCCTCAGGGGACAATGGACCCATCTTAACTTTTTTTAAATATTTTTTTTGTGTTCTTTGATGTTCTACAAAGTTACATAAAATTGCATATTATTACAGCAATGTAAAATGACTGGTTGCTTAGTCCTATGAAAAATTGCCTCATGATAGCCTCATCATTGTCTCTTTTGACTTATCAATTATATCTGTCTTATCAATTATATTTTTATGGAGACAAAGTCACCAAGGCATTTTTTCCATTCAATATTTCTGTTATACTGTTACTTCTTCATGAAATACATATTTTTTCACATTTCTCAAAAGACTACTGAAAATGTTTAAATTCATATAGTCACGTTATGTGGGGCATGGGCAGTTTGTTCTTTTCACTTTTCTTGTTTTGTTGACAAGCTTTTGTTGGTTTTATGTTGTATGTTGCATTTGTCAATCCATATTGTTTTGCTTAACAAAATGTCAATCCCCAAGAATGTGAGATAAGATAAGAGTATATGGTTATGGAAATAGGTTTCTTGATCAGGTTTCAATAGCATTTCAATGTTATGTCAATGGAAGACCAGGATGACAGATCCTGAAGAGGCTGATTCATTCCCAAAGACTGACAGTTGCCAGTGTATCTCGTCTCAATTTAGACAAATAATGGTATGCTGACTTATATTTTACAAGCTCAAGTGGACACTTTTGCTATTATCCAGCCACAATTACATTTTCTCCAATATCTGATTGTGTCAAATCCAGATGAATCAATTCCAGATTGATACTGGACTTGAAAAAAACACAACTTCACTTGCACAGGCCCTATTTTCGGTTTATTTAAATCCATAAACGTGGAAAAGTACAGCTAATAATAACATAATTTTCTTCAATGGTGTTTGTTAGTTTAACAAAATATTTGACACGTAGGATACGTATAAATGGGGAGTGGTCGCCTTGACCCATATTGCCTCGACGACGTCACATCGACAAACATTTATTCAGACCTAAGGGGTTCCCCAAAGTAAACATATTCATTTCTCAACTTACACTTTGTCTGCTATTTCTCTAACTTTCCACATTTTAGTTGTAATTCTTCCGATGTCAAAATTATATCAATTATCCACTGATGGACTTCTAATCAGGGTGATTTCGGTGGATTACAGAAAAGCTTTCATTTCGTCTCTTCCCAACCAATCCAAGATGGCGACTACGATCAGTCACGTGACCAAATGATGCACGGCATGTTTCCAACAGCATTCATTTGTTGATCAACAAACTGTTGTACATGTTGACACGCATGTATTGCTACTTAGGGGGATTAATTTAATTACAATTATGTATGGTTTAATCTATTTTACTTAGATTCAAATGTCACATTTTATTTTGATTTGATTTTTATGATATCCATCTTCTTACTTCTACTTTTTACTGAAAGCAAAACATATCTTGATGCGCCTTTCATTCATTCATTCATTTTGAAAGAAACACACACACACACACACACATTTCGATCTGAAATAATCTGGGTGGACCCCATGTCCACAAAAAAATTGCATAAATGACTAGATTAAGAGAAACGGCATTTGGTCCTCCTTGTCTTCTTCTGGCTGGGCTGGTCGGAGCAATATGACCGACGTAGCCACCAAAGCTCTGCTCGCGCGAGTCGGGGTTCCACAACTAATAAATGACAAATCCCCGGTCATGCCGAGATTGAATTCATGATAGGTCGACAATTTCCCATGCCAAAGGGTTAACCCGTTGGCCTTGTAGGAACCCACCACCGATTACTTCATGTTTAAAACATGTGTGAACTTTGTTACTTATTCACTATTCACAGTTCATTATTCAAATTTTTTCCTAGATTTGTAGTAAACTATGTCAACATGTCAGATTTCCAAAATTATGTTCCAAATATGACCGAGCTGAATTTTGTGCCATATTATGTGAAAGGAAATTATAATAATAATAAAAACCAAAATATAATTTAAACAAGGGGTAAAGAAACAAGTGCAGGTCGATTCAATGTTCACCAAATTTTGCATACGGGTCAAGGAGGGTCCCATAATGTTATTTATGAAGCGTTTCCCCGGCGCTATTTACGGTGACAAGATGGTGCCACTCACAACTTTGAGATTTCAATAATTAATTCAAATTAATCCTAATATTCCAAGTGAAAAAGACGTAACGCAGGTCGATTCAATGTTCACCAAATTTTGCACACAGGTCAGAGGGTCCCATAATGCTATTTATGAAGCGTTTCCCCGGCGCTATTTACGGTGACAAGATGGCGCCACTCACAACTTTAAGATTTCAATAATTAATTCAAATTAATCCTAATATTCCAAGTGAAAAAGACGTAACGCAGGTCAATTCAATGTTCACCAAATTTTGCATACGGGTCAAAGAGGGTCCCATAATACTATTTATGAAGCGTTTCCCTGGCGCTATTTACGGTGACAAGATGGCGCCACTCACAACTTTAAGATTTCAATAATTAATTCAAATTAATCCTAATATTCCAAGTGAAAAAGATGTAACGCAGGTCAATTCAATGTTCACCAAATTTTGCATACGGGTCAAGGAGGGTCCCATAATGTTATTTATGAAGCGTTTCCCCGGCGCTATTTACGGTGACAAGATGGCACCATAAAAATCTTATCCAAAAAAATATAATTGATATTTCATTTTACTAACTAGTTGTGTCAAAAAGTATCAATAGTGATGGAGTAATTTAGTTTGTGAGGAGGGACTGGTTGGTGGTGCCCCCTATATGGTGATTGATAATCAAGAACAGCCATGTCTGAACAGTGCTGCACCCTATCATTTGTGCAATAATGGCTACATCAGGTTAAATCCATCCCTCCTCGAATATGAGGCAAACAATTTTTAACAAATATCTTTTTTAGACAATGCTGTGTTCACTCGCAATGCAAAGGCAAACTTACTTTGTCTTCATGAAAGGTAACCTCATGCCCTATTCTGTGTCTGACAAATATTAATGGAATAAAACTACATCCTTCTCATTATATAATCTTGCTAGATGAATAACATAAGTGTTTCCATAATCAACCCCTACTGGCAACTTTTCACAATATTTTATTTCAACTGAACATCAAACTCATCATTTTATAAATTATCCACATTATATATTATGTGTTGCACACTGTACAGGTTCATAATTTTTTTTTCAAAATTAAGCTTACCACTTTACATTGCAGAATATAATTTTGAAAATATTTTTTGTGGTTTCCAATGGTGAAATTCCTAGTTGGTGTTAAAATCTCAACACTTTATTAACCAGCCAGCCAATTAAATTCATCTGTCTATTAGCTAGGCCATTTTGAAATGTCAAATGTATTTTGAGCCAGCTGAATAAAATGCATTATTTAAAAGCTGCCAGCCAGAAAAGTGTGCATATTGGCACCTTTTGCATATCATATAGTGGTGGGCCCATCACCTTGTAAATCTGTGACTGGGTGGGTTGTCATGTCAAGGACCTGCGACATGACAATTTAGTGAGGCAGCACTATATCTGTTACAAGTAGGTCTCATCACGAAATGACTGAAATAATGTTTAAAGTGATATAAAACCCCAAACAAACAATGACAACTGGTAAGGTTTGTTAGGATAGAACATCCTGAGCTTTAATAGACATGTCATATAACTCTAAAAATACATGGGATAGGTTAAAAAAAATGTCAGTATAATAATAATAATAATATATTATTTTGAAAAAAATATTTCACCTTGATATGACTTTGAACACAGAAAACTGCGAAGATGGGCATTTCTTCAGATGTAATCAACACCAGGTCATCAACATTTATTGAATCTGTGAGTCAATATGACTTCAGCAATGCAAACTGCATGAGAAAATATTAATTACCAGTGACTTATAAGCATTTAAAGATTGTGACCTCGAGTCAAGGTTACGGCCATTATAATGTTAAGTCTATGGGAAAAATTCCTACTCATTCAAGTTAACATAAATTGCATCAAACTTTAACTTTCAATTAGGTCTGGTTTGTTTATTAATGTATTCCCTTCTCCTGTAGATTTCAAGTATCAAATACAGTAATATCAATGTACAATTTTTTGCCGCAGGTACTTTTTTCATGGGGATCAGTGAGAAATTCAGCACATTGGATTATATTGGGTATTGAAAAAAATGGGTAATTCTATGAAAATTCTTCAAGGCAAAAATTTTTTTTTTTATCAGACATTATTATTTAGCAGAGTATGTGTATAAAGAGAAACAAACCAGACCTAATGCATATATTTAAAGTTTAAGCACATATGCCATGAGCAGACCTAGTCTGAAATTGTGCTATACAAATATTTTTTTTTGTTTTTATTATTATCATTATTACTATTATTATATTATATATTAAAGAGAACAATGGGGACTGAAATATGCCATTGATGCTTTATTTAACAAATGATAAAGCTACTACCACCTGATAAATGTTTACAAATAATAACAGATAAATAATCATATGAACCCTTAACCTATAAAGGACGCACAAAATGATAATTTGTGATGTGATGGCATTTTTAGCCTGTAATATACATTATGGATAACCTTTTTACTAAATACTTAGTTAGGTAACTAAACCTAAATGCATGAAGGGCAGGATGGTAGATAATTGGGGGCAAAGCCATTCTGTATCTTCCACATTAACAGGGCTACCTTAAATTCAATTCTAGCACCGACAGGGAGCCAATTAGTTTTAAAGTAATATGAACCCTTTTCATGAACCATTAGTTTTAAAGTAATATGAACCCTTTTTTTCAATTTCCCCACCACTCTTGCCGCAGCATTCTGTAATTTCTATAATTTTGCCAGTTCACATTTAGGCATTCCAGCCAGTATTGAATTACCATAATCCAGTATAGAAATGATAAATGCATGTGCTAGCGTATTAGCTGTTTTCCCATCCAGACAGCTTCTGATTTTAGCTAAATTTTGTACATGAAAGTATATAGCCGTTTTTATATATTTTCTTAATTTGGTGTTTCATTGATAGTTCTTGGTCTAGGATTGATTTTATTTTAATAGTAGATGGTAATACAGTTTATACATGCAATATATAGGTACACCAATATATTTGACTAATGTTGAGTATTGTTAGTGAAATAATTATTAGTTGAAAGCATGCTCTAATAACCTGGAAATGAGATGTGAAGTCTGTTTGTAGTGTACATACCCCCATCATAGCATACATACCACCTTGTTCACAGAGATGGTAGTATTGGACTTTTAAATCATATTGTTTGTAAAGTGATGAGATGTCAAGTGGACAACTTTGTTTAAAGAAAAACAGGTTTGATAATTATGTTTTGGCTCTTAACACAAAATTTCTATAAATATGAAACATGACATTGCGTCCATTTTTAAAATTGTATTCTTGTTTAATTTACTCATTTTGGCTGTGTTCTTTGAATAATAAGTCCACAAACATTAGTAATTAGGGACTCTTTGGTCTACCTGGTTCATAAATTGTTATGAGCCACCTAATCCAAGGATGAGCAGTATTTGGTAAATATTACTCAAATGTTGTCGTGTATGTACCCCAGAAGCAATTACATTTTAGTAAGTTCATGGAGTAGACTATGGACCTTTCAGATACTCATTGGAAAAATATTTATCAAACCATTTGTACTCACTTTCTAGATACTTATAACAAAAATTACTTCAAAGTTTCAGTTGGTCTGGCTGGTAGAAAGTCTAATATTATCAAAATTTTGCAATGAGAGCAAAAACATAAGAATCAAACAATTTTCAAAACTTTTTTTTTTAAATAGAGTTGTTCACTTGACATCTCCTCAATTTACAAAAAAACATAAATTATTCAAAAGTCTATCAAGACCAACACTAACATCACTGTGAACAAGGGGGTACGTACTCTATGATGGGAGTATGTACATTACAAAACAGACATCTCATTTCCAGGTTCTAGGAGCATGTTTTCAACCAATGTTTATCTCATCAATAATACTCAACATTAGCTGTATAATATGAATTAGTTGTCTTTTCTGGAACTACCAATTCATATGGGGGAACATACTCAACAATTTTTTGTTGAAATTCACTTCAAAACATCATATGGCATAATATTCAAATAATAATGATTTGACTATCTTAAATTATTTATTTGTTTCTTCCTTCACATGATGTTGTCAAATGAAGGTACTGTATTCTTTGATGTATTTGTGTTATTATTATTAGAAATGTAGATGGTCTTTTATTACTGGGGTTTTAAACCAGAAATTCTGTAACAAAACACATCTTTTTCTGAGGTATCCTGGAATATCCAGTTTGTGGTGATGCCATACACCAGATAATCTAAAAAAAAACTAGATACATAATTATTCAAAATATAACTTGTTTTTGCAATGTAACCTTTATATTAATTGTGAAATTTACCTTGACAAATAGGTACAGCATATAATGCACATTCGTAACAGTTGATTTTTAATAGGTTTAGGATGTTAAAATATTCACTGTCTTGGAAGAAATATACCGATTCGTGATTTGTTATATCTATTTAAAAGGTATCATTCAGCTTGTTATCATAAGTGGCATCTTGAATGTTTGGTGGCATAAAAAAAACATTGTAACGCTGTCAAGTGTACATTGTGGCCAACCTGTGAGCATATATGAAACCAAATGCTCCCACCAGTTGTTTGTCAAAATGATGATATATATAGAAAAATTTCGAAAGAATGTTAAAATCTTAACTAAATGTATGAAATGTGCACCTTAATATTTGTTAGTGTAACTGAATTGGGTTCATAACATGTTACAAAATGTTTTTGTTGACAGACAAATCCAATTGACAGACAATTGTCTTCATATTGTTTTTCCGGGCCATCAAGTCAAGCCTGTCATTAGATCTCAGGTTTCTTTATTATCTGGAAGGTCACATAAGTCAATAGGCACCTTACCATTTATGAACTTCCAGGTGGTAAGAAACCTTAATGTGTAATTCCTTTAATTTTTCAAATATATGATCATATTTCCTGATCCTATCCACAACACATGTTGCAAATATTGCACTTTGTAATGTCCACTGCAGTAAACCCAGCAATGAGGCTATTTCCATTAAGCAAAGAGGTGACAAAGGCATGAATCAAAGTTTCAACAAAGTTATTTAATCTGTCAATTATGTGGAATATTCAAATTAAATTATGTACCTTTTATACAAAGAATAAAAGCACTTCTTAGGGACAGACCATCAATCATTATGTTTGGGTGGGACGTTTGAGAGGAAAAAGAAATAACAATCTTAAAGCAAAAAGCAACAGTGAAAACAATTTGAAAAAAAAAATGATTGGAAACCACTGATTCACCACGGGGACCTAGTTCACAAAAATTAACAAAAAAATTGTTACATGACAAAGAAATAAAATTGTTATTTGTCTCAAAATGTAATAAATAATCATAATATACCATGTTCATTAAGAACTGGGAGTAAGACTATTATAAATTCAGATAAAATTGGGAGTAATTTTATATTCTTACCGGTATATGAAAATGAATGCAGCAGAGAGCGTTGTGAGATTTGATCATATGCATGAATTACATTGCCTTCCAGTTGCTGCTAGGACTTAATTAAAAATATTATCATACAGAAAACAAAATAATGCAGATCCTAAATATTTGAATCATTTCCTTAAACAAAAGGAGGGGCCACGGGTCGTGGTGCAGTTGGTAAGAGTGCCAGCTTATTAGCACCAGTTCCTATGTGGTGATCCAAAGGTCCAAAGAAACACACTCCAGAAATCATGGCTTCTAATCAAGAGTGCATGTTCAGATATAAGATTTAAAGTTCAATGGAAAAGAGTGGCCCTGAAATGAAAACTTAAATCAAACTAAAGTTCAAGTGATAAAAATGTATGAATAATAAAAACATTGAATACAAAAAAAAAACAAAAAAAAAACAAATATATTTTGTATAAATTCTTTTATTTTTAACATGTACAACCAAATGAGGAGTAATATGATTTACGATTTAAACAGACACTTTCCCTTTTCATATTTTGAAGCAATGTATCTGCAAACTTAATTGAAATGCTACAGTTACACGTTTATGATCCAAGTATATTTACCATGATTACATTGTAACGAGTTGCAGTCCTATGGAATGTAACAAAATGTTATCATTTAGTCAAAACAATGGGGTTGTTAAAACCTGCGCTTGTTGGTGGTTCTCCTTTGTTAGGGGTTAGTCCATAATAATTTTGTTAAATGTTATTTATGTGTTCTCATGAGAACAAGCATTTTGTAAAGCATTTGAAATGAAACAGACTGGTTTTGGAAAATATTTTAGTTTGTCTCACCCACACCTACCATAAAAGCTTTCATCTCCTTTCATACAATCCCTGCCTCCTTGTACTTCACACAAAGTGCCTCGTTATTTCGAAGCAGAAAAGAGAGCGTCTTTTTGTGGTAGAAGTCAGGGTCGAGTGTCAGGTTATCTATGACATCAGAAAGTAAATGAGCCTTCTCTACTCCAGAGCCGGGAGCGTCATATCTCAGGTGGGTGAAGTGAACATGCAGGTGATAGTAGGATGGCTGATAATGCAGATACACCCGCAGCTTACTACCTGGTACACCATACGTTGCTTCTATGGCTTTCTGTAAGCAAACAGGATTAGAATTAGTTGATTTTGTAGATGGTCACACACAACATTTGTTCTTATTTTGGGGCAGACTGATGCATGTCCAAGAATGCTGACCTCTCTGATCTGCCTCTCACAACAATAACACAAGACTTTGACATTCACATGGATTATGCCATATAAAGATTTCAAAGCAAATCAATTGCCTTTATTTGTCCAGTCCGTAAGGACGCTTTTAAATAATCATGCATGCTATTTAAACCCACATGTCAGTATTTTGGAAGTTATCTGTGGAGTTTGAATGGTGTGATCAGGGCATTGTGAAAAAATGCTATTTTCCTCTCGCAGACAGCATAATGTTTCATCTGGCCACCAAACATTTTTTCCCATTTTCCACCCATTTCATTCATTCAGTGAACAATCAAATGATCCCTTGCCCTGAAAAGAGACTGTTGCATTTCTGTTGGAATTCTGTTTATAAAACGTGTATTTATTAAATTTATCATTGTGAAACGTAAAAATGAGCCAGATTCAGGATTCTATCAATAATTTGTTTATTATCTGTGATATTACAGCATTGGAAATAGCAGCAGGTCCCCAAGCGCGAGGCTTGTAAATTTCACATCGGAATATCAGTTTTCCAAAATCCTTCGCACGATTTTTAAACACTGGATGTTTGAGACTCAATTCTTGAACTTTGCTGGTTTTGATGTAGGGACAGATGACAAGTGGCGTGGTAACAATACAAGTTTTTCTTTTGGGCTTTTAACTTTCAAATACTATGGACCCTGATAACTTTCTCTTATTATTTCATAATTTCACACACTGGAACTTCATCACTGATATAAATATTATTTATCAAGAATTATAATTTAGCTGATAATGTCTGCACCATAATGCAATGTCAGAGGTTTATTTTGTGTTTACTGAGGCATGAATGATACTCGTATTATTATCCAAAATGCATCATTCATCCCAATAATAGCAACATGATGTGTACACAAATGTGATCGGACACGCAAACAGAGCCTGAAACTGTACCGCACCACTCTGGGAGTAGGAACTGTACCGCACCACTCTGGGAGTAGGAACTAATACATTACTTTCCACAACAGCTTTAAGTGATCATTATACTCACCAGGCTCTTATCACGTATGTTTTTAAGCAACACCAGGTGGCTCTGGTTCAGGTCTCTCAGAGATTTTATCCCCATTTTGTGGATGATTGCTACCAGATAAAGATCTTCTACCTGCAACATGAACCATGCTCCTTCAATGATACTTTAATGAAACATGCTACTGCAATGATACTTTAATGAAACATGCTCCTGCAATGATACTTTGCCAGTAGCGATTTCAAGGATAAGTTATTTAGGCAATTTAGGTTTTAGGCAATTCAAAATAATAGCCAGACAAAACAATAAGCATTTTTTAAATAAATGCATTCATTTACACAAAAAGTTAAGGATCTTGAACATGATTAAAGTGTCAAATTAGGGCATTATAATTCCAGTTAAATCTGTTAAGGAGTGAACTTACAAATATTGAAGTCGTTTTTACTTTATAGGTGAAAAGACATTAATTATTGTAACAATCTGGTTTCAATAATAATAGTGGTCATAGCTACAGCCATATTCCTTAACACAGTGTACATTGCACTGGCTGATATGTGACGTAATGACCTAGCTCTTTTTCTCTGTGCTGCAGTCTGTTAAGTGCATTTACACTCTACCATTTGATCTAATTCTTAGAAGCCCCTGCCCATCCCTTCTGAAAATTCATCTTACCTGTGAATAGCTGAGAACTCTATGCAGAAGGGAATTTCAAAGTTTCATATGTGAATATGGAAGTTAAGAGACAGAAGAATGACAGTAAATATTCCCCCCTCCCAAAGCTGAAAATTATAATGGTTTCACATATCTTGGGAAATAATATATTTTCAGAACTAGTTTCAATATTTCTAAAATTTGAGAAAAAGACAAAGTCAGTCATGCATATTACAAGCGTTCACATATGTATTTGGGTGCACATTCACATATTTATTCAACACTGGTGTCATTTAAAGTTGATTGCCCTGAGTACAGTTATGACCCCAGTGACAAATATTTAATACTTACTAAAAATGCAAAAGCATTAATATTACAAACAAATCATGTGCACTTTTGATATCTAGAAAAAAATATGGGTCATGCCATATCAAAGAAGTGTAAAAAAAAATCTGGTTATGTCCCAATGTCAGTAAATTGTCCCATCACTTTGTGACATAATAATTATCTCGGATTGTAATTTTTCCTTCCCAATCACTGCAAGTTATCATCTGAGCGAGCATTAGTTAACATCATCCAGGTTGACTCATGTGAAGGCTATTAATGCAGATCTATCCACACCTGAGTGAATATTTGAGTGTGGCTCTCACCTGTTTCCTGTTCCACTTCATGTCAGGTAACAAGATAAACCCTACATCAGGGTCTGGATCTTCAAACACGATGCGATCTGACTCACTTTTATGCTCCAATATGTTGTACACCCACTGAAATATTAATGTTCATTAATAAACAATATTTGAAAATGTAAATAAGCAAAGTGCAACTGCAATGACTTTATATAAGAATGGATGATGCTTTTAAAGAAACAATGCTTGGATTGAGTCATGGGTTAATGAAACAATACATGGATATAGCCATAGATCAATAAAAACATGGATTAGCCATTGGTCTATGAAACAACGTATGGACATAGCTATGGGTTTATGAAAACAAAGAATGGCTATGGCAGTGTTATGTTCTGACCTGGATGCTGAAGTTATTGGACTCAATGTAGGGCAGTGTTATGTTCTGACCTGGATGCTAATGTTACTGGTCTCAATGTAGGGCAGTGTTATGTTCTGAATTGAATGCTGAAGTTACTGGACTCTATGTGCAGCAGTGTTATGTTCTAACCTGAATGCTGAAGTTATTGGTCTCAATGTGCAGCAGTGTTATGTTCTAACCTGAATGCTGAAGTTATTGGTCTCTATGTGCAGCAGTGTTATGTTCTAACCTGAATGCTGAAGTTATTGGTCTCGATGTGCGGCAGTGTTATGTTCTAACCTGAATGCTGAAGTTACTGGACTCTATGTGCGGCAGTGTTATGTTCTAACCTGAATGCTGAAGTTATTGGTCTCTATGTGCAGCAGTGTTATGTTCTAACCTGAATGCTGAAGTTATTGGTCTCTATGTGCAGCAGTGTTATGTTCTAACCTGAATGCTGAAGTTATTGGTCTCGATGTGCAGCAGTGTTATGTTCTAACCTGAATGCTGAAGTTACTGGACTCTATGTGCGGCAGTGTTATGTTCTAACCTGAATGATGAAGTTACTGGACTCTATGTGCGGCAGTGTTATGTTCTAACCTGAATGCTGAAGTTATTGGTCTCTATGTGCAGCAGTGCTATGTTCTAACCTGAATGCTGAAGTTATTGGTCTCGATGTGCAGCAGTGCTATGTTCTAACCTGAATGCTGAAGTTATTGGTCTCGATGTGCAGCAGTGTTATGTTCTAACCTGAATGCTGAAGTTACTGGACTCTATGTGCGGCAGTGTTATGTTCTAACCTGAATGCTGAAGTTATTGGTCTCTATGTGCAGCAGTGTTATGTTCTAACCTGAATGCTGAAGTTATTGGTCTCAATGTGCGGCAGTGTTATGTTCTAACCTGAATGCTGAAGTTACTGGACTCTATGTGCGGCAGTGTTATGTTCTTATAGTTTTCAGGTGTCTCCTCCACAAGGAACATCTCTTGTTGGGAATACTTGTCTATATGCTTCTGCGTGGCTGGATATATCATGGTTGTTTTCACACCTGGAAAATATTGACAGTTAAACTGTGGTTGTAATAAAACCAACTTTATACAGTTACATGTTAATACTGGGGCTTTCATCTCTTAAAATATGAATATAATAGGCCAATGGTCTTCAGGACTCATGTCAAATCATTTATATTTTTTTTCTTGAGTAATGCATTCGCTCATGCCTGACATTGTTGATTGCCCAAGTGGCCAAATCAAAATCCATATCAAAACTCTTTAAAAACTAGATAGTTTTTGAGTGGCACAAAACTGAAGTCAGCACAGCATTTAAAGCATACATGGTCATGCACTATCCATCTCACATATGTCTATCACTTTTGTGCTATAAATAGGTCAAAGTAACCTAGTTACATTTATAAGTTATTCTCCAAATTATGGATATATTGTACAGGATGCATGTAGTGGCAATAATAGAAATTTGGTGTAATGTGAAATATGTTAACATTAGGGGGAACAGTGTCTTCTAAAGTTCTTTTTTCCCGCCCAAAAAATTATTTGAACCCCCTAAAATTACAATTTGTGTTTTTGTAAATAAAATGATTCAAATAAATGTAAATTTTGGACTCCATTTGGTAATTTTTTACTTGAATTTGAAGAAAGTTAGATATCTCAAAATATAGACCATTAATCAAAATTCCCTCTATTTAAACTAAACAGAATAATATTTGGAGTAAAACTGTTCTTAAATTTTGGTAATAAAACTTGCAAAACTTCTCAATTTTGTCATAAAAAGCGTGGGAAATTTTGAGAAATATGATGTTTAATTTACTTCTAATTTTGTATCATTGGGCAGTGATGAGGTCTAATGCAGCAACTACTGGCTAATGGATTAGTCATAAAAGATCAATACATGATGTTTTCATGTGTATTAATAAGCATTGATCCCATCTGAACCGATATATGGTATTTCTTTAGTTGGTTTTGGTGGGTTATACTGGTGCACTATTTCATGCAGTTGAAGGATCAATGACGTCATAATGGTGGTGTGGCTATTTATCAATGACATAGTGATGTCATGCATTTTTGGTATCTTAGCAACAGTCAACAACACATTTCATATGTAGTGATCCTCTGTATGAAGTGTCCCTGTTCCCCTTAACGTTAATTTTGCGATTTTGCAAATTTGCTTGTGACCTTGAAAATATAACCAGATATCAAAGCAGAGATTATTGTTTATCATTGATGTGTGTTCAGTTTTAAGGTGCACACATGCTTCATGTCACATATTATAATTACGTAAGTGTCAACCCACTAGGGGGCACTGACCAGTGCTCCACCAGCATATGCCTACCCCCTGGGGGTGTGTTGTACTCTGGTCTGCCCTTCTATGTACTCTTTCAGGTTGCAGCTCCTGAGATGCATGGACATTTATTTCCCCACTATCCTACCCTATTAACAGGTTTTGGGCTTTGAAAAGTTCCGGGGTAAGTGGTATATGCATGTCATCTATATAGTATATACTGCATTTACACTAGTGCCATTTAAACTGTGTCAAATCTATGCAGTATTTGTAAGCACTTGCCATGCTTATTATTTAGGAAATATATTGTTATATCATTTCACTTACACATTATTCATATTATGCACTGCAAATCGCGGTGTGAATCAACCTGTTATAATGTGTTTGTATTGTTTATAGTTACACTGTTAGATTTTTCATAATTCACAGTATGATTATCTGGTGGATAGAGTGTAACTATCCTATTGCCACCAGGCCTTTCTCCCATTCCTCACTAGAGGTCTCTACGAGAATAAAATTTTGTATTTGTATTTGTATTTGTATTTGTCTTGTCCTTCTATCCAAGAACATAAACTCGGTTTGTGCTGACTATTAAGTATTATAATGGTACTTGCCACTGAGAGCCTGCTTGGGATAAAGCTGATATGTTCCATATATATCATTTTGTATGTCTGTCTGAGTCTGACTTTGACTTGTCAGCATCTGTTTGGCTGTTTCCTCAGTTATTGGTGTCTTTTCCAGGATGACAACTGCTTGCCTGTTCAACATGTCATGTGTAAATTTTCCTTCCATGCATATCATTTTCCGCTGTGAGTTTTCGCTCAGCACACGCACCACCTCAAAATTGGTAAATTTCGAAGTTTCTGCGACGTTTGGCTTTTGTTTCTTGGCATCTGGCTCATGCAATTCTGATTTTGAAGACATTTTGATCCCCTATAGTAGTGTCTACCGATCGAATTTGGCGGTAAAACATCCAAGTTCTCAATCAACACACATCACCAAAGATGATTCTGGTACCCTATCGAAATTTCACCAGATATATTATCCAAAAGGGGGCACTGCTCTTTCTCCTACAGATGGCACTGATCCCAACTGAAACGTTCTGAGAGCTTAAACTCTCTGCTAATGCTATCCCAGCTTTTTACCTCGTGCTCTTTTTGCTGAAAGGATGATTCCCTATCTGTAGCATTCTTATCTAACTCCTGCTAATTCAAGCCGACATCAGATAAGAATGATAAAATGACATTTATGGTCTCAGAATGTTTCTTTCCATGGACTTAGGGGATCTGCGCAAAAGACCTGCGCACAAATTAAAGAAGCATCGGCGATGGCTGAACATCTCAAAGGGTGTGCCTCTGAAGGACTTCAGCGCCGTAATGTGGGGTCGAAATTAGTCTCTGACGAAGAAAAACCCAAGAAAGACACTCCCAGTACACAGAACGAAAAACAAAACCACGATTCAAGTGTCAAGCTGGAGAACGGGACTTACTGGTTGACGAGGATAGTGCTTCTGAGATACCTGGGATTTGTTTATTGTAAGTCAAAACTGACAATTAAAAGACATAGATACTCAGCAAACCCCAATGACATCCAACCAAGAGTGCAAGATTGCACCAATTTCTTTCACAGTATTTCTCATTATCCTCATTATTAGGTTCCATTTCAATCCTACAAGTAAGATTGTGTTGGGGATGAGACAATAACATAGAGTCATGATAGACCTTACACTATACCATAACAATAATTACAGATGCAAGATCAAAAGATGTGGTGTTGTTGTTTTGCAGTGTTGCACCCAGTAGGATTCGTGGCCCAGTTGGAATTCCTAGAATTCCTACTTTGCACAAATAAGTAGGAATTTTAAGATATATCAATAACTGAGATGACTAGATACGGCCAATATAATTACAATGTTTATCAGTTTTATATTAAATTGTGTATGTTAAAAATATGATGGACACTTCCTCTGGCTTAACTGGGCATTGTTGGCATTAAATGATATGAACATTGGCTACAACTATTGATTTAATGGAAATATGACATCTTTGGAAATAGAAATGTTGATTGTCACTTTATTTTGACAAAAATGTACAAAAAAATTGTTTTGGAAAAGTATTATAATAATACACTCAGAGGCTCACACCCAGTTATATTCCTAACTGCTAATCAGAAATCTACAACTTACTGCACAGATGAAACCATTTTTTATGCACAAACCTAACATCAGTGCATGCTCATATTTTCATTATCATAACAATCCTACATTTATTATGTCCAATATGGCCTAAACCTCCTCATCCAGGTTCCTGACACTTGGATTCATGACTCCGATATTCCAACTTATTTGCACAATAGGAATTCCTACTTTGTTTTGCACAATGTAGGAATTATTCCTACAATGTGCAAGATTCCTATTTTGCACATGTATGATGAATGTCTTTAAAAAAATATTTATTTCTCATCATCTCACTTGATTATTTTTTCATGAATCTCTACCAGGTGTAGCCTTTCTGGTTGCTCTTCATCAGAATGGGGCACTGCTCGGGAGTAATGGACTCCTTCCCACAGACAAATATCTTGATAAGATAGACAAACATGTGAGCGGGAGATGGATGGAAAAGCTGCAGCATGCTCCAACACTGCTATGGTTCATGGACTACAAGCACAACCTCAACTCTCTGCTGGACTACCTGGCACTGGCAGGCTTGGCACTGGCAGCATTCATCACTCTATTTGGCTGTGCTAACATTATCCTTCTCATTTTTCTGTGGCTCATTTACCATTCCATTGTCAACATTGGACAGAGATGGTGGGTATTCCACATACCATATTCTAAATGTTATATTTCAATTTTTATTAAACTCTAAATCAGTGAAAAAATATCAGTTATTTATTTTTAAAAGTGACACTATTTTTTATTTTTTTTTATCATAGGCTGATTGTCGATCTCTGTGTTTTTTTCCCCATTGAAAAGTATGCACTGGAACTGCACAACCAAATGGAACCAGAACTGTACAAATCATGTAAATTTAATCATTGATCATGAAGATTGGCAGGAGCTAGGCCTATGATTAATTTTAATACTGTAGGGATCAGGTCTTGGTCAAAAGCATCAAAACTCATTATAATATAAGGATAAATAAAACAACTTCATGCCAAAACATTCTGCTGATGTAAAATGTAAGTTATTGATTTTTCAATATATCTTGTTTTATAGGTACTCATTTGGTGAGTATAGCTTTTGCTGCATCAAAAATAATCATCTGACCATAGCAGTTTATTTTAAATAATCATGGCAAAGAGGTTAAGATGTTATAGAATTATAAATAGCTCTGACATAACAGTGGTTGGGTTTAATCCTATATTTCACACCCCTAAAATTTGTATGTATACATTGTTTTTTTTTCTAAGCACACATGGAACAGATGATTTTTGTGATGTATTTAGAATTTAATGATGCCATTGATAATGCGATACTTGAGATAATTTGTTGCAGGTTGGGAGTCCCAGTTGCTGGAGACAGGCTTTCTAGCTGCATTCTTATGTCCCTTATTAACAGTGAAGCGCTTACCAAAAGGAACGCCAACGCCCGCTGTCGCCATCTGGGGGTACAGATGGCTCATCTTTAGAATCATGTTGGGTGCAGTCAGTAGAACATTCTTACCTGACATCATTCAGATATATTATTCTTTATTGAATTTTTTCAGTGATTTATGTCAGTAATGCTGTTATGTTTCATAAATTTATAAGAAATTGAAATTGAACATGGCAATAAAACCTTACTCATTACAAAATGTAGAAATAATTGCTCCATAGAAGTCTTTGAATTTAAATGAATTGACTACTTTTGTAGTTGATTAAACATTTTTCATTTATAGCATAAAACATGCGAACCTTGTTTGGCAGGAGATAAATCAAATCAAGTTTGTTGTTCGATTAATTTAAACATGGCTTTGTGTTCTTTCAGGGATTAATTAAGATTCGAGGAGACAAATGTTGGAAAGATCTCACCTGCATGTTTTATCATTATGAGGTAAGTGATGAGATACAGACAAATGTTCCATATCACACATAATTTAGATAAGAGAAACTGCCATGAAAATCTGCAATGATCTCACTAAAATGAGTGAAAAGTAAAGTAACCTAGAAATGGACTTGAATGAGGTACCATCACACCAAAAATTGATTATATATTATTGCAAGAACTATTATAATTGCATGAGTTGAAAAACAAAAGGATTATTCATGGAATGTTTTGATATTTTAGACACAGCCAGTCCCCAATCCCATCAGCTATTACATGCATCAGTCTCCTCAAGTATTCCACAAGTTTGAAACGTTAAGCAACCATTTTGTGGAGCTGGTGGCTCCATTTTTCCTGGTGCCATTCATGCCACGTCGTCTGAGAATGATAGGAGGATTCATACAGATTCTATTCCAGGTAGATATATGCTAATTAGCACCAGTTTGGTTGCGAGATTGGTCCTCAGTTGCAACAGATATGGTTTCTAACTTCTGACTCAAAAACTGCCTAAAATTCACAATGGATAGTTAATTTGAACTTAAATTTATCGTTAAAAAGAATATTTCAGCAATTCCCATCAGTTTTCTGTTCTGGTGACAATAGAAATTCTATTTTATTGAACTTTGTCCGAAGTGAAGCCAGGCTTACTTACAGGTTGTCTTTTTACAGGTGGTTCTTATAATAAGTGGCAACCTAAGCTTCCTCAATTGGTTGACAATCGTGCCCAGCCTTGCCTGTTTTGATGATGCTAGTCTGGCATGGATGTTTTCTGGTGCTCGTGGTGCCACGAAATGGCAGGTCGGAGAAATTCAAAAAGAAAATGAGAATAAGAAGAAAAAAAACAAAAGTGAGTGAACTATCATATAATTTTCAAAGCAAGTATACTCATATATATATATATATATGTGTTAACAACAGTCTAATGGGCAGACAAACCCAAGAAATGAGGGAAAATTATTTGAAGATATCAGATGTATTTGGGAATGATATTGAATGAACCATTTAAAATCTGTAATATAATTCTTTTTAATTCTTGTTTATCTTGCCTTTAGGGCTAGAGGATTGAGGTTTCAACTCTGATTGTTTTAAAATTACCACTAGCCTAATTTCAAATCTGATTCAGGTTCTATTTAAGATCTGATTTGTTCCATTTTAAATCTGATTTATGTTCTATTTCAAATCTGATAAATGTTCTATTTTTAATGTGAGTTATGTTCAATTTCAGATCTGATTTGTGCTTCATTTCAGATTTGATTTAATCTAAAATGGAACATGATCAGAAATGTGCTTGAACTTTCAACACTGATACACAGTGTTGCACAGTTGAATGAGATGTTTAAATTTATTACCGGTAGTTTTGTTACTGACATTACTAATGGCTTAGGTTACATCTGTGGCCTCAGTTGTACTCGGTTCTAGCTAGACTGTTGATGATAACAGTCTAGTGCATCAGTTGTGCTCAATTCCAGTTAGTGCTGATGATGACAATCTGGTGCATCAGTTGTGCATCAGCTAGAGTGCTGATGATGACAGTCTGGTGCACCAGTCATACTCTGTCATCATTAGTACTCTAGCAGGCAGTCTTGTGTATCAGTTGCACTCTGCCTGTCTCTCCTGATTATCATTTCCTAAATCTACAGACTAAACCTTTGCTTTATTGAGCCAAACATTAATTTGGTCATGTTTAAACTTTATCATTTTTGAGTACATATTTGCATGACACTGATCAAGCATGGCTAATTTATAATCAAATGACTATTTTTGATAAAGCTTGACTATCACATGAATGATTACCGGTAGATGTTTGGCTTGAACTGCTCATCAAGACAGTCTCTTCAAGAAGCCATCATATAGAAATTTCTTTTGTAAATTTGTATAATGAAGAAAGGTGGCATGTGCAAGTAAGTGACATATTAATGGTTACTTATTGGCTTAGGATGGTGGGAACATTTACGGGGACGGCACTTGTTTGATCTTCTCCTGGCCACCTGTCTTATCTACCTGAGTGTACCCATTGTGCAAAATCTGATGTCTCAGCAGCAGGTGATGAACACTTCCTTTGACCCACTCAGAATTGTCAACACGTATGGGGCATTTGGAAGGTAATCCTTGACACAAGTGGACTATTTATATGACTCTAGACAGTTATCATAACCAGTTGTTGACAGTGGTATGTTCATGTATACTCTGCATGGTGTGTGAATGTTTATTCAGTACTCTATATAAAAGAAAATTCTAAGACTGCAACCAATATGAGAAGGCAGGAAAACACTTTATGGATATTGCTGATAATGGAGAATAATAAGATACTGATTATTAGGAGGTTGTTTGATTGTTTGTATTGGCATGCTTCCCTCTATGGTCTGCATAGTTTACATGTTAGCATATACATGTAGTATTTTTATCTCCCCTTTATTGGCATGTTATCATTCTACCTCTCTTTATTTAGTTATCTGCTTTGATGGCCTTTTAAAATGTAACATACACAAACACAAACAAAACATCTTGAAAATTGACAATGTAATATGTAAATCTCCAGATAATGCTCGCTGTGCAATTCATGATACCAGTTGAACATGTGATGTTCCCATAAATGTATCAGAGTAGCTGACTTTATTTAGGACTTTGATGTTGGACGATGATCACTTTTTTTTTTCTTTTTGACACCTGTCACATGTTAACAGCCACCTTATAGTTGATGTGCATGTTTAAAGGAGGAGGATTCTGGTCTGATGATGGTTTTCTCATGTAGCTGCAGAAATTGTTTATTAAATAAAACTGAGAAAGTGAATGCTGTTGTTTGCTATCATTTTAGAGAGGTTGAGGTTTCCAGTAGACTACGTGTCCATGCCTCACACTGTGCGGCAGGTATTCAACATTTGCCTTGCTGTGTTGATTGTGTATCTCAGTGTGCCGGTCATACAAAACATGCTTGCTTCCAAACAGAAGATGAACAAATACTTTGACAACTTGCGCCTTGTTAATTCCTATGGGAAATTTGGAAGGTATATTTGTTGTTAAACCGTTGTATGTAGTTTGGCAGTTAATGGTTTATGAATCATGCAACATATTTAACACTTTACCAAACCTGAGAACAATGATATTTGATACATTACTCTTGGGTCAAACAGTCATTTCCATATTCTATTAATTTTGGAAGGATTTGGAATGGGTGTTTTATCAATAAAAATAACAAAAATCTCTTTATTGCCTCAATGCTCACAAAATGGCATGTCATATTTTGTGGGCTTAGTATGAAAAAGTCCATATTTCTTATTATCAAATTTAGGCTATTCCATTTATAGGATCACTGTGGTAGAGATACTGAGGCAGAGATGCTGAGGCAGAGGCAGATACACTGAGGTAAGGAGACTGAGGAAAAGATAATGAGGAAGGGATACTGAAGCAGAGATATTGATGAAGAGATACTTAGGCAAAGACAGATACTGAGGCAGAGGGAGATACACTGAGGTAGAGATACTGAGACAGAGGCAGATACACTGAAGTACAGATACTGAGACAGATACTGAGGCAGAGGCAGATACACTGAGGTAGAGATACTGAGGCAAAGATGCTGAGGCAGAGGCAGATACACTGAGGTAGGGACACTGAGGAAAAGATGCTGAGGCAGGGGCGGATTCACTGAGGTAGAGATACTGAGGCAGAGATACTGAGGCAGAGGCGGATACACTGAGGTAGAGATACTGAGGCAGAGGCAGATACACTAAGGTACAGATACTGAGACAGATACTGAGGCAGAGGCGGATACACTGAGGTAGAAATACTGAGGCAGAGATACAGAGGCAGAGGCAGATACACTGAGGTAGAGATACTGAGGCAGAGATACTTAGGCAGAGGCAGATACACTGAGGTAGAGATACCGAGACAGAGGCAGATACACTGAGGTAGAGATACTGAGGCAGAGATACTGAGGCAGAGGCAGATACACTGAGGTAGAGATACTGAGGCAGAGATACTGAGGCAGAGGCAGATACACTGAGGTAGAGATACTGAGGCAGAGGCAGATACACTAAGGTACAGATACTGAGACAGATACTGAGGCAGAGGCAGATACACTGAGGTAGAGATACTGAGGCAGAGATACTGAGGCAAAGGCAGATACACTGAGGTAGGGAGACTGAGGTAAAGATGATGAGGAAGGGATACTGAAGCAGAGATAGTGAGGAAAAGATACTGAGGCAGAGATATTGATGAAGAGATGCTGAGACAGAGATACTGAGGCAGAGATATTGATGAAGAGATACTGAGGCAGAGATATTGGGACATAGTTAGGAAGGGATACTGAGGAATGAAGAGTGAAGCAGAGATACAAAGGAAGATATATTAAAGCAGAGATACTGAAGCAGAGATACTGAAGCAGAGATACTGAAGCAGAGATACTGAAGCAGAGATGCTGAAGCAGAGATACTGAGCAGAGATACCCAGGCAGAAATACTCAGAGAGAGATACTCAGGCAAAGATATTCAGGCAGAGATATTCAGTCAGAAATACTCAGACAATAATACTCGGTCAGAGGTACTCAGGTAGAGATACTGGGGCAGAGATAATTGGAAAAAAATATTGAAGCAGAGAAGTACTCAGGCAAAGATTTCACTTTCGGAGCAGGGGGCAACATGGTTCACAGTGGATCACTTATTCATTTGTAAAATGAAAAAGAGCTGATAATGTGAATGTTCTTGGATGAAATGAGTGAGCCCAATCTCTTAATTTAAATGGAGTTCTTATGAATCCCAGAATATTACTCTTTGTTGTTTTCCCACTACCCCCAATCCCCCACCCTGGGTACTGTCTGTGTACATGTGCATGCTATGATAGCTACCCAATGATATGGCAGTATGTTCTTATACTGAAATTCAGAGGCATGTGAGAGTACCTACCTAAAGAGATATGCTCTTTACATGTGTGTAATGGTAGCTTCCTAATGATATAACAGTTTATTCTTAAAGATAACTTCTTATAGTTGCATACCAATGTAGTTGTTGTCAAGTGGCTAGCTCTGCTTTATACATTGAACCCAGCTTTTGTCAGTGGTGACCTTCCAACATGTTACATTGTTTGTCATGCTTAGTGTGTATATGTTTACTGCTGTCATACGCTGGTTATGTTTGCTGTAAGTAAAATAAATAAATAAATAATAAATTTACACAAGTGAATGAATTTCTGTGAAATGTATTTACATCTTTAATGCTTAATATGTCATTCTGAATTGAATCAATTATGAATCATGCAACAGTAATCTATATACATTGTGCAATATGATGGTCTGGTAAGGGCATAAAGTGTTACTATGAGGTCAGTGAAAAAATTGATTCACCAGGGTAAGTTTATGCCTTATGCTTTGTTTTCATCTCAACTATAGTATAACCAAGGAGAGGACGGAGGTGATCTTCCAGGGAACATATGGCGACCCCAGTGATGAGAAAACCAAATGGCAAGAATACGAGTTCAAATGTAAACCAGGTGGTGTGAAACGCAGACCTTGCCTCATCTCTCCCTACCACTATAGATTAGACTGGCTCATGTGGTTCTCTGCATTCCAGGTAAGTACATACCTCATTCTGGCTTGCATGGTTCTCTACAGGACAGATACTTCTTATATATTCATCAATTAAATCTTATTCTTATTTTGGGTAATTTATTGTTATCTCAGAGAAATTCTGTTTTCTTTGGATCTATGAATTTACATTTAGTACAAATAATGAGAACATGTTTTTTTGATGTTGTAGAGCTACCAGCACAACCCATGGTTGGTGCATCTTGCAGCCAAGCTGATGGTGAATGATCCAGCCACACTTAGCCTGATAGCACATAACCCCTTTGACAACCAATCCCCACCAAAGTCAGTCACAGCAGTTATGATTGCATAGTTTCATACTAAGACATAGATATATATAATTTTGGAGTTATTAGATAGATATAACTCTCATATCTTTAAAACCTTTAAGCCAGTATTTATTTGCTATTTTGTAATTTTTGAAAAGAGTTAACCCTGATATATTTTATAACACTTTTTAATATGCCTTAATGTCTGTTTAGGTGGATCCGGGCAGAGCATTACCAGTATAGCTACACCAAGATTGGCAGTCGGGCTGCCCAGAACGGGGCTTGGTGGAAGCGGAAGCACATTGGTAACTACCTGCCACCAGTTTCCCTCCATACACTCAAGGACTATATGAAAAACATGGGCTGGTCTACACCAAGACTGCCACCAAAACCCTCCAAGAAAAAGGCCACCAAAGTGTAAGCCACATGCCTCAGAATAACATAGGTGTGAAAACAGATTTAATACAGATGATGAAAAATTCTGAGAATTTAAAGCTTTCATGAAAGCACAGGCAATTTTAAAGAGATTTGGGATACGTTTGAATGATATGTGGTCAATGAAAATGTGACATAAACCAGCTTCTGTATTCTACCAGCTTCTGTATTCTACCAAATCCTGCCAGGAGTTATTGTGTTTTGCTGAAAGTGCCTAATACTATGCAGTCATGTGACCACTGTTGTGAGCCATAAGGGTGTCTGGCCTGTACCAAGAGACAACAAAATTAGACAACCAGGGCTCTATTAGCTAAATCACTTAAGTGTCCCAGTCTGAAGGTTTCCTTTTGTTAAGAAATATTTACCAGGTACTGTGGGTTTTTGCACCAGATCACTGGTCAGCTAACCAAAAGTTTGACGACAAAGTGCTCAATTGGTGATATTGTTCCAAATTATTAATATTTAGCAATATACATTTCCTCATGGTAACAAATGGAGGGCTTGGTTTTTTTTTCTCTCATTAGATCTGTGAAGAAAGCAAAGAATTTTATGAATCTCTCGATAAGTATGTATTGATACTGAACAATACTATGATACTTGATCCAGAAAAGGGAAATGCTTTATTGTGGTGTCTCACTGAAGTTCAGATTTTATGTTCTCCACACAAGTTCTCAAGCAATTACAATGGTAAGAAAGTTTAAATACTAATGTGTGAACTCTGAAGTGGGATATGTTAGAGTGAAGTCATTCTTAGCCAGATAAAAGATTGTGCAGTTTTATTTGCATGTAACATGAATGCTTATTTATGTATGGAAGGTATTAACTTTATGAATAGATCTATCTTATATGGCCATCTCAATTTCAGCAGTCATTGCTATTGATCATTGATCTACCTGTGATAACCCTCAATGCATTTCAGTTTCATAGGTAACATATACTCAATAAATAGATTGTATTTGGGTTTTGTAATTTTACAAAATGTTAAAATCCATCACTGTGACAAGCAGATATTTTCAGATAAGAGCATCCCATAACAACATACTTATTGCATATGCCATTAAAATCACACAGAAAACAGAGAGATCAGTCTAGCCCAGAGTAGAAAAACTAAAAAAATCTGATCTACATGACTTTTTGGGAAAGGTACAACAAAAAGCAAGTCATCATAACATTGTGATTGAAACAGTTTGGAAATTTAAGGTATGAATGAATAGGAATTGAGTGTATTTACAAGTTTCTGTTGAAAATCCTACGGTGTTGAATAACTACTATTCCAAGTAACGAAAGCCATTGCTTGATAATTACATGATTTGAAATACGATGAATGAAAACATATTGCTGTTAAAGTATCTCCAAAAGTTATACATATTAAAATGGAATAATCTCATGAAGATCTCAACCTTGCCACACATGTGACAAATACTTATTTGTGCAATATCCTTTCAGAAAATGTAAATTTATTACAGTAGTTCTCACTTGTATTGTATGTTATCATAAATCCACATGACAGAATGGTATGTACGTGTAGATATAGACAAGTTGGTGTACTCTGATTCACTTTTGTGACACTTTGTGTTATAGTATAACTGACAGAATGATATTCTTTTTTACAACTGTTTTTGAGATACTGGAAGGTAACACTTAGTAAACTTAGTAAGTAGGCATGGTCACATCATTTGGACTTTTGTAAGTCTTATATAATGTTATTTGATATCAGGGACATTGGAGGATTGATCCTTGGTTGCAAGTTACATCAGTTTATGTAATATCAGGGGACACACAAGCATGATCCATTGATCTTTTGGGTTGCTATTCAACTGTGAGTAAATAGTTCAATGATCAGATCCCATCATTATCACTTACACAGCACTCTATTATATCTTTATTGTTGTTATCTTTACCTTGTACAGTCACTTGTGTACAAATTTACTGTAAGCAACCCCTGGCTGTAAGCCGTATTGACCTATATTTGAACCATCAAGATATCCTTTGATTTGGCTGCTGCTGGTATTGAAAGATGGGTTGTGCACTGTGAATAGGCATTTAAACAGCAGCTTTCATGATGTGTCTGTCACCCTTCATGGAAAGTTGGTGCACAATTAAGCCAATAACATCCTGGGATGAAATGACAATACATAAAGTGCAATACAAAGCACACAGTAGATTGTTATCTTTATTCAAGCCAATGGCATGGGGTTGGATAAGGCCCTTAATCTTAACATTGTCCACAAATTGGATCAGAGAGTAAAGTGCAAGTGCACTAAACAGACCTTTGCAAGACAAGGTCATAAGGTCAGATACCAGTAAATTAACAATTGTAGTGCAATGTATATATTATTAAAGATTCTGGCTGTAGCCATGTCTACTATTATTGTTGACTCCACAGATTATTACAGTACCTTTTGTGATTTTTGTCATAAAATATTTTGTTTATGGCTGATTTTGGATGCAGTAAGCTATAATTGGATATTTTAGCTGTAAAATACGATCTATTCATTCATGATTGTGCAAAAAAATAATAGAAAAATACCAAGAAATCATGCCATTTCAGAAAGGACAAGTACCAAGAACAAAGCCATTTTGTTATTTGTCAGGTGACTTGTGTTGATATGAGTTATTGAAAAATGGGTTGGCAACAGATCAAGGTAAATCATTTCAATATGAAACTGCTTAAACATTCCAATGATAGTCTGATGGAGGTTTCGAGACTAAAATGTCAATTTCTATTGGTTTGTCTGTTAACATATAGAACCATGAACTATATTCAGTGGCTATTCTATATGGCTGGATAATGCAACTTGAAAAGTAGTATTAATCATGCCTCAGTGGAGAATAGAAATAAAATATTGACATAGTCTTAATGAGGTGGTTATGATAGAGTCTCAAGCTGATAGGTTATACGTTGTCGAAGAAATGACACACTTTTCACCATTATTACCTCTGGCCAACTCAGATTATTATTCCTTCAGTACAACTTTCAATGACCATGTGCTCTTGAATGGTTATTCTGTAATTATTGTGATAAATATGATAACATCCTTATCTTTTGAATATATAGTTGCCCTGAGTTGTATCAGAGTTTATGTGTTAACTTTTAAACATGTTATCTTTTCAATCAGTTGTATTAAAGATTAAATTCTCAGATTATGAACATTATTTGATTGAATATGGAGAGTGAGCAAAATGTGGCAACAGGCAAGACACTACTGTGTATCTGGTTGTGCCATATTTTTAGATTAGAATTATGTAATTATTGTAAATGATGATCAGGCAAATGTATACTGTCACTGTTAATCTCAAACCTTGTGCACTCAACAATGCAAATGTCATCAGTTTGTGTGCATAGCCTAATTTCGGAAATTTGAATATTGAATACATGATTTATATTCAAATACATAATGAGCATAATTTGATAATTCAATTGTGAAAAAATATAGTTTGATACTTTTTATAAAAAATCAACTGCCATATTTATTTGAATGTAGGACGAGGAATTAGGACCCGAACCTTTAGTCAATGTTTGGGGGGTCGTCATATAGCATTGAGCATCAAGCAACCTGTGGAAGGTGATTTACGGCACCTCCGGGCGTAATAAACTTGGCTCATACTGTCCAGTTACAAACTCCCCCAATGGCAATATAATTAATATATTTGGCTTGTAGTATGCAAAGATTCTACCATATCTCAACAGTAGACCACCTTTATTTAATAAGTGTCAATTATGCATAAGTCTTGAATGGTAGCAGTGCCGATGTCTCGAGAATTCATGGCTTTTTTCAGAAGAACTGACCCGTCCTGTAATCGGAAATACGGGATGTTAACAACTCTAATAACAGCACAGTATTATTTCTTTTTCAAATTAATCTTTCTTGTTTTAATCATAATTCAGACATGAGATGTGGTAATATCGGTGCATGTAAGCTATAAGGTGCAAGCTCTCCATATATTTTGCAGTGCCTTTTTTAAATGTACTTTGGTATCTGTTGTATTTTAAGTTATACTGAAAATAAATGGTGCTATTTTACCACTATGTATTCTTTTTCCTTCATTATCTTTGAGTGTTCTATAATATTATATAATGTTTTTTTCAAGGTCACACACTACAAAATGTCACCAGAAACCTTTTTACCCTGCTGTAATCAGGCTTAGGGTATTGCAGTACTCCTGGCCTATGTATGTGTGTGTGTGTGTGTGTGTATGTGTATGTATGTAGCAAACATCCTGGTCATCGCAATAACTCGAGAACAAATGATGGCAGCTTCTTGAAACTTGACATACTTAAGCATCTGGTGAATACCTCGGACGAGTTTGATGGATGGTGACCTTGACCAATTTTTCAAGGTCACAGGGACAATTATGTGAAATCTAAAAAATTGCAATAACTGAAGAACAAATGATGGCAGTTTTATGAGATTTGACACACATGAGCATCTGTTGAAGACATGACATTTTTTTAATGAAATATGACCACCTACTTTTCAAGGTCACAGGGACAATTATGTGAAATCCCAAGAATCGTGATAACTCAAGAACAAATGGTGGTATCTTTATGAGACTTATCACACATAAGGATCTGGTAAAGACCTCAGACTTTTTTTGATGGAGCATGACCTTCACCTATTTTTCAAGATCACAGACAATTGTATCATGAAATCCCCATCATTGCAATAAATCTAGAACAGATGATGGCAGCTTTATGAAATTTGACACACATAAGCAACTGGTGAAAACCCTTGATGAGTTTGATGGATGGTGACCTTCACCTACTCTTCAAGGTCACCGGGACAATTATGTGAAATCCCATACATCACAATAATTTAAGAACAAATGATCGCAGCTTCATTAGATTTGACACACACAAGCATCCGGTGAAGACCTCAGAATCTTTTTTATGAAGCATGACCTTCACCTACTTTTCAAGGTCACGAATAAATATGCGAAATCCTCATTGCGACTACTCAAGAACAAATTATGTCAGCTTTATGAGACTTGACACATATCCATCTGATAAAGACCCCAAAGCAATTTGATGAATGGTGACCTTCACCTACTTTTCAAGGTCATGATTATATCAAATCCACGTCATTGCAATAACCTAAGAAAAACTGGTGGCAGCTTCATGAGAATTGACACACATAAGCATCTGATTAAGACCCCAGATGAATTTGATGGATGGTGACCTTCACCTAGCTGCTTTACAAGGTCACAGGCCTATCATCTCAATAATTCTGGAGTAAATAGTGACAGTTTCATGATACTTGACACAAATAAGCTATCAAAGGAAGTAGATGTGCGCTATTATGTTTTTTTTACCCCTGCATCAATTTGACTTGGTGCAGTGACGTTTTGTTCACAAATATTGTGCAGAGCGAATGTTGAACAGCAAGTTACTAGGGCTGAGGGTTGATGCATCTCTGATGCCTATGTTTATATATTTTTACACTTATTTTAGCTGGTCTCAAGATTTTTGCCACACATCCACCTCATGGAGGCCTACAATTACCATTCTTAATCAGTGGAGAAAGTAGAACATTTCACTTGGGATATGTTTTGGTCTAAATACTGTCTATGATGAGTCAAAATTGTCACATAGTTAATTCTTGAAGTTTTCGGCTCATATGGTGTTATAAGACACAATGGTTTGGCGGTAACGCACATTACACCTTTGATCTCATGGCGTCACAACTCCATTTATTACACTCCAAGCTCTGTCACAATTAGTATGACATTGTCTCAACCTATTCCGCAAGGTCGATTGCATAATCCACATACAGGTGGGCAATTGGTGGGCTGTGCACATGCTCACTCACAATGCCCGTCCATTTTCAAACTAAAGCAATCTATCACAGGGGCCCCCATAGGGGGGGTATGAAAAACCCAATAATCCCCCTTTTTTTACCTAAAAATCCAAAAATCCTTATCTTTTGTAGCCAAAAATCCTTAAATATTTTTCCCCTCAAATCTAAAAATCCAAAAGTATAAAACAAAAAATCCTAAAATATGTTTACATTTAGTACAAATTTATTTGGCAATGAATTACATAACATCCTAAACACTTTCCTCAAAATCCAAAAATCCCAGATATTTCACCCCAAAAATCCAATAATCCCTCTTTTTTAGGCCAAAAATCCAATAATCCTAAAACCCTATGGGGGCCCCATCACATACACACTCACCTCTTGCTCGTTGCTTGCATGCACGTGTTGTGACTACTCACTTTCTAACCAAACCAGTGTTATTACATGTGACTCAGTGTTTTTTAGCTGCTAAGGGGCGATCCATTTGATTTTTGTGGGGTGGGGTGGGACAGCAGTACTGGATGAATAATTTTTTTTTCTTTGGTAGGGTGGATGAATAATTTTTTTTTCTGGTGTGGGGTGGGTGAATAAATTTTTTTTCTGGTGTGGGGTGGGTGAATAAATTTTTTTTCTTGTTGCTTCCCCAGACTCTGATCCTTCATTTCAAGCAATCCATATAGAAGATAGAAAAACTGGAAGGAGGTGGATGAATAATTTTTTTTTCTTTGGTAGGGTGGATGAATAAATTTTTTTTCTTTGGTAGGGTGAATGAATAAAAAAAAATTCTGGGATGGGGTGGGTGAATAAATTTTTTTTCCAAAATCTCCCACCCCACCCCACAAAAATCAAATGGATCGCCCCTAAAAGAAGTTTGTTATGGACATGACTTCTCAGTACTCACTGATGATGGTCAATACTTGCAGAACCAGGCATAAATCCTGGATGTGCTATGGAGAGTAGATCTTAGGCTATTGGCCTATGTTTTACATCAGAATGTTAACATTTTGACATTTTACATGTCCTGTCATTTTCAAATATATAGCTCAATATTCAACATTTTAAAGACATTCAAGAATATATTAAAAACTTTTGCATTTCATATCATTAAGATTGATTGTGAAAATACAATTTTTTCGCCAAAATTAACCCGTGAATTACAAAAACGTTCAATGCAACGGGAAGGCACCTTTTACGACTTGACCTGCCTCCTAAAGTGTACATTTGAATGTATGATTTGACATTGCATCAGTTGCATCTGAGAGCAATAATAAAGAATTATATTGCTCTCAGGTTGCATGCAGGATGCCATGCACTTCTGCCCACATCAGGAGACATCATGTACCTCACGATCTGACCTGATCTTGCCCAAACCAGGAAAAAACCTGGCGCTTACCAAGCAACGCTACCAAAATCAAAAGAATATGCAAAACTCGCCTTGCAATCCTGCCCAAATCAGGATATAATTTAAAACTCACGATGCCAATCTGCCCAAATCAAGAAACAGCATAAACCGCCACAGACGCCACAGACGTCTGAATGATCTCGTAGGGAGCCCATTGGATCATCTGACAATGGCATGAAATAAAAAAAGTCCTATTTTCACCGTACGATGCCACCGGCAGCCCTAAGATAATATTAATATATTCTTGTGGGACACGCAAGGGAGCCTGTCGCGTACTTTAAGATGATGTTTGGTGAAATGACATTGAGAAAACGCTGACAACTTTTATGTTGCAGATTAAAGTTCTCGATGACCCGTATGACGTCTTAAATATGCCCAATTGTGGCCGATGATCTCCCGGTGCCCTCACGGCAATCTTAACTGCCGGCTGATTTTGTAAAAAATACCCATCGGCCGGGCATCTTAACTGAAATCGGCGCAAATGTGACTGGGATATAAAGCAAGAGCCAGCATATACCTCATTTGTATTCCTGTTCAAATCAAGGAATAAAGCATACAGTTTGCGTCCAAAAATGAATGCGACATTTAATAGAACAAATTACAAATTTATTCAAAATTATATTTTGACCTTCACCATTGACGACTTTTTAAACATGTTTAAAGCACATTTCGGTCTATTAATACATAGTTTTAATTTTATCACCATTTTTTCACCAGAAAAAAGTGACATAAACAAAACGAAATCAAGAGTTTTAACAAACAATATAAGATAAGATAGATTAGATAACTTTATTTTTCATCGATTAGTTAACACAAAACATTAGCTGAAAGCTAGTTATCAATGTCTAGTCTACAAAACATATGTACAGTATTTACAAGAAAGCTGCAATGAGTGACACCCAGGAGCTACATCCTTTATGGATGCTCCTGGACAGGTCACAGGCAGACATACAATTGCAATTGTGTACCATACAAACGATACAATGATAACACTAGCATTAGAGGCACATTGCTTCGATCAGAAAAAACATTTAGCTTCACTACACACATTATGCGTTTTTTATTTCATTTCATGACTAAACATGTACAAAAGAACACAAACTGCAGCAACAGTTTGGACCTTCCCACTTCTGAATTTGACACTTGAAAGTTTGAAAATCAACCCCATTCTTGATTTTGTTTGGAATAGCATTCCAGATGTGTGCTCCATAGTAGCTAAACGTGCCTTTACCATATGTAACTTTCTGATAGGAGGGTTGAATGAGTATAGTCATCACGCAGTGAGTATGGCATTTCTTTCTGTTTGAAAAGGTCCTTCATTAAGGATGGGTTGAGATCATTGAGACTTTTGAAAACCTCACATGCAATGACCTTTAATCTACATAGATGGAGGGAGTTAAAACCTGCCTTAAATGTTAACTCAGGATACTTGCTTTTGTAGTCATTAAGGAGAAATCCGAGGGCCCTTTCCTGTATGCTTTCCATTTTGTGCAAGCTTGATGTACTGCAGAAGTGCCAACCAATTGGGCAGTAATTGAAATTGGCTAAGATAAAGGTCCAAGACACTGCTTTCTTTTCCTTATCCCTAAATATTTTCTTGAACCTGTACAATATGTTTAACTGTTGAGATGCCTTGGCACAGATATTGTTTACGTGGGAGTCAAATTTGAGTTTTTCGTCAATTGTTATACCTAAGAGTTTTACACTTGGGAGTCTATCTATCTAGGTCCCATTGACTTCTATATAATTTGGAAATACTGTGTTACTACATATTGACTTCATGAACATGGCTTGGAACTTGTCTGCATTTGCTTTCATGAAATTGATCTTGAACCACTCTATAGAATTTTTGGTATCAGTGACAAGGGCATCAATTAGTATCTCCACTGTGTTTGCTTCTTTGGTTAATGTATTGTCATCGGCATAGTTCACTAACTCGCTTTTTTCAATGAAAAAGAACAAATCATTTATAAAGATGTTGAATAACAGTGGGCCGAGACAGGAACCTTGTGGTACACCTTTTGTGAGTGGGGTCCAGTCACTTTTATAACGTGACATTTTTACCCTTTGTAAACAACCAGTCAGGTAGCTAATAATTAAGTTACATGCGTCATTGCTCAGTCCATAAGCCTTAAGTTTGCATATCATTAGACTATGGGGTATACAGTCGAAGGCCTTTGACAGGTCCATAAGGACTGTCCCACCTACTTTACCTTGATCAAGGGCCATTTTCCAGGAATCAACAAGTTTGATCAATACATGGTCATATCCATACTGTTTTCTATATGCTCCTAACATTTTGTTAAATATTGGCTCAAAGTTACTAACTAACTGTTCTACAATTAACTTCTCAAACACTTTAGCAAGTATAGCTAAATACACTAACTGGGCGGAAATTGTCCTTTACCATGTCATTTTTCTTTTTGAAAATTGGTGAAATCTCAGCCTTTTTTATGTCACATGGGAACGTGTTTGTGTTTATGCTTTCATTTAAGATATGGGTGACTGGTTCAGCTAGTTCCTCAGAACACAGTTTAATAGTTTTTGCAGGTATACCATCATTACCAGTAGCCTTGTTTGCGTTTACCTTACTTAGCATTAGTTTCATTTTGTAGGTGTTAACATGTTTGAACTTTAAATCATCTGTTTTGACATTCTCATTGACTGTCTTAATGCTGGGATGGTCAACATGTTTAGCCAATACACTCTGCAAACATTCATCTTCGTCTATCTCGTCAGGTTCACCAATTGACTCTGCCACTGAACTGAAAAAGGCATTGAATATTTCGCATACATCTTGTCTGTCAGAAACTATTGTTCCATTTTCATTTAGAATGATGTTACGGTGAGATTTGGATTTGTCTGATATGAAAGGTCTGATGCATTTCCAGAAATCCTTTGGAGACACATTATCTCCACATTTGTTCATGAAATATGATCTTATTGCTTCTCTCCTCATATTTGTGACCAGATTTCTTTGAGTTTCATATTTCTCTCTCAGTTCATTGTTACCCCTGAATTGATATGACCTGTTCTCGTACATGTTTTTTTTCAATACATTTTTTGTCTTAGCGCAGAGTGCATGTATGGTACCTGTTCACTTTTTATCACTCTGCTCTTCACTGGTGCATGCTGAACTAAAAAAGTTCTATACAACTCAGTCATACACCAATACTGATCACTCACATCTTCAAATATCTTCAAGTACAGGATCAAGAAGGGTTCCGTTTGGGGTTTTGAAACATGTAGGAGTGGTGATCAGATTTGTTACACCATAAACATTACATATTTGCGAGGTCATCTCGTCGTCCTTGTTCATCATATTAATATTAATGTCACCCAGAAGTATAACCTCATTTGCAGCATCAGCTATGTCATTATAGAACTGTGCAACCCTAGGTATGAAATTAGAGTTGGGTACTTTGGAGTTTTTATATACTGTAAGGATGAACCACTTTTGATTTTTGATTGTGATGTCTATAACCATGCTCTCTATATGTGCTTTTGTGTCATCAAACTCTCTTTTCTCAACTCTGTTCTGTGGTATTGTATCTGATCTTACCCATACTACTATGCCTCCAGATCGAGAAGTTCTGTCTTGTCTATACATCTTGAAGCCATCACATGCAAATAACTAGTCTTTGTAGTGCTTGTCTAGCTTACTCTTGGTCATACATAAGATGTCTGCATACCCTTTTACAAGTATTTCTTGTACATAGTCGTAGGTTCCATCTTTCAAGCTATTTACATTTACATGTATTATTATAAGGTTTTTACCATGTTTGCTTCTCACATCATGCAAATGTGGAATTATTGGGTCAGTAACTACTTCATTTATGTCTTCTTCATGTTGAGGTTGTCTATATCTACCACAAGTTAAGTCCTGTGTACGCATATCATTAAAATCATCAAAGTGATAGAAGTCTTGTAACAGATCATGTGAGACATGTGATAAGCATACATCAGGTGGTGAATGCAACATAATTGCAGGGGTGGGAGTTTGTGTTGATGGGGGTGGTGACTGATCATTACATGGCCCTATGCTTAACTGTGATTGGACGGCTCTCCCATCTTGGCCCAGGCCCTAGCAGTAGCCATGGTAACAGTCTTTCTGCTTGTGGCCAAAGCCCTCACAGTTCCTACACTGCACTGGGCACCCCTGTCTGCGCTCTTGGCGACTGTGGCCTTCCTCAAAACAGAAAAAGCACCTGCCTATGTAATCTCTGTCCTTAAGGTAGTCCCAGTCATTTGGGCTTCTCTCCTGATGATTGTTTTGATAGTGGTTATCAGCTTCATGCTGCTGCCTTTCTCTCCAGTGATACTGGCGTCCTCCAAACCCATGCTGGCGACCCCCAGGCCCATGCTGGTGACATTGATCAGTTTTGTTAGTGAATTATCCATGATACATTCCCCATTGTCCTGAAGTCAGAAACTGTGGTGGGATTTGAAATCCATAATGTTCAACAATTGGTTGCTATGACGCCATTCCATAAAATACGGACGTTACCACTTCCATGATTACTTCAAGCTCTCAGCATACAATCATTTCACACGATGATAACAAAAAATGTTAATAGAAATTAGTCCTTTGTTTATTTGCACGATGGCTTAACTCTAGGTATATCAATTTTACATCATCACAACAGTGGAAATCTTACACAAAATCGTTCAACCTCACATTTGAATTAGGTCGGAAATGACAAAAGTAACACGTGCAGGAAGATATTTCACAGTTCACAGTTCACAGTTCACAGTTCATTTTTCAAATTTTTTTCCGAAAATTTGACTTTGCGCTACATTTTAATTTAAAAACATATGATGCAATACTTCAATTCTTTTCAAATTTTCAGGGATTACTACCAGTTCAACCCCTTAAAAAAATTGCTCAATTAGTGAAAAATTCAGGGAGGTACTTGGTACCCTATAGATGGTTCCCTGAAAAGGAAAACAACATTGAAATGACCCTCATATAAAAAAATCGTTGTGCAAAAAACCATTAAAATTGTGAGATTTTTTAAATTATTCGTAATGTTTGAGCTCCTTATTCAACCCCTTAAAAAAATTGCTCAATTACTGAAAAATTCAGGGAGTTACTTGGTACCCTATAGATGGTTCCCTGTAAAGGGAAACATTGAAATGACCCTCATATAAAATAATCGTTGTGCAAAAAACCATTAAAATTGTGAGAATTTTTTCATTTTTCGTAATGTTTGAGCTCCTAATTCAACCCCTTAAAAGAGTGGAAAATTCATGGAGGTACTTGGTACCCTATAAGATGGTTCCCTGTAAAGGGAAACATTGAAATGACCCTCATATAAACAAATCATTGTGCAAACAACCATTAAAATTGTGTGATTTTTTTTCATTTTTTATAATGTTTGAGCTTCTAGTTCAACCCCTTAAAAAAATTGTTCAATTAGTGAAAAATTCAGGGAGAAAGAAATTAAAAATCTATAGATTAAAAATCTATAATTGCTCAATTAGTGAAAAATTCATGGAGGTACTTGGTACCCTATAGACGGTTCCCTGTAAAGGAAAACAACATTGAAATGACCCTCATAATAAAAAAAAATTGTGCAAGAAACCATTAAAACTATGAGAATGTTTTGTTTTTTTAGTTTTTGAGCTCCTAATTGAACCCATTATATTAATTGCTCAATTAGTGAAAAATTCAGGTAGGTACTAGATACCGTGTAGATGATATCCTGTAAAGGACAACACAATTGAAACATATCTCATATGGAATAAAAAACACATTAAAATTTTTTATCATGAAGGTATTACACACCATATTACTGAATTTCTATAAAGGACAACACCATTGAAACATCCCTCATATGAAAAATATATCCCACCAAAATCCGTTAAAAATGGGTTAATATTTCAAATATTTCATGTTTGACCTCTTTATTCAACCCCTTATACTGATTGCTCAATTAGTGAAAAATTTGGGCGGATACTATGTACCCTATAGATGAATCCCCATAAAGGAAAACATCATTGAAACATCTCTCATATGGAAAAAATAATGTACAAAAAAAATATAAATTATAGATTTTTAATTTCTTTCTCATGTTTGACCTCTTAATTCAACCCCTTCTGATAATTGCTCAATTAGTGAAAAATTCTGGAAGATACTAGGGACCCTATAGCTAAATCCATATAAAGGACACCACCATTGAAACAGCTCTCATAATTATTTTTAATTGCAGAATAGATAATATTGTTTTTTTTCAAAGTCCAATTTCAACAATTTTTTTTCACCTTTATATTTATTTCATTGGGATTTTTTGTGGCAATATATATATCCCCTGACAGTTATCCCTGAAAATTTGAAAAGAAATGAAGCATTGCGTCATATTTTTTTAAATTAAAATGTAACGCAAAGTCAAATTTTCGGGAAAAAAAATGAAAAATGAACTGTGAACTGTGAAATATCTCCCCGCACATGATTCCATGATGATTATCTGTGCCCTGCACAACACAAGAAAAAACCATTTGTGACATTTGTTTCAATCTCTGTTTCAGTTAAGAATATTGTATTGAGGTCCTTCGCCAAGTGCAGTGACCCCACCTAGACAGGATTCTATCACGCATGCGTGGGACTATTCACCTGGTCCTCCTCACCCTTCTCCCTCCATGGATAATACGCATGCGCATGTGGGGGCCACCTTCCAGGCCTCCGCACCTGGTCAGTTACAACCTTCCCTAATCACAGGTGCTTTAAAGAATCTTCCAAATGAAAGTGCCCATTTCAAAAGTAAAAATTCGCATCAGCCACCTGTGGCAAAATACAGAAAACCAAACTCACTGGGTCTAAAGTGGACAGCTTATGTCCTGACAACATGGAGCTTCTATGTGAGACAGAATCTGAATATGAATTTCTGTCTGTATTTTTCAAAACAAATGACGACACTACACATTTAAATTCTTGAAATTCACAAAAATACATTTGGACCCATTATCCAAGAACCTTTATTTTGTAAGCGTTAATATATGCATTATTTAGATTGTATGTAGATCAGATGAGTTGACATGTATTTTAGGTGTGTACCAGGTGGGGTATCTGCCCCACCCCACAATAATCCAGACACATCAAGAGCTCCCTCCCCATCCCAGAGGATTAGCCAAATAACAACATCGGCTTCCAGACTGTGAATCAGTTGATTACTCCAGAAAATTGTCCAAATAACAACATTGGCTTCCAGACTGGGTGAATCAGTTGCTGCTCCAGAGGTTAAGCCAAATAATAATCTTGGCTTCCAGACTGTGAATCAATTGACTACTCAAGAAAATTGGCCAAATAACAACCTTGGCTTCCAGACTGTGAATCAGTTGACTGCTCCAGAAGTTAAGACAAATAACAACTTTAGCTTCCAGACTGTGAATAGTTTGACTGTTCATACCGTTGCCCATCCCAGAACTTCCGGACTGCTGATAACAGTCTGACCTTCTCCATCCTAAAACATCAGCCAAATAACAAACTCGGCTTTCAGACTGTGAGTCATATGACTGCTCAGGACAGACTGACCTCACCATCGAATTATAGATTCTTAAAATATTTCCTAAACTAAGAATATCCAGACTATAAAGCAGAACAACTTACAGTATCAAACTATGTAACAAAACATGCAATTAAATGTTTAATGAAAATGGTATACTTGTAGGTATGCTGAAACAAATCAATTTATGGTCTTCAGCGATTATTTATCTGATGAATACGGTTTTCAAAGAGGATTATCTGAATGTGGACAGGAGCAAATTGATGTTCCATTGTCATGATGAGTCATTGCCTTATGAATAAATCAGCCACATTTTCAATCTCCATTCTCCTTTAGGGTCACATTCATTCAAGTATATGGGCACCATTAGAATATAGTTGAAAAGGCTAATCCCCTGGACTTAGTTTCTCTGAGTGAGTTGGTTTTAGATTTTAGCTAGTAGATAGTAGATGATGTGGATGGACATGCTAGATGTAGCTTGTATTTTTGTATTCTTTTTCTGATAAACTTTCTCATTTGGTCGTGTGTAAGGTTGGTCATTGGCACCCATGAAATTAATTAATGACTTCTTCTTTGGCGTCATCAATGTTAAATTGTATTGTACGAGGAGATCTTTATAACAGAGCTTATGTAACTTTTAGATATCATATGCACACATTTATCAAAGAAAGGAAACAAACAAATTGGTAATCTATATTTCCATTATTTATTACTAGTAGTTATACCTTCACCCTCAATCACATTGTACATATCTGCACGCATGACCATTTCGCATAATATCGGACTACACAATGAACATAATACAGCTAATATGGACAGGGTGTTGGTCTAGTTTATTTTTAGAGTATTGGGAATTAATAGTGACTGAACACAATAACAATTTATATGCATCTCCACCCGATCTAAGAACATTAAGCAAAATGTACAAGGGTATTCGATTCTTGAATTTAGTAAGTTGGTTGACCTTTTTATGGTATGAGCAGAGACATTCAAAATATCTCTGGTATGAGTGAGTATGGTGTATTTTTGTACCTCTTTAAGTTGGCATACATGTGTTACGTAGTTTGGTGAAACGATAATGATATATATGGAAAACTTAATCAAAGTGGACCAATATGTTTAAACATTGATATGAGGTCATGATTTAAACGGGAAGGGTCCCTGGAAATTTCATGACTGTATTCCCATCATACACAAAGGGATCATTTGAAGACGTCTGGGGTCTTGTCGCCCAGTAACCACGTGAATTTCCTTTACCCAAATACACATTTTCTACCAAACAGTCAACAAAGAAGTGACTATTGGGAGAGTTATCAGGCTTGAGGTAAACATTTGATAAGACCCTGATAAAGAGCTTTGCTCCGGGATTACTGGGTGTCAAGACGGATTCCCTACATCCGGGATGGTGTGGGTTGTCTTCGGGACATTGTTGCAAAAGATAAAATCCATAGAGAGTAAACGCGCCTTTTGGTATAACTTCTTTGAGATTCCCCTTAGAGTTAAATTCTTCATTAAAGGTCATAGAAAAGGCTGTGTCCTTTATTGGAGTGTTAAAGAACTGGACTTTGTTGCCTGCGGTTGCAGAGAGAAATCGTGACCGACATTTATTACTCAGTTTTACCATGTCCAGTCTAGCCACGCCATCTGGTGACTGAACTCCTGACTGGAGAATGCGAGAAGGCGAGATGTGTCTGAAGTCAACTCCATATTTCTCATAAAAGAAGACAGTTGCTTTCCTCGCCTCCTCCAGAACTTGAGCCCTTGTATACCCGGCCGCATATGCATAGGCGTCCAGCACCTCCTTCTCCGTGACTCTGTCGATGGTGCAGGGACCTCCATCTAGGATGTAAGTCAGGGTGTAGTCGTAGCAGGGCAGTTCTGAACTACATACGTTTTTGCGGGGTTGTCTTCCATAGGAACTACTTACTGAATTTGTCTTCTCTTCTGCCCTGGGCTGGGTTTCATGATCTGTTTTTACAGTGCCCGGATGTGCATCACCGTACCTACAGAAAAAAAAAAACGTTTCAAGACCTATCAGTTTCAACAGCACTATCATAACATCATTATCGTCGTACAAAAATAAATTAATGAGGTACTCTTTTATTTCAAGGCATATTTTTATAGACTTCTGGCATATTATGTAGATTTAATGGCGCAACAATCATTCAACCGGGTTTTGATTCCTAGTTTCTTTGGGCAAGCAAAAAGTGGAATATCATAATCCAGGATGATGCTAAATATTATCCCCTGGGAAAGAGTTAAACCACACGAACAATAGTAAAGGCTTGGTATGACGAAATTATTAGATAGGTATCACAAAGAGAGGTGATATGGGGGGTTTATGGAACACGCAGGGTGACTTCTGTTTCAACAAAAGAAAGGTCTGGTTGGTTTGAATCTTGGAGTAATTATTCTTAATTTATAAGGAGACCTCATAAATGCAAGCTAAGGGGGAAAACAGACAAGTAAGTTGCCCACAAGAAGACAAGGTGAATTATCGAATAAAATGGAATTATCATATCTCATACAGAACACTGTCTCATTAGCTAAAGGTATTCTTATTGTACCCATCTGTTTATTTTTTCAAGGATTCATTCTGATGCTGTTTCTCATCGTACTCAGTGTGCCAACCTTCTTCACTCAATAAGCCTCATTCACGGCTGCTGCTTTTAATAATGCACAAATCATTCATGCAATGGTATACTTTGTATGTAGCAGTTGTTTTGCCCAATCGCCATCATGTCCGAAAATCATGGCAAATATCCAAGAAAATCAAGAAATATCCACGGTCTGAGTTCAAATTACCGGAAATGATATTTGTCGGAACCCCATGGAGACAAAAGTACTATTTGACTGTTCTTCTATCCTAGAGGATTTCTTCAGGGAGCAATTCTGTTTATTTGAGATCAGTCCACTCTTCACTTTATCAGAAAGATTCTTATTTCATGTAAGATTATCAAGATTGGTAAATTTAGTACATTAATAATAAAAAAAACTGTTTTGATAACAGATAGAAACTCGCGATGGTAAACATCTTTTCACTGATGGCCTTCTCCAAGATTTATCTGAGATATTATTGGGATATATCTGATAAACTAGAAGAAGCAAGAGTTGAGGGAGATACTTACCTGTAGTTATAAGGCCAGTAGTCGAGGTGTGACCGCCCGCTAGGATACCTGGACGGAGCAGGGTTGTAAGATCTCCAGCTTTGACCAAACATTCCCGGGACAGAGACCCAGAGAATGATGCACAAACTCGTTAATACCCTGAAAAATATATATGAATATCCAAAATAATTATTTGTAATCAAGAAAAGTACATAATATCCATATTTATTTGTTTTTATCAGTTATTTGAGTCTCAAATGTCCTTGTATGTTTCCTGTATAAAAGATATAGTTTTTAAAATCACTGATTTGAATAAAGATATAAAGATATGGTTATCTTTTCTTCAGAATAATTATTACAAAAGAATGAAAATCTATGCATAGGAATATCAAGTTCAATGTTAGAATGTCAAAATGGACTCACCCGAAGTGATACATCTCGGTCAGCTAAAGTTTAAACTGATGAAAAATTCGCCACAAAGTGACCTTTTATACTGAGGGCAATTATAGGCGACATGCATAATTCTCCTCAGACAGGGCAGACAGGTGGCGCCACTGTGTCATGAAGTCATGTTTTAAGAGGAGACAATAAGACCAAGGAATAATTTATTCATCCATGTCATGTTAATGCAGATTTATGTCAACACGACTCACCATTTCTGGACATCAAATATAGGCATGTTCTATGTCTGCACATTAAACAAACAAACAAACAAACCTGAGGGTATTATTTTATGACCTGTTCAGCAGCTTTGGCTGTGTCAGGTCACGGCCGCATTTTATTCATCTGTAGATTTTTTTTTCTGTTATGTTTAATAGCCTTCACAATATTATCTAAACTTTAGCCATGCAACTAAATCATGACTCAAATATATTATTACATCATTACGTGTTTTCCCTGAAGCCAAAAAACCTGACAAAAAGAGGAGAGTCTCAGGTCAGGGTACCAGCGGTAGAGATTAAGAATATGTTTTGGCTGAGAAAACTTGCTGAGATTAGTACTCAGATTAGTGGATGTGTGGTCAATTTCACATGTCTAAAATAGATTATTTGATTTTTTTTATAAAGAAATTATAATTCTGTATTGTTAATGGTGTTTAGAAAACTGTGAAACTAGAGAAATATTTTGATTTGTTGGGAAACAAGTTATTGTGTTAGTGGGAAAATCATTACTTTGCATAGCGAGGTCGAGTCACATACTACTCACATACAAAAATGGCATGAAACGTTGAAAACTTTTCCTTCAGTTTCCTGGAGAAAGATCTTGGCTCATGATTGAACGCTTTGATGTGCAGACTGACTGGATGCAGCTCCCTCCCCAAGATTGGATGGGAGTTCCATCATATGATAGATTCAAGAATCTAGTGGATGGATTAGAAGTGGTAAATGACTGTGCAGAAAGGTCTATTAAAGATGTGACTGAGTATCTGAACTATGCGAAGAATGCAGACAGAAGGGATCTTGTATTGTTCATTGTAAATCACCACCACCAGCTCCTAGATTTCCACAACTTAACAAAACAGCAAATGGATAATATGGATGACTTTTTGTAGTTTCGTAGAGGTTGTTCAGAGTGTTCAAATTTGAACCAAATTTCAATACAGATGTTATGATTGTATCTTAGTCATGTAGCACCTAGAACATGTACTGATTATGACTATTAATGTACTTTTTTCATATATTTGAATATGAATAAATAAATACTAAATTGACAAATGGTACTTTAAGACTGATGCTGCACATAATATTGATATTCTGGTCCAGTTTCCAATGTCTTATCATGTAAATAAAATTCAAGAGGTTGACTAAAAAATATGACAAAAAAGGCAAAAATTGGCGATTTTCAGTATTTTGAGCCATTTTTCAGGGTCAATTCCAAGAAGGAAGCCATCTATGTAGAGAGTTGTAATTTTCAGAACTTTATTTTGTTGTCAATAGGAATGGGAATCCAAATGTGCTTAGCTCTATGATGAAAAAGTGATATTTTGGAACACCCTAGATAATATATATCAGTTTGTTTGCATCAATTTTTTACATCTCCTTCAAAATTATTTCAGTCATTTCATCATGAGACCAGATTTAACAGCTTTATCTTTGTGCAAAAACCATTAAAATTATGAGATTTTTTTCATTTTTCGTAATGTTTGAGCTCCTGATCCAACCCCTTAAAAAAATTGCTCAATTAGTGAAAAATTCAGGGAGGTACTTAGTACCCTATAGATGGTTCCCTGAAAAGAATAACAACATTGAAATGACCCTCATATAAAAATGTCTTTGTGCAAAACCATTAAAATTGTGAGATTTTTTTTTCATTTTTCGTAATGTTTGAGCTCCTAATTCAACCCCTTAAATAATTGCTCAATTAGTGAAAAATTCAGGGAGGTACTTGGTACCCTATAGATGGTTTCCTGTAAAGGAAAACAACATTGAAATGACCCTCATATAAAAAAGTCTTTGTGCAAAAAAACATTAAAATTGTGAGATTTTTTTTCATTTTTTGTAATGTCTGAGCTCCTAGTTCAACCTCTTCAAAAAATTGCTCAATTAGTGAAAAATCCAGGGAGGTACTTGGTACCCTATAGATGGTTCCCTGAAAAGGAAAACAACATTGAAATAACCTTCATAATAAAAATAAATTGTGCAAGAAACTATTAAAACTATGTGAATGTTTTTTTTTTATAGTTTTTGAGCTCCTAATTGAACCCATTATATTAATTGTTCAATTAGTGAATAATTCAGGTAGGTACAAGATACCGTGTAGATGATATCCTGTAAAGGACAGCACAATTGAAACATATCTCATATGGAATATTTCTGGTGTAAAAAACACATTAAAATTTTGGGATTTATTTTTATTTTTCTGAAAGTTTGACCTCCTAGTTTAACCTGTTATATTAATTGCTCAATTAGTGAAAAATTCAGGAAGGTACTATACTTCCCTGTAAAGGACAACAACATTGAAATGACTCTCATATTGAAAAAAATCATGCTAAAAACAGTTAAAATTTGATGATTTTGTAATACATCTGTATTTGACCTCCTAAATCAACCCCTTATGTTAGTTGCTCAATTAGTTAAAAATTCATGATGGTATTACACACCATATTACTGAATTTCTAAAAAGGACAACACCATTAAAACATCCCTCATATGAAAAATATATCCCACCAAAATCCGTTAAGAATGGGTTAATTTTTCAAATATTTCATGTTTGACCTCTTTGTTCAACCCCTTATACTGATTGCTCAATTTGTGAAAAATTTGGGCGGATACTATGTACCCTATAGATGAGTCCCTATAAAGGAAAACATCATTGAAACATCTCTCATATGGAAAAAATAATGTACAAAAAAAATATAAATTATAGATTTTAAATTTCTTTCTCATGTTTGATCTCTTAATTCAACCCCTTCTGATAATTGCTCAATTAGTGAAAAATTCTGGAAGATACTAGGGACCCTATAGATGAATCCCTATAAAGGACACCATCATTGAAACAGCTCTCATAATTATTTTTAATTGCAGAATATATTATATTGTTTTTTTTCAAAGTCCAATTTCAACAATTTTTTTTCACCTTTATATTTATTTATTTTTGCATTGGGATATTTTGTGGCAATATATATATCCCCTGGTAGTTATCCCTGAAAAATTGAAAAGAATTGAAGCATAAAATTTAAGTCAAATTTTCGGAAAAAAAATTGAAAAATGAACTGTGAACTGTGAAATATCTTTCGCACGTAAATTTTTACATCATATATTATAGTTTTTGTGATTGGGCCATCTTCCTCCAAGATATAAGCGATTCTTCTCTGAATTCATCCGTGTTACATTATTGTTTAATCTTAAATTCATCTTCAAAGTTTTTCACTGATTGTTTCAGGCATCTAACGCCTGGATGTTAAATAAATTTAGTAACATCGTGAAGGAGAAAAAAACATTTTAAGCATCTCAGTGTATCTTAATGTCTGTATCTGTAATGTCCACATTACACGGTATCCTGTCTGAATCGGCGGCGGCGTGATGCCAGGCGGTGGGCCAGCATTTTCCTGTAGAACAGATCGTCTGGCTCTTCCAATTCCTTTGTCTCCTCCAGCACCAGAGATAATTTCCTGGGTACACTTTGAAGAAGTTCCGAGTGGCACGAAGAAAGACTTGAAGAATCAAGATTAGGACCATGCTTCAACTCTGGGAGATACGCTTGTATTTTAGGCACAGAAGACCCGACCACGTCTGAATCAATATGTGCCCGTTTGGTCGTTCTCTGCGTGTTGGAGATTTTGTTTTTCAGAGAATCAATAATGTCACTACTGCAGTATGGGTTTTGGGCGGAACTGTCGCAATGTGTCGTCTGCCTTGTTCTCGATATCAGCCTTTTTGATTCTCTTTCACGGGAGAGGTCTGTTTCGGACTTGCTACGATTAACAGCAATGTCCGCCCCATGACCAATTCTGCATCGTAACAACCGATCTAGTGATGTGACCGATGTATTTCTGGGTGTGTTGCTATTTAGATTGGAGGCTTTCTGACTGAACGCATCTTGGTCGTCCTCGTCACGTGACGCGGACCTGAGAAGGACGCTGAAGTGGGGATAACTAGCGAGCTGAGACCAAGCCTCCCGCTGGTGCCCAGTTTTGTACGACCGGGGCTTGGAGGCCACCAACACTCGTCTGCAACAATGTGATTTTCATTTCTAATTTGTGATTTTATAAATATCAACCTATTTTTTCGAAAAATATATTAATCCCTGGTTTCAAACATTGAGTAACAAATGATTTAAAGAGATACTTTTATTTTCATAATGGTCCATACCCCACATAACCAACCAATGGTTCAATTTAAGGTTTATGCCTTGTGGAAAATTATTGATGCTTACCTGAATTCTGAGTGTGTGATGCTGATAAGAATGCCGTTGATATTACTGGTGAGAAGAGTACACCAATAAGTAGCCATCAGTGCCAGCGGATTTAAGGGTAACCAGCTGGACAGCAGGAACACCGCGGCAAAGGGTACATTACCCAAGAGGGTCACAGTGCCGGACACCGTCAGACTGCGGGCCATCCGCACCTCCCGGGCAATACGCCACCTCGGCGCATGACCTCGCTTCACTTGCCGAGACCAGGGGAACTCCCGAAGACACTGAACCTGACGCTGGCTTGAGGTCCCTGTTTCGCTGATAATGTTGGCAGATTTTGAAATGTGCGTGAAGCAGAAAGTGAGGACACAGAAAGGCATGATCATTGAGGTAGACAAGAAAAGTGTAGATTGAAGAACGCTGTACGTTTGTTGAGGACACGATTGGATAGTTAGGTTTGACTGAGAGGTGGAAGTCCATAATACTACAATGATACAGAGTGGTCCAAGCCAACATACCACAAAAGTAAGAACGGTGTCACGCACCGACTGCAGGGTGACGCTCCCACAATGTATGGAGAAGAATCTCTGCAGAGACAGACCAGCATGGTGCCACGTTGAAGAGCAGTACATAAACTGAGCCACAAAAGTAAACCAGAACTGCACGTTTGAATTGTTCCTCAAACATGAACTCAGTATGCTGACGATGGAGAGGGGACACATCAACAGAGCACAGAGTGTATCATTGACTGCTAGGCTACACAGTAATATGTTCTTTACCTCCCTCATGCGTAGGGAAGTGCGTGTGACTTTGAACACGAAGAAGCTACCGGTGAGAGCCAACAGTATCGTCAGAGCATTTAGACCGATTCCAATTCCCTGCAATACCTTTGACACGTTCGCCGCAGATTCCGGCACTTGTGGGATACTCTGTTCCCCACCAGCAATCATCGATATACAAGATCTCTTGCAATTTCTTCCAAAGGCTGACATCATTCTATGGGGAGAAATACATAAAAGTAAAAACACAGCTAATTTATCCATGCCAAGACCTGTAATGGTGCGATGGGCTCTCCCGGTGTTTCTAGCAGTATTCTAAGTATTTCAAAGCCTCCACTAATTAAATCTAGCTGAATCCCCAGCCTTTCAATCATAAGTGTTATATATTTGCATATATAATAGGTATGTCAAAAGCATATGTTCCTGAGTATCAGATGTAACCATGGAAATATTAATGAGGACTACATCCTGAGATAATTAATTGGATACTAATAAGCTGACAACGTGCCAGCTTATTAGCACCAGTTCCTCGGTTGATCCAAAGGTCGTGGGTTCGATGCCCGGCATGCTGAGATTGAATTCATGATACAATTTCACACATGAGCTGAGGCTCATGCCAAAAGGTTAACCCATTGTCCTTGTAAATCTGTCAGCGGGTGGGCTGTCATGTCAAGGACTTGCGACATGGCAATTCAGTGAGACAGTATTATATCTGCTAGAGGTAGGTCTCATCACGAAATGACTGAAATAATGTTGAAAGTGGTGTAAAAACCCCAAACATCAAGTGGCCTAATTTGGCCCAAATCATTGCTGATCATAACCAAAATGATCTTAAATTAAAGAAAAAAGCCATACATAAATTGCACATAAATGATTTATTTGTTTTCCTAACATATAAATCTGACAACACCATACATTAATACATGTACATTTAACCAATATAAAGCTCATCAATACATATGACTCCCCAATTATATACCTGGGGGCGAACCCTGACTAACTGACCAGATCCCGATATTGGGGGCACTGCCAGTTCTGATTAGTTGGCCGGATCCCAATAATTGAGTAATTACTGAATTAGTGCTGATAAATGCATGGCCATACTCTTTTGGAGGTGACTATGGTTCTTAGCTATAGGGTGGAATGGTGGGAGAATTCCGTCCACACTAAGCACTTCACCACTAGACAACAGTTTGATTGAAGTAAATTCTGTCCCCATCCTGCGTCAGCACAGACAAGGGGGATCGTGTCATGCTGGTACATGGCTTTAACACTTGCCTTCTTTGATCACCTTTACCCAACCGTAAAGTCTCCATACATTCGAGATATTAGTGATTATGTGAGGCACCTTACTGATTATATTCATGATGCTTGTGATTATGGTTGACATTGTCTTAATGATTATGTTAGGCACGAAATTAATGATTATATCAGGCACGATATTAATGATTATATTAGGCATGATGTTAATGGTTATATCAGGCACGATGTTAATGATTATATCAGGCACGATGTTAATGATTATATTAGGCATGATGCTAATGATTATATCATGCACAATGTTAATGATTATATTAGGCATGATGTTATATAACGTAGTTATATAACATGTCAAACATAAGCTGTAACTCGACTTCGTGGTTTGATAGTACATCATCAGCAACCGTTGGGATGCCTAGATGCAAAGTTACAGGTCTTGTCATTGACTAGCTGCTGTCATACCTAATGAACAAGAAGCAGTATGTTAAATTGGGTACAGACGGTCAACCCAAATATCTGTTGGAAATGGGGTCTCACAGGGAGCAGTCATCCTTCTTTCTGTTTATTCCTGTTTATATGTCTCCACCTACTGATGGCATTGGAAAGTTTGGACTAAGCTACCATATATATGCAGATGACAACAAAATATGCATTTTTGTAGATCAGACGAGTAGACTGGGAATAGATACATCTGGACTTGAACTAGAGAAATACGTAAATAAGACCGAAGAGCCTTTGATATGGCCATATATAGTTGAAGGTGATTGGACTACCTATTAAAAATAGTGTGATTAGAGGTGACTAATGTTTGAAACCAGCTTCAATCAAATTTTGAACTTACGGAGGTACTTTGAGTAAATCTCTCTTTTGATGTTTCAAATATCTTTCACTGATCAATTATAGTCATGCAAGACTACCCGTTCAAAAATCAAAATTTCAACTTCGTCTAAGTACAGAGAATAATCAACTTTATCAACTAGAATGTATTATTTTTTCTTTGCTTAATCCGTAATCCACTCTGCTTCAATCAAGTAAATCTTGTTTCCTTCACACATAAAGAAATCGTTCCGTCTTCTCAGAATATACCACTTGACACGGCGCCAGATTCTCCGTTCAACGGTTAGTGCCACAGAGAGCCTCTGCAACATCATGATTACCTTCTTGTGTTTACCCACCTCCGAGACAGTGTTAGAAAAAAGGGCAATGAGGAAATTTATAAGAAGAATGGCAACAATGAAGACATAAAAGAAATGAAGCAAGCTAGTAGGGTAGGGCTGTTGGACAGCATCTTTGAACTGAACCATGTTGAGCATGACTGTGAAGGAGTCGTACAGGAGGTTGATCAAATCATCAGCCCTGATCGTACACTGAGTGGCAGTCAACATGAGCTTGCCAAAGCCGTGGGCATACGGGATCAGACAGATCATAAACACAACCAGGAAATTGATAAGATTCTTCAGCATTTTACTGAGGATAACAACAAAGTATCCTATGGAAGGAAAAATCTGAACGAAGTATAACAAGGACCATGGCAATAGTATGTATAAAGCCACATCATTAAGTCTGGCTCCATCAGCATTATCCGTCCAAGTTGATATTAATGAAGAAAACGCCAAAGTTGTTTGAACTATCCGGTAGAACGAGGACGTCACCACCGGTGGATGAGTTTGCAAAGAATTTGGGATCTTTTGTTTATTTAGCATAATCCTGTTGGAGACGAACTCGATTGCATCACTGATCAGGATACAAAAAGATATACATACAAGAAGCACTCTCAAAAAAATATTGACAGCCAGCGACGTCTTCAGGCTGATGAAGTAATTGCACACTGAGGTTTCCTGGTTGCTTGGACCTGTGCCATTGACATTCTCAGTTACATTTAAGGTGGGATTTCCGGCTACGGACCCCCAATAAGTTGGCAATGTATCAACCACAAAAAAAATCAAAATGAACATCAACCTGAAGGCAGCCCAAATCCAGACAAATGGCCTATAACATTTGGTTTTGCTCTTTGTCCACAGTTGAACGACCTGCCACTCAAAGAAACCCTGCATTTCCGGTTTGGAATCGAGAGCGTCCTGCTCGGTTCTGAATGTGAGATAGGTCAGCGGGGAAAACTCTCTCCGGTTCCCCGGCTGCAAACTTTCATAATCTGTGATGTCATACCACACGTACGTGACTGGTCCTTGTTGCTGTCGCTTGGCAACGTACACGCCATCAGTACTTAGAATGCGCCGGAACAGCAGCAGCAAGCCCAAACTACTAGCCATCTCCAGGGGGCGCTGGTGGTCTATATTTTCATGGTGCAACAACTGTCGCATTCGATGGGGACCGAGCATTTCACACAAACTATCATAGACATTCACAAATGTTTGTTCTTGAATTGGTCTGGTTCTCGCAACAGCTATCATGCAATGCAACATGTTAAAGTCATAAATATCAGTGGTAAGCAGTGATACATGGTGGTGCAATAACATCTTGACCGCACCCAAGGACCCACAAATCGCAGCCAAATTCAAGGGTTGACAGGGCATGAACACGTCATCACAATGAGCTGCGTCATGTACCTTACCACTCAGGCGCTCAAACTGCCCGTGTAATAGACGGTGCTTCTCTTTATCACCAGTGCTGCCCAAAATTTGCTCCATTCCAAACACATCATCCGCTTGAATACATTCAAACCATTGCTGATACTGTGCATAAGGCAGAATTGTCCCGTTTTGTTTCACATCTTTAACAGTGTGGCTCTGATTACAACAATTTCCCATGATTGCTGTCAAGTCAAATCTTGCTTCCAAAGATGTTACTCAAGTTTATTTGAAGATATAAAACCAAATGTATGCCAGGAATATTTGTATCTGCGAGCAAAATGACAGGTATAGTTTTCTCCAGCTTGTGTATGTCCATATATAACCGGGTTTGCCGGTGATAATTACAACTATCTAAGTGCAATAATAACAATTATAGTGTTCTCCAGTTTTTATATGTTTGTGTTTGTATATGTCAGGGTTTGCCAGGAATATACTGGTCTTGCACATCACATGTATATTTCCGTATTTGATGGTTGCCAGGATATAAACATGTTTGATATGTAAATAATTAGACATCACAGTGTGGATACTACTGCAGACGCAAATATGTTGGTATCACCAAATGGATTTTCCCATGATATATATTCTTAGGCATTTTAACGCCTAATCTGACAGCTATGTGCATATTAAGTTCTATGTTCAGCAGCTATCGATACAGTGTATCAAAAGCGTCTCCCTCCGAGGGCTCTTGTCCGTCACATGATGATAGCACAGTAAATGATATATATGTCAGAAAACAATTGTGTAATTCCTGACTGTAAAGGTGATATTTTCAGAACATAATTATTTCAATCGCGTATTTTCAGTCCTTGAATATTTTTTTATTTCATACCACCGGACAAAGAGGTTGCCACATGACCAATTTAAAATCAATTTTTTTAATCTTCAAATTGCTTTGTATTTATGAAAAACTAGTAGAGGATAAAAACATCATCTCAGTATCTTGTAGTTTCTCGGGGATCTTCGCCTTGTTCCCAGGATTTCAGGACTATATTTCAATCATTGCTGTAAGTGTTCTTTGTGACTTGTCTGTTCTTTTCTAATTAAATACATTCTATTGTAATATATTCTTACATATTCTAATATATCCTAATCCATTCTGATATATTCTAATCTATTCTAACCTTTTATATTATAATTAAATCTTATCTATTCTAGTATATTCAAAAATATTCTAACATTTTTTATCATATTTTAATCTGTTATCTATTCTATTCTAACCTGTTTTGATCTTGTTTGTTTTTATAATTTATATATCAATCTAATCTATAATTATCTATTCTAATGTATTCCATTTTAATCTATTCTAATGTAATTCTTATCTATTCTTTTCTATTTTTTTCTGATATATTCTTTCTAATTTAGCTCCTACTCTAATATAATCTATTCTAATTTAGTCTGTTCTAATTTGATATATTCTATTCTAATCTGTTCTAAACTACTCTGTTTTATCTATTATCTATTCTAATCTACTTTATTCCCATCTATGCTATTGTTATATATTCCTATCTATTCTAATCCATCCTGATATATCCATATCTATTCTTATCTAATCTAATTTAATCTAATGGTATCTCTTCTATTCCTATTTATACTAATCTATTCTAATCAATTCTAATTCAATCAGATGCCAATGGTCAATCTTTGAAAAAGTTTTTTACACCAGATGGCGTTGACGTTAACGTTGACATTCTAAAGAATCAATCCCATAAAACATCCCGTTTCACTCGGTAGAAATTAATGAATTAATGATTATCTGCCTGCATTATTCATATGCAAGTTGCTAAAACATCGTCCAAAATATCTTCATAATTATTGTTCATTCAAAGACATAAATATTTGCCGCACAATCTAGGTATGTTCTTTTGTATTAAGTACAGGTGCGAAGTTTGGATATTCAAATTCGTTTTTCTGTGATTGAATTTTCAAAATATAGACTTGTAGTTCATATAGTTAAGAAAAAGTATAAATCATGAACGCCAAACTGATCTAAGCTCGAAATATATAATTAAGGAAAAGGAAAACTTACATTTTTACAGTAATCGCATCAATGCATTTCGTGGCTGGACAAAACCTCCTGGACACTTAATGGATGTTCGTTTACACAAAGGCAATGTACTTTCCTTGTATGTATAGTGGTGGATATATATGCTGCATAGCGATCAAGTGGGCATAACAAGGTATTGCTCTCAGTGCATTGGTAAATGTGTTGCTCTATAACTAGAGCAGATACACCTCATCAAGTATGTGATGGTAAGCTACAGTGGAGGTAATTGCTAGCAAGCATTGCAAGGGCCCCAGTTTAATAGGTGGGAGAGCTCTGAACCCAGGGGTGGGAGAGCTCTGAACCAATCTGTGCAGTAAATCTGAACCAATCTGGTCAAATCGCGTCATTCTGGGCGCTCGCAACACATCTGGGCCCAAATTCGCAGCCAATCTGAGTGGTGTCTGAGCGGTGCTGTACGGTGAACAATGACCAGACTGAAAAAGCTGCTTTTTTAATCTTTATAAATCAACTATTATATCCATTTTTTCAAGAAATTAGCATGCTCATCAGTTACATATATAAGTACATGATCATCTAAAACTAATTTTGACAAAGGAATGTGCCCCAGTTTAAGCCCCCAAAGCCCCCTGGACCCGCCACTGGATTATACCAACAGCCTGGAATTTGGTTTCAGATAACTTGCTGTGGGAACAAAACATATGACAGTATTCCCATCTTAGGAGTGTTGATGGTGAGTGTTCTCTCTGGTGGCAGATTTTCTGAGAGACCTACTTTCTTTTAACACCCAAATAGAACGTTTTCAAAAAATTACGGGGAAACTGCTCAACTGTCAAAAAGAGTTCCCTTTTTATTAAAACATTCTAGTCATGAAATAACATTTTATGATTGTGTGGGACACAAATTAAAGTGACTGTATATGAAAGACAATGTAAGAGACAATGTGAGAGACAATAACGTGGTTTTGATGACTCATTGTGGTAACTGTAAAGATCGGTGAATGAATCCAATGTTAAAACATTGAAGCTTTTAGCTGTAGAACATCCAGTGAAGGTATATGAGATGTTTAATGAATAAACCATTAATATAAACCTGTGAATAGCATGCAGAATCTGAAAGTGACAATGACAATGACCAGGCATGTTTAAATGAAAATCTTGCGGGAGCAATGTGTTTTATTGTTGCTCTGAATTGTTAGCTGTATTTTGTTTTATAGTGATCATTTCTCAGCAATCAGTAAAAACAGAAAACCTGTGCTGACCTCAAATAAAAATACATTTGCAAACAGTTCTTCTTTAAAATTGACAGTTGGGCTTTACATTATATTCACACAGCCGCCAAATACAACCACCTGGTGTAAAGGTTTCAAACCTCTTAGATACAGGTTCTTATTTACAGGAAAACATAATTGGGGGCCTAGTGGACAGAACTGAAGAAACTAATGTACTTATCCCTGTTATTGTAGCTTGTGAAATAAGTCTTCAACTATTCTATTTATTATCCAAACTCTGGACTCATTGTTTGAAATGACCTTTATTTCGAATCTTATTGTTTAGGTGCATCAATATCCTAAAATGAATGGTTAGGCCTAGGATTAGAAAACCCCTTGCTGACTCAAATCATGAGTGACTTCCTTATTATGTTCTATTTGTAGATATGTTTTATAAACGTATTCAAGATTATATAATATATTTTATTATTTTACTTACAAATGTAATGTCTGTCACGTCTCTTATTAGAACAGATCAGCATTTCAGTTTTATCATCATTGAGTTTCATCTTGTTTATTATCAAAAAGTTCTTATTTAATTTATACAATTCTCCAGCTCAGGTATAGGGGTGTCTACATGTTGTCTATTCAACTGATCGACAGAAATGTAGCTCTGAGTATCATAATAATAATAATAATAATAATAATAATAATAATAATAATAATAATAATAATAATAATAATAATAATAATAATAATAATAATAATAATAATAATAATAATAATAATAATAATAATAATAATAATAATAATAATAAATAATGGTAAAATTTGTATAGCGCTGATAACAGACAAGGTCTGTTCATAGCGCTGTGTTCAAGACATGTGTCCTGAAGAGATGAGTTTTCAGTCTCTTGAATGAGGAGACTGAAGTACTTGTCCTAATTTCAGTAGGCAAGGAATTCCAAAGTCTAGGGCCGGCAGATGAAAAGGCCCTGTCACCCACTGTCCTTAGCCTGGTATTAGGTACTTGTAGATGGGTGCCATCGTTGGATCTTAGACAGCGTTCCCCATGTTTGATTTGGAGTAGATCACGTAAGTAAGGCGGAGCCTTACCATTTAGGGCCTTCCAGGTTAGGAGAAAGATTTTAAAATCTATTCTCGCATGTACAGGGAGCCAGTGCAATTCCTGTAGTTTTCCTGAAATGTGATAGAATTTCCTAATTTTTCCTACAATATGTGCTGCGGAGTTTTGGAGGTATTGCAGCTTCCTAATGTCAGTTTTAGGAAGACCAGCCAGCAGGCCATTACCATAATCCAGAGTAGATGTAACAAAAGCATGGGTAAGTGTTACAGCAGTCTTCTCGTCTAGACAATGTCTAATGGCTGCCAGGTTCCTAATATGATAATAGCCCTTCTGGCACATTTTTCTAATCTGAGCCTTCATGTCCATGTTGGAATCAAATGTGATACTAAGATAGACCACTGACTCACTAGGAGCAATATCAGAGCCACCAACTCTGATTGTGTCTGGGATACTACTGCGGGTGGCAGTATTGTACCTGTCAGTACATATTAGCATCTCTGTCTTTCCATCATTTATCTTCATCTTTTTTTTTTTTTTTTTTTAAATGACCTTTAAAAAAAAAAATTATCTTCATCTTAATAGATATAAGGAAATTTCTGACCTCAAAGACACATTCCTCAAGTTTGTGTCTGCTTATATCCCCTTGATGGGGGGAAGTGTGGTCAACAGGGATGTAGATCTGAGTATCATCTGCATAAATATGATAGCTCAGACCATATTTGGCCAGAATGTCAGAGAGGTGTGTAAATGGTGAACAATATGGGACCCAGAAATGAGCCCTGTGGCACTCCATATTTTATGGACTTGAGACAGGACCTATGGGTCCCAACCTTTACACATTGTTTCCTGTTCCTTAGATATGACTGAATCCAGCAGAGGGTGTAAGATATATCTAAAGCTATATTTTACAAATATGATGTCAGACATACGAAATATGTAAACGGTAAAAAGGAACTGAACCTTGAGGTATACCATACTTAACAGATCTAAGAGTGGACCTGTGTATTCCCACTTTAATACACTGTCTTCAATCCATTACTTATGATTAGATTCACTTATCGTCAAGGTCACGCGAAAGTGTGTTGTTTTTTAAGCACTGCAGCTTTAATGCTATGATACTCCCTCCAGGGGTGGGAGAGCTCTGAACCAATCTGGGTGGTAATCGAAACATATCTGGGTGGTATGACGTCATACCATTGTTTTGAACCAATTCTGAACCAATCTGGGTATTTTTTTATATATATATAAGAGTTTTTTATATCTCATAAAAAGCATCAAAATCACATAATAATCATTATAAAATTTAACAAATTTCGTTACAGTTGAGTGTAAAACAGTGTCTTGTGTATGATAGTCGTTATATTAATATTAAAGAGCGCAACCTTTTCATTCTCGCCATTGTCCACCCTAGGAGTATCAGGGGTGGGAGAGCTCTGAACCAATCTGTGCAGTAAATCTGAACCAATCTGGTTAAATCGCGTCATTCTGGTCGCTCACAACTGATCTGGGCGGTAAATGACGTCATTCTGGGCGCTCGCAACAATCTGTGCACTAAATCGCAGCCAATCTGAGTGGTATCTGAGCGGTGCCGTACGGCGGACAATGGCTAGACTGAAAAAGTTGCATTCTTTAAACTTTATATATCGACTCTCATACACAAATGTTAAAGAAAATAACATGCTCATCAGTTACATATATAAGTATATGATCATCTGAAATTGATTTTTAACGAGATTATTGTCACATTTTAACACAGGAATGTGCCCCAGTTTAAGACTGCATAAAGAGGAGTAATTCCCGACTTGGGGGCATAAATATAACCGTAAAAACGTTAAAGATTTAGCATATAATTTACATTATTATTAACAAGACACTGTTTTACACTCAACTGTGGCGAAATTTGTTACATTTTGTGATGATTATTGTGTGATTTTGATGCTTTTTATGAGGTATAAAAAAGTCGTTTTTTAACAGAACCGCCCAGATTGGTTCAGAATTGGTTCAGAACAATGGTGTGACGTCATACCACCCAGATATGTTTCGAGTACCGCCCAGATTGGTTCAGAGCTCTCCCACCCCTGAGTATACTCCAATGTCCACCATACAACAACGGTCAAATACCACTCAGATTGGCTGCGATTTAGTGCACAGATGTGTTGCGAGCGCCCAGAATGACGTCATTTAGCGCCCAGATCAGCTGTGAACGTCCAGAATGATGCGATTTGACCAGATTGGTTCAGATTTACTGCACAGATTGGTTCAGAGTTCTCCCACCCTTGAGTTTATTTACACGAAAATTTCCGTGGTTACAGGAATGGAGCTTGAGGTTACTTGCTAGTGAGCCTATTATCAATGTGACTATTCAACCATTGCAATATTAGAATTATTAGAATTATTTCCATGACACATATGTCACGCTGGAGGACAAGTATCAAAGCTTTTCCTGTAGAGTGGGATGGGAGGCTCTCAGGCTAAACATTGTCAATTGCTCTTTATAATTTTCATTTGAATTCTTAAAGTCTTCTATTATTTCAATCTGAACAATTTTGTTGAGTACTTTTCTTGGGATTGATTTCTATGGGTTCCTGAACAAAAGTGATTTACATTCTGCGGGTTAGTGGAGTTATCTGGTAATAATATCTGATGATCATCCTCACAAATTGGATCATCTTTCATTAAGTTTTTATCAACTTCATGTGTGAGCTTTTTCTGGTCACTTTGTGTTTGTAATGTGGTGTGAGTCAGTTCCTGTTATGTGATCAACACACCATCACCTGTCTGGAGAGTAGGATTATTTTTACAAATCTTTCTGTATAAAATTTTATTTTGCTTTTTCTCGACTCTCTTGTTCTCTTATCTCATGGTCCCCTGATTATCTCTCAGGCTCAGGTTTGGAAAGTCTGTTTTTAATTTCTTGATGACCTTTATCAGCTATGTTAACTGTTTTCTGTTGAAGTGTGGCTAACCAGGTTATATATATATATATATATATATATATATATATATATATATATATCCAATAACTAGTATAAGATGGCTTCAGGTCATTTCTCAATGGTGGACAAGGTGGGTTGTTTACAATGTTGCTATTGGGTCTATCTTCTCATTTGTCAACTTTAAAAGAGAAATGTGAAGCTTTCATCCCAAGACTTTCTGATAATCTCTCTCCATAGCTTTTCCCATCAAGAAATAACTACCAATCACACGATAAGAGATAGGAGCTTAGCATATGTCTTCATCTTCGCTAAAAGCAGGCTTAGATTAATCAAGACCATGACCAGTCAATACATGCTAATATTAGTCACAGAATAATTGTCTGTTTGTGTCGTGTGTTATATGATCAAACCAGTGGCAGCTTCAGAGGACAACTTATATATCTTCAAGCTAAGATTATCGTTCAGGTTGGATTTGATATGTTTCTTTATCGGAAATCGTTTGACCTTGAGTTGACCTTTATTTACTTGGATGATTAAAATTAAAATTTAATTTTTAACAAGATATATTGATGTATTGATATCTTAGCATTACACAAATCTAAAACAGTAAATATCATGAAAAAATATAGATTAGGAATGATTCTACAGCCGTTTTAAATCCAATGTATTTTCTAAAATAGTGGCCTTCATATCTTAGATATATGTTGTAAATATACAAACCTTACAAGCAACTGCAACTTAATGGTGTTATTGTACCAGTGCACTAGGAATTGTAATATTGTGTTGCTGTTTTTTATTTCTAGGAACTGTAATATTGTGCTTTACATATTTAGGGCCTATATCATATGATGTTCTCACTAATCCATTTTTACAAAACTGAGATGGGTATCCTCAGAGCAGAAACAATGTTGCACACTGAGTGCAACACGAGTATGCCACTTCTGCTAACACGGTATGATTTACAACATCCTCTCCAAACTCATTACTCCTTAAACAAATAAAAGGGCTCCTTAACGTTAGGGGGAACAGGGACGCTTCATGCAGAGGATCACAGGTGTATGAAATGTGTTGTTGATGGTTGCTAAGATACCAACAAGTAAGACGTCACTATTTCATTGATAAATAACCAAAGCACCATTATGACGTCATTGCTCCTTCAACTACATGAAATAGTGCACTATTATAACCCATCAAAGCTAACTAAATAGATAACATATTTCTTTTGAAAAAGGATCAATGTTTTTACAGTGACCGGCAACTGTCCGAAACCGGCAGATTAAACTCGGACATTTTTAACTCAGTCAAATATCGAGTAAAACTGATCTATAGTAATTGCAATTAAGTTGAATATTGTCTCTCACATGTTTTCTTGTATTCCCACTGCTTTTCAAAACGGTAAAAGTGTTTATTTGTTTTCACGGCATGAGTGAGTGTGTCACTGTCAAATGACGTCAGAAGTGGTGACGTGACCAAGATCACCGTATAACTCAATGCAGACTCGGACAATCTGCAGGTTTGCTGAATGCGTGAATTTCCTGATAATTCTGTAAATATTAAACGTGTATCATTTTTACTCCACAGGCCATTAAGACTGACGATCTTCTATTGACGTGAGCAGTTTTTATCCAGTTTTGAAAGGTTTTGTGAAAATCGGGAGTGAAAAACATGAAAGTGTCCGGATTTGGCTGCCGGTCACTGTATATACATATGGAAACATCGATCATTTTGTAATCTTTTATGACTAATCCAATAGCCAGTAGCTGCTGCATTCGACCTCATCACTGCCCAGTGATACAAAAAAGAGTTTATACAAAAAAGGTTTACAAAATATCATATTTCTCAAAATTTCCCACGCTTTTTATGACAAAATTGAGAAGTTTTGCAATTTTAATTACCAAATTTTAAGAACAGGTTTATTCCAAATATTATTCTAATTAGTTTAATTAGAGTGAATTTTGATTAATGGTCTTTATTTTGAGATATCTAACTTTCTTCAAATTCAAGTCAAAAATTACCAAATGGTGTCAAAAATTTACATTTATTTGAATAATTTTATTTACAAAAACACAAATTACTAGAATTATAAGACGTCTTTTAAAATTCTGTCTATTTAAACTAAATAACATCATTCTAGCTAAAGATCAATGTCTTAGTTCTGCAGATTGTTAGTGTAATTATTCCCAAAAATGTTTTTCAAGTTAGCTCTATCCCTTCTTTAAGTGTTACAAAAAAAACATCTTTTTCTGATTTTTGCTTCAACTTTAAATCTATAATGATTAAAAATGATAAAATTTTAAAAACAAATTAAAAACCAAATCAAAAGAAAAATCAATCCCAAAGCATTTGATACATTAAAGGCTGAAATCCGTTTTGTAGTTATTTTCATACAAAGCAATTATCTTGTACCATGTCATTGTTTGTGGTTCAAATGACTTTTTTTGGCGGGAAAAAAGAACTTTAGAAGACACTGTTCCCCCTAACGTTAAACAAATAAAAGGGCTTAATAAATTTTATCTCGCAAATAAAGTTTCATTCTTCTCCATATTTTTGAATATTCCAAATACTCATATATCCAATCTGTGCGTACCTTGTGTTTTCTGTCTACAAGTAAATGTTATTTCGTGTCTTAAGGGTATTTATGGGTGTTGATAGTGAGTGCCCCCTAGTGGCAGAGGAGTAAATTACCAAAATACTCTACTTGATGAGAATTGGTACATTTACGGTGTAAAAATACATTCCCTATTAAATTAAAAGCATTAATAACATGAATCAATATTTAAACACCTCAATATTTGAACTATAAGGTATGATTACAAATAAATTTCTTTCAAAATAGTATTTTGTCCTAATTTTCCTTGATGATAGTTTTCATGAGAAATGAAGAAGACAAGCAAATAAGTTCTGCAGATTACACAACAGGAGTAGGCTTAATTTTAGCTGTGTTTATTTCATTTCATTGGGAAGAAAATTCCCTGTGATCCTAGTGAAACAGATTTTCTCATTTTGATTTGAGTAATTTGGAAATAAAAAGGAAGTTTGGTAATCAGATATGTGAAGGGAGGTGAAAAAATCCATATTTTTGAAATGATCAAGTGTGTACTTTACCTCTATTTTTCTCTTAATGTATTTGAAAAATAGAAAATCTGTTTCACTAGGATCACAGTAAATATCGTTAAGATCACTTTTACAAAGTTGTTTGGAAATCCACTTTATTATGGTCCCACAATCTGCAGAACTTTTTCCCTTTAACATTTTGACATGACAAAATAAATTTTGAAGCAGTGACACATTACTACGCCACTTTTTATGAGTTAAAAAGATATGAAGCTTTCAATATAATCAAAGAAATTCCATGGTGATTTTCAAATAATAAATAAATAATTTTATTACAAAAATGAATACCATAAAATGTCATTTCATGACTTGAAAATTTTAATGAAAAGGGAACTATTTTTGACAGTTGAGCATTTTTCCCGTACTTTTTTGAAAACGTTCCATTTTGGCGTAAAAAGAAAGTAGTTCCCTCAGAAAATCTGCCACCAGAGGACACTCACTACCAACACCCATAAATACCCTTAAATCACATGCAAAATATCAAAGGCTGATAATATTACAATATGATGGCAGCACATTTGCCGATATCAGTTCGCTTGATTTTTCGTTGAGGATTAATTCTGTACTTATAAGAGGGATTTTGTGCAGTCAAATCTACACTGGAAACTAGTTGCTAAAGACTGACTGGATTATACAGGTCCAGTTGCCCATATTTTAAACTAAAATGAAAAATGGGAAGATTGCATACCTGTTAAGCCCTGAACAGATTTTGCGGCACATCTCGACCAACAGATTACGGCAGTCATAGTTTGGGGCTTTCATGGCTTGGCTATCAGTATATCACAAATGAGCGCAAAAGGTATGAGTCACATTCGCCAATATGACCTGTTTGACCTGTTTAATCTTCCTAGCCGATTCCTTGACAAAGATTTGGTAGGGAATAACACATAACGTAAGACATTTTGATAAGCTTCCTTTGGATCGCTTCTAATCAACAAGGTGAACTGACCCATCACACAATATGGGTTATAAGGAGGGGATACTTAGTTTCAGATGAGAGCTTGGAACATGTCTTCTCATATCCCACACTGTCCACCAGAGGCTCATAAATCACAGCTGATAATCCTTTATAAACTCATTTCACACTATATCATACTTGATGCCTCAAGAGAGTGTTCTGCGCCTTGCAGATCACTACTGTGCCGAACTACTTTCACAGATCACCCCTCCACCGAACTACTTTCCTTTTATTTATTTTCATATTTTGAAATGAATAAAATGTTTGATTAAATATCTTTGTGTACAAATGTCACAAAATTTGTCAATTACATAATAAATGTAATTTTTCTTAGGCTTCAACAAGTAATGTGTTATTTTTTCTGAAATGAACATGATGAATGCCTGGGTTTGGTTTATCCATCGGACTCTTGAGATCCTTCCACCAGAACCAACTTGAGAGAACTATCTCGCTGAACACTGCACGAACCCATGTTCTTACCTGAATATCACTCATATGACGAAGTTCAGAACAGTGGGATGGCGTCGCATGTGTTTTTTTCTCTTACGCCAACCGTGCGCACAAATATGCGCATTCTGCTGCATTCTCGTTGAGAGGGGACCAGGAAGGGTAAAGTATAAATCCGCTATAAATCTACTACCACAAATCCCGAGATAAAGATTGCACTTAGATCACCATATAAGGTATTTTTGCAATTATTTTACATCTTTTATCCATTATCAGCTCGTTTTAGGGCCAGCTTTAAGCAACTTCATTATAGAGTAGAATTATTCATTTTTGGGAATAACATGCACATCCATCAATATGTTACTCATCCATACTTCAGTGTATGCTCATTAAAGAAATTTAAAAAGCAATGCTGATATTTATTTTCGTCTTATGGATGTCAAGTCAACCATGTCCAAATAGTAACTGCATGGTGAACATAATAAAGATATGTTGAATATAATTTAGTCCACTTCAATGTAATGAATAATAATTTTATCACTATTATTATATATTTAGCATAACGCCATTTTTTTTGCCTAATCAAGATACTTCACGATGCATTATTATTTACAGGCCCAGTCCCAAATCTGGAAAACAAGATTGAGGGAGGCCAATTGTAGTATTTCAAAGGAATATGATTATTTGAAACCCTGATGAGGGGAATCGTGTTCTACCAGTCGTAGCGTAAATATGTAGTGGGTGGTATTTCTGAAAACAATATATTTCAGGTTTTAATGTTGATATCAAATTGTATTTGTGGTATTGCCATTTAATCACACAGTCACATTAATTTCAGTAAAGGCGTCGCCTGGGCAATATTTTTTTCCACCTAGGGATTATGGGCCACTATCTTTTTAGAACCTTTAGGTGTCAAGGTCTCAGGGAACTTTCAGCTGTGACATACAAGTTTTCCACGATATTTTCTGACCAAACTGTGAAGTACACGGCCTGTCCTGCATGCATATCGCAAGATAATTGGGCTGTCGGTGGTATCGCACAGAAAATAGGGTTTAAGAACATTGTTCCCAGATATTCTATAAAGCAGTCAATGTCCAGATCAGTCCAGACTGATGCCACACGGCAATACTCAGGTATCTACCGGATTAGTCCAGACTGATGCCACACGGCAATACTCAGGTATCTACCGGATTAGTCCAGACTGATTCCACACGGCAATACTCAGGTATCTACCGGATTAGTCCAGACTGATGCCGCACGGCAATACTCAGGTATCTACCCGATTAGTCCAGACTGATGCCGCACGGCAATACTCAGGTATCTACCGGATTAGTCCAGACTGATGCCGCATGGCAATACTCAGGTATCTACCGGATTAGTCCAGACTGATGCCCCACGGCAATACTCAGGTATCTACCCGATTAGTCCAGACTGATGCCGCACAGCAATACTCAAGTATCTACCGGATTAGTCCAGACTGATGCCGCACGGCAATACTCAGGTATCTACCGGATTAGTCCAGACTGATGCCGCACGGCAATACTCAGGTATCTACCGGACTAGTCCAGACTGATGCCACACGGCAATACTCAGGTATCGACCCGATTAGTCCAGACTGATGCCACACGGCAATACTCAGGTATTGACCCGATTAGTCCAGACTGATTCCACACAGCAATACTCAGGTATCTACCCGATTAGTACAGACTGATGCCACACAGCAATACTCAAGTATCTACCGGATTAGTCCAGACTGATGCCACACGGCAATACTCAGGTATCTACCGGATTAGTCCAGACTGATGCCACACGGCAATACTCAGGTATCTACCGGATTAGTCCAGACTGATGCCACACAGCACTCAGCTATCGACCGGATTAGTCCAGACTGATGCCACACAGCACTCAGGTATCTACCGGATTAGTCCAGACTGATGCCGCACGGCAATACTCAGGTATCTACCAGATTAGTCCAGATTGATGCCACATGGCAATACTCAGGTATCTACCGGATTAGTCCAGACTGATGCCGCACGGCAATACTCAGGTATCTACCCGATTAGTCCAGACTGATGCCGCACGGCAATACTCAGGTATCTACCGGATTAGTCCAGACTGATGCCGCACGGCAATACTCAGGTATCTACCGGATTAGTCCAGACTGATGCCCCACGGCAATACTCAGGTATCTACCGGATTAGTCCAGACTGATGCCGCACGGCAATACTCAGGTATCTACCGGATTAGTCCAGACTGATGCCGCACGGCAATACTCAGGTATCTACCGGATTAGTCCAGACTGATGCCGCACGGCAATACTCAGGTATCTACCGGATTAATCCAGACTGATTCCGCACGGCAATCCTCATGTATCTACCAGATTAGTCCAGATTGATGCCACATGGCAATACTCAGGTATCTACCGGATTAGTCCAGACTGATGCCGCACGGCAATACTCAGGTATCTACCGGATTAGTCCAGACTGATTCCGCACGGCAATCCTCATGTATCTACCCAATTGATTCCGCACGGCAATCCTCATGTATCTACCCAATTGATGCCGCACGGCAATACTCAGGTATCTACCGGATTAGTCCAGACTGATGCCGCACGGCAATACTCAGGTATCTACCCGATTAGTCCAGACTGATGCCGCACAGCAATACTCAGGTATCTACCGGATTAGTCCAGACTGATGCCACACGGCAATACTCAGGTATCTACCAGATTAGTCCAGATTGATGCCACATGGCAATACTCAGGTATCTACCGGATTAGTCCAGACTGATGCCGCACGGCAATACTCAGGTATCTACCGGATTAGTCCAGATTGATGCCGCACGGCAATACTCAGGTATCTACCGGATTAGTCCAGACTGATGCCGCACGGCAATACTCAGGTATCTACCAGATTAGTCCAGACTGATGCCACACAGCAATACTCAGGTATCTACCAGATTAGTCCAGATTGATGCCACATGGCAATACTCAGGTATCTACCAGATTAGTCCAGACTGATGCCACACGGCAATACTCAGGTATCTACCAGATTAGTCCAGACTGATGCCACACGGCAATACTCAGGTATCGACCCGATTAGTCCAGACTGATGCCACACGGCAATACTCAGGTATTGACCCGATTAGTCCAGACTGATTCCACACAGCAATACTCAGGTATCTACCCGATTAGTACAGACTGATGCCACACAGCAATACTCAAGTATCTACCGGATTAGTCCAGACTGATGCCACACGGCAATACTCAGGTATCTACCGGATTAGTCCAGACTGATGCCACACGGCAATACTCAGGTATCTACCGGATTAGTCCAGACTGATGCCACACAGCACTCAGCTATCGACCGGATTAGTCCAGACTGATGCCACACAGCACTCAGGTATCTACCGGATTAGTCCAGACTGATGCCGCACGGCAATACTCAGGTATCTACCAGATTAGTCCAGATTGATGCCACATGGCAATACTCAGGTATCTACCGGATTAGTCCAGACTGATGCCGCACGGCAATACTCAGGTATCTACCCGATTAGTCCAGACTGATGCCGCACGGCAATACTCAGGTATCTACCGGATTAGTCCAGACTGATGCCGCACGGCAATACTCAGGTATCTACCGGATTAGTCCAGACTGATGCCCCACGGCAATACTCAGGTATCTACCGGATTAGTCCAGACTGATGCCGCACGGCAATACTCAGGTATCTACCGGATTAGTCCAGACTGATGCCGCACGGCAATACTCAGGTATCTACCGGATTGGTCCAGACTGATGCCGCACGGCAATACTCAGGTATCTACCGGATTAATCCAGACTGATTCCGCACGGCAATCCTCATGTATCTACCAGATTAGTCCAGATTGATGCCACATGGCAATACTCAGGTATCTACCGGATTAGTCCAGACTGATGCCGCACGGCAATACTCAGGTATCTACCGGATTAGTCCAGACTGATTCCGCACGGCAATCCTCATGTATCTACCCAATTGATTCCGCACGGCAATCCTCATGTATCTACCCAATTGATGCCGCACGGCAATACTCAGGTATCTACCGGATTAGTCCAGACTGATGCCGCACGGCAATACTCAGGTATCTACCCGATTAGTCCAGACTGATGCCGCACAGCAATACTCAGGTATCTACCGGATTAGTCCAGACTGATGCCACACGGCAATACTCAGGTATCTACCAGATTAGTCCAGATTGATGCCACATGGCAATACTCAGGTATCTACCGGATTAGTCCAGACTGATGCCGCACGGCAATACTCAGGTATCTACCGGATTAGTCCAGATTGATGCCGCACGGCAATACTCAGGTATCTACCGGATTAGTCCAGACTGATGCCGCACGGCAATACTCAGGTATCTACCAGATTAGTCCAGACTGATGCCACACGGCAATACTCAGGTATCTACCAGATTAGTCCAGATTGATGCCACATGGCAATACTCAGGTATCTACCAGATTAGTCCAGACTGATGCCACACGGCAATACTCAGGTATCTACCAGATTAGTCCAGACTGATGCCGCACGGCAATACTCAGGTATCTACCCGATTAGTCCAGACTGATGCCGCACGGCAATACTCAGGTATCTACCGGATTAGTCCAGACTGATGCCGCACGGCAATACTCAGGTATCTACCCGATTAGTCCAGACTGATGCCGCACGGCAATACTCAGGTATCTACCGGATAAGTCCAGACTGATGCCGTAAATCCTCATCCGACTAGTCCAAACTGTGCCGTACGCAGCCCCAACCGCCCGATGGCCTCAAACTCTGTCTTAGCTGCTCCCTATGATTCCCTTCAGATACTGTGCGCTGCCCGTGTATAATGTAACTAAAATCACATTAAATAAAAAAGAAGAATATCCGTCTGAAATCACATTAAATAAAAATAGAATATCCGTCTGAAATCACATTAATTAAAAAAGAAGAAAATCCGTCCTCGCTTTCAGTATTCATGTAACAAGAAATATTTTTTTAGAAAGAAACTATAATGTGCTGTTATCACTGCAGAAATAATATAATATTATTTCACACAAATTTTGAAAGAATTTTTATATTAGGGGGATTTTATATATATTTGATATATATATATATATATATATATATATATATATATATATATATAATATGTTTACATGATCGTTAGAAGTATGTATTTGGATCATGAGAAGTACGTATTTGAAGCACACAAACAGATGAGTTTTCTCAGGTTACATGTGGCGAAGACAATGCGCCGGGAGACATCTAAGTGGATTAAATACCCCTTTGACTCAGAAATTGGATAGTTTGGGCTAATTTTGTGCCTTAAAGACCTTGTGGACGCCTACTAGTAAAGATATATTATGTAGACAGTGTTGAAGACATTTTATTCAGATGCTCAATAGGGTATATTGATACACATGCCATTATATTGTTAACGGGTTATTGCATGCTTAACCAAGGCACCATACTGAACAGAGACATCCTTACTGTATGACAGCATCCTTTTTATATCAAGTTAATTGGACGTAAGATACTGTTAAACACAGTACTTTAAATGATAATTATGCAATGGAAACCATATTGTTCACAACGCTGGGAACAAGGCATTTGGGCATATATCTAACATCACTTTGGCTGCAAAACAATCATGCTCTCAAATGAAATAATTAGACATCTAAATGTAAAACAGTTATTTAATGCCAAATCTAGATTCGTCTTCTCATAAGAAGTATGTCAAAATATGGACGGTCTAATCACATATTGTCAGCATAGATTGGAATCCACGTGAATATCAATAATAATACCGATCGTGCAGTTTCACAAATTAACTTGTGGATATGATTGGAGTCGTGATAGTTTTACAAAGCCTTGAATCGGGTGGCACAAAATAGGATGGGGTAGGAAAATGTTAGTATTTCCAAATCACTTTCCCAATGACTTCAGTCCGGCATCAATATGTTTTACAAATTGATGCCGCCTCCCAGATCTCATCATTTGTGAAATAGTCTTCAGATCCAGTCCCACACTCAAATCTTTTCCAAATCCAGGCAGTTCCGCCTCAGTGATTCCTTCCTGTTGCATTTTCTCAATCAAAAATTTCAGCATTTTGGGTGGTATGTCCGGAAGACCCTGGGTTCTTTTGACTTGCTTTGTTTTTTTCTTTGAATATTTTATCTCTGGTGCACTTTCAATGGCATCCCAGAATCCAGGCTCCAGATGGGACTCCAAGCCGATAACGGGTCTCCAGTTGACATCTAAACCCAGACCCTCCAGAAAATCCATCACTCTGCCGTACATCTGCCCAACTTGTTCCTTAGACTTTGCATTGTGCTTCCTCGGTTGTTGAAGTGAGCTTACCCTGGGAAACTCTTCTGAAGCTGCCATCTGGTTGCCCGGAGTCCTGATATCGTTGCTGTAAGGCATATTGTTGATGTCGTGTAGTTTGGAAGGGTAGGCATCACACCCCAGCAGCATTAAGAGTCCCATATAAAGATACTGAGGCACCATCATCTCCATCATATCTGAAACATCGGAATTTAAACTGAATAAAAGTACTCTAAGTACATATCTTGGAGAGATACAGTTACTCCTTGGCACTTATCAATTACAGTTATATCGTTATTTATATCCACTGCAGTGACCATTATTCATTCAGGGGGGAGGGGGAAATTCGCCGATTTTTGTTTTTTCAGAACTCGGTCGTTCTCATTTTTTTTCCTCGGTCACTTGGGCCACCAATTTAAAAAATCCAAACATCCTAATTTTTATACTTACATCTGTGTAAATAGATGTATGATTAATTAGAAAAATGATACAATGCGTTATCTACACTAATTCACAGTTAATATCAGCCTATAATGTCCTGGGTGCCAGGAGGTTTTGTCCTATTAGACTTGAGTGTGGTCACTTTAGATATGGGCAGTGCACAGCTACCTGAGTGCCGACCACATATCGCCTGGACACCACCAATTTTCCCAGGCATGAGGCAGTCTAAAGGTGCCCTAGGTTTACAACTGATTTTGTAAAAATATCCATTGAACAATTTGGAACAAATGTTTGAAATTGGAATAGATGTGACTGGGGTATAAGACCTAGTATATGCCTGATAAGAGCCACAAAAAAGTGTGTACCGATTTGTTTTAGACAAGGAGTGAGACAGCAGACATCTCAATTATCGGTAGGTCAGTAGAGCAGTGCCTTTAGGATATAGCAAATTACAGAAAATTGTAAAGGTTTTGGTTACAATATAAATTTTTTGTTACAATTTAAAGCCTTTGACCAAGTCAAGGTCATAGCTGAGGTTATCCTATTTGGGCCTTCATGGGATGCATGTGTGGTAAAAAATGTGAAGCCTGTATCTCAGATTGCTGATAAGATAGCAAAATGTCAATTATTTTGATGACAGACAGACCCACAGACAGCATAAACAAACAGAGCCTGATACACCGCTCAGGTGTTGGGAGCTTAAAATTGTTAATGAATTGACTTAAAAGCATTTCTCTGCCTGGTTACTATAAACGTTTGGCTTTAAAACTGCCCAATTTAAACATTTATCAGACATATGATTTGTTTAAAACCTTCCTTCAACCCCCATAAATAATAATATAACTGTAGAATATGTGTTATTAAGCAAATGTCATTGCTAAAATATCATAGTCTATGTTTTGTCCAATGATAAATGTTAAGTAAGGTAATAAAACTGAACATCTTGTTAATGCACAAGATAAAAAGATATTTGCAAAAGTTTGTATCTGACAGCAATATAACATTTATTCTTGCTCTCAGATTGTATGTCATCCAAAAAGTTATATTATAAATTATATTTGTTGCTGATGCCTTAAAACTAGGTAGATTGTACCTAATTGTAGTGCCGAACGAGGCAATAATTTTTGTTAGTTTCCTTTTCCTTCTAAAATTGACTTCTGCAAGGTTGAAACTCCTTTTTCCCCAAAATATTTGACCCTTCAAACATTTTTTTCTGTAGATGTGCGAGTCTCAATTTATTTTTTTCTTAGGTTTGCATTCTCTATTTTTCTTCTCCATCAAGTGATCTCACTGATATTTTTTTGGACTTTCCTCAACACCCCCCCCCCCCCCCCCCCCCACCTCTCCCGAATAGAATAATGGTCCGCCCCTAATGTGAACACACATGAATTATGCACTGATAAATTGGTGCATTTGCCTTTCATGTCCATCATATGCACTGTGCTTTCCAAGACATAATGAAATTTCCGGCCTTTATACCTCAGTTAACTTGGAATTTATGTGAATGGAGATTCTATAGTAATATGGCTGACCTGGAGTAGATGACCTTCTACTGCTCGGTGTGTTACCATATTTGAAATTCAAGAGAGATGCCTATTTATATTACTCAGAAATCCACTGAAATAACTATTAAGACATCTCATATTTCCGAGAATAAAATGAGAATTTGAGAAGTCAATGCATATGAAGCCATAGTGCAATATTTGAATTATACTCATAATCAAATAACGTTCTTATTTGTAAAAACTAAGAGCCTTGTTTTATCCAATATCTGTACAATTGTTCGACTTGTTAAAGTGAGGAATCGGGAATTAATAGAATTAGAAATAATACGTCCACCGGAAACGCCATTTGATTCCCGCACATGAGATGACCCAGAATTCCACCTGTTCTAAAATGAGGCGTGCAAGATGTTGGCTGATGCTCCATGGTTTTTGTCTCAATGTTTTTAATCCTATCATCACAATATTTAACACTTTATTCGCATGTGAAACCTGAATGTTATTAATGAGCGCGCTTTAGATTAACCGCTTAACATAGTATATAAGACACTGGAAGATTGGTTACTGTAGAATATCTGCACCGATCGCTCTATTCCACAGCAATTTCCACTTTACTGGAAATTACAGTAGATGTTGATGTAAGACGGCAGCTACCCTTACTGTAAATCATGATTAAATGCCAAAACTGTACCATTTACAGCTATAGTTGTTTTCTTATTGATGGATTAATATACAACCAAATATTTAACATAAAATAAAAAAATCCATTTTTTCTAGGCTATTAATTCACATAGTTTAGATCTGCCATGTCAATGCCACACAAATGGAATGGGCAATCCCGTTACATATTTAGATGATGTTTATTAAATCAAATTAAGATCTGTTAAATAAATTTGGAACCGAGTCAATGTAAATATTTGCACACATTGATTTATTTCCTATATATCTCCTAACACCATCTTACCTAACTACATATAAATATTAATAATATTACATAATCATAGCTGCAAAACACTGGAGCTGAATGCGTCCCCCACGTGACCGCTCCGTTGCTTAGGAGCGACAATGCCCTGCTGGGCGGATTATACAGCGACACCTAGCGGTTCCCATATTTATCACACCTTTTCTAATATAAGGAAGCATTAAACTTTAAAGCAAGATTTGCTGTTGTAATGTTAATTAAAGCAAATTAAGATCTGTTAAATGACTGTTGTTGCGAAAGGTTACACTTGTTGCAATAATAAAAGAAGTTGTTACTTATGCACAACACAGGTTGCTGATTACTGTTCTGCCAACGACGTTTCCTGTCACTTGACAGCAAATCTACTGTAACAACTATATACTGTGCATTAAACACTCGAATCTACAGGAAATTATCATTTTTAGCATGGTATATATAATAAAACAAAGAGAATATAGGAATTAGCTCAATTATATTCTATTCCTTTTGATTCTGTACAGTGACGACAAAAGATTGTAAGGAAAGTGAATTATATCATGTCAAGACATACATATATCTGGCCTTGTAATGAAAATCAGACAAAGAAACCAAGACGATGAAAATCAGAGAAGCAGGTGATTACGCAACCTATGTGTTTATATGTTTCAGGTGATTCGCATAGCATTTGCACGAGACTAACTTAGAATAAAATATACATACACAAATATATATATATATATATATATATATATATATATATATATATATATATATATATATATATATATATATATATATATATATATATATATATATATATATATATATATATATAAAATATGAGAAAATGTGAGAACATTTTTAATTAATACTTCATTTTTGAGCAACTGAGCCAGCGATAATAGCTGGTGTACTAATATTGACCCTACGGCGGTCTCCCCTTGATCTCAACTATATTCATATCATTGTCACTTCGAGGAATCACTTGAATGAAGTCCATGAATAAGTATCTGTTGTGATATCCTCTCTTTTCGACTTCAAGGCGACAGTGGACACTAATTATGTATGTGTGTATGGTATGGCACATCCTGGTAATCCCATACATTGTACACTCTGTATATGGCCATTAACTAATGATTAACAACTTGTATTTGACTGAGCTGGAATATGGAGTTAAACGTAAAATTTTATCATCCAGTAAAGGTAACACAACAAATACGTTTCTTTGGATCGGTTTACGTAGGCCACAGAAGGTTATTTTAATAACAATTAAGTTCAACTATGAATTATTAAGTAAAATTAATACTTCATCGAGGTACTTTCTCCTGACCTTTAATTAAATGATTATCTGCAGCATTATTTATGCTTTAAGTTATTTCTATCTGTGTTATGCTGCCAGTAATAATTGTCAGAGAGAAATATCCTTCCTTGTATTTTTCATTTGGATGCAGTTTTAGGATTCCTAAAATATGAGGAATTGAGGCATGCATAACATCACCTTTTATTTTCCAACAACCCTATCTATTCCAACAATTGATTCAAGTGTATTCAAATAATTATTCGATAAATCTGATCAATCCTTTTAACTCTATTACAACAATCTGCTGGATAAATTAGAAAAATCAAATATATCAGATTCTGAATAATTACATCATTGCACATATTTCTCAACAATTGAAACAATTAAGTCTATTCCATATATCTTATTCTATTCTTATATCTTAACGATCCAAACTGCAATATTTTTAATACTTATCATGCTTGGAATATGCATTCTATGTATCCGACATTGACGATTATTCACAATTCAACAACTACATTTATCTGTGCAACCGTTATTTCGAAAATGAGTCTATTTCCTATCAATTCCAACTATTTTATTTATCAGATATATAATGTCATTTCCACTTCTTTTCAAGCCAATATACTCATCATATGATATATTGGAGAAAACAGTTGTCCAAATATACTGTCCTTTACCCATTACCAGAAACACAACTTTCCTAATATTACCTGTGTATCAATACAATCGACATTATCATCCTTTTATGTTAAAATGCCATTTCACCACTCATTCTTTGGCTGTAAATGTGAATAAAATGCCGTAAAGACGGTATTAGCGTACATTTGCTTGAGGCCTGATCATGATGGATTGAGATGTATGACTGATGAAGACAGCACATGTTCATCAGATGCACGATTATCATGCTGATGTAGTTGACAGGATATGAGAGAGGAAAGTGAAGGTGGATTATTGAAGTTCCAAGCTCTCTCTAATATTCATGTTATGCACAAAGATACATTGATGCACACATAATGTATTGCTTATACACAATGTCAATATTGCAATGTTCTTAGAAGCCTTTGAGTATTGTACTGAGAATGAATCTTGAAAATAGTCAAAAGTTGCAACTTTGGCATTTGCCTGAGTTATATTGTGCACCTATGCTTTTGTTCATTTATATACATTGGTGGTATAATCATGTTAAAAAATAGCTCTGTTTAGATCAAAATCACATGTACTCATATTACTGTACTTCCTTTCTTGTTTTTGGTCAACAATTATTTCATGTAAAAGTTATTTACAGAAAATTAATTCATTGAATTCCATTGAATTACCAAATGACAAAAGAGCTTAATGGTTACAACACATTGAGTCTTGATATTGACGCATTTATATAAACAGTCTGTACTTGATATTCCTCTGTATGGAATAAAGGATTACTCTCAAACATTAACACACATATCGTAATTTGATTCAAGGTTTGACAAACTTTAAGCGGATGCTTCACAAGATTGATTACAGAGACCACGATTGAGGTGGTTATGCTTCCTATTGTCCTATGTTATGAGCACTGGCAAAAATGATGCAATATGCAATATTAGGGTAGGTGCCTTGAGTATCTTATTTGTCTTTTCACATATTTCAGTTATATTAACATCGAAAGTGTTCAAATATGTTCCTTAATGGTGCACCCGTTGCCCACATAAATCTGTGACTGTGTGGATTGCCATGTCGGGGACCTGCGACATGACAATTCAGTAAGGCAGCACTATATCTGGCAAAAGTAGCTACTGTCATGAATCAAATCCTGAAATAATGTTGAAAGTGACATAAAACCCAGAAAAAAAAAATACATTGTACTGCTTGCGCCACACAAACAAAACCTCACCGGCATTTTCCAATACCACAGTATTTAGAATGAACTGATTACAAAATGACATCCTGCACGACCATGGTAACAAAAGGTAGTACTGCTGTTGGATGATCTGCCAGCAGCATTTGACACTAATTGTTCATCAGATACTACTTTCTGGACTTGAATCTAGTATATATCAAAGTATATCTAACTCTTCTCTTAGTATCTATTAACTATGGAATCCCACAAGGATTGATCCTGGGTCGTTTCCTTTTCATAATAAACATATCTCCTTTTGCTGTCATCATTGCAAGGCATAGACCGCCATGTCTGTGTTGATGACACTCAGATCTACATCTCTATGGACCAGATGAGTAGACAGAGTGCTAGATGCTAGACTGATCTAATAAAAGTGGATACGGAAAGTCAGAACCTTTCTGATTACAAATAAAATGAAACTCAGTGATGAAACGGAAATGCTCATCTGCGCTAACAACAGGTACTGTACCACTATCAGACATGACATTAGCACCGTGAAAATATATGACATCGACTGCAAGTCCTCTGATTCCGCGGCTGACCTCGGTATCATTTTTGACTCGGATATGAATATGAATGTATAAAAAAGGAAATGGTGCTAGAAGGACACTACCATATCAGAACGATATCTGTCATTAAATAGTGTCTGGACTTCCTGCGTCTGCCATTAGAAAACTGCAAGACCTGCAGAACAAAGGTTTGAGAGAGATGTACTGGCTCCATTCTTATGTCAAAATTAATTTCAAAATCCTCCTAACCCGTTGAGAAGCTCTAAATGGTTGGACGACTCCTTATGAACACCTAATTAGGATGACCACCTTATGAAATCTGAACTAGTGCGTCAATTTCGTAGTGTATGACCTCTTTGTACAATGCATGATTATTGCATTATAAATTTTTACTAAATATAATTCAATATGGAATGTGTGATATGTCGGGGAACCTACATATTAAGAAACTCCTTCTAATAAGGCAATATGAGCGCAAGTAAGATTAAGTGTGCATTTATGCCATCTGTTCATCACTAAACACAAATGTAAACAAACTACCTTTAAATAGGGGTACCGGATAAGAAGATAAACTTTGTCAAGATCGGGGCAAGATAGAGATCTCACAAAATGTAATAATCATTAAGAGAAGGGTTGAATCACTAGCAAAAGGCACTAAAACATGACAGACACGGACACAGATATTAATATTTTTGGATGACTAATTATGAATGAGATTTATGGATAAGATTTACTATTTCAGATGAAATAAAACAACTGTAAAACATGGTAATATTTCTCAGGTTGTTCAGTGCTCTAATTTTATCTGTTGTTTTTCTACTCCATGTCTGAAACAAAGTATCCGCCTGCAGCAATTTTGCACGAGTGGGCTTGTTACTATGTCAACTGAGTGTTAAGTCAAGGCAATGATATGTTTATGACGTTGTCCTTACGCTGACATAGATAAAAAAAAGTTTTGGATAATACCCCTTTTACCAGAAATTAAGTTCACAGTAAGCATCCCCATTTAGATTAGTATATAAAGCGTATTTTTATGACTGTCACAACAAATTGAAACGCTTTAATTGATTGAAACTAAATAAATGACTAGGCCATCTCCACGTGGCTTAGTAAACTTTGGTGACAACAAATTGTAGACAAAACCGCGATCTTTGTAATAATTTGTTTCTGTTCGCATGCTGACCACATGCTTGCATGGCACATTGACAGAGCTCCTTATGGCAAATAAGATCATTTCACGAGTTATGCAATTATTGCTAAACGGAAAAGTTTATATTTTGAAAAGTTATGTTGGTTCGACCTTTAAAATCTTCGCAATAATTACTCTTCATGTCAAGGGGGAATCACATACGACCTCTGCCAAGAAATGTGGTTTTTTGCTTGTACGTGTCCATTTCGCCTTTTAAAATAAGTTAGAACATATGGATCATTCATAATTGGGGTGGGGGGAGGAATATTAGAATATATAGTTTAAAAAAATATCATTAATATGTTAGCCTTGCTCAAGAAGAAAAAAATCAGAATTTTCCTTTTCGTTCCCATTGAAGGTTAATGGTCCATCCCATGCGTATTTTCATATGACTATTTTAGTATAAATGTAACTAACGTTTTTACTCATTTTCTTTGTTGTATTCACTTTCTAATCATAACAATGCCACCAATTCGGCATGTTACCACACGGGACAAAATGTTTGACTCCGTGTCTGTTGTCTGCTAAAAAGAAACCTCGCAATCTCCAGGAGGTCATTTCTGACAATCACTTGCAGGGCATGCTGAGGAGAGTATCAAATAGTATTCCAAACATCAAATTGACTTGGCCAAATGTTCATTAACTTTTAACTGACAACTGTGAAATTTCAAACAATTCAATGACAAAGAGTAATCGTTACAGAATCTGATTTGGCACCGTCATTCGTTAAATGTTTAGCCTTAAATTCTGACAAAATTATTTCAAACTTTTTAAAATAAACTGCAAACTTTCTAAAATCGTCGAGTAAGTTTGGATAGATCTGACCAAACAGAGATTGCCTACTATATATTGTGCTAGGGCGGACAATGCACACTTAAAAACCACAGATTTTTAAACAATGTGTTAAATGTCTCTGTTATAACACAAAAGTTCTTGTAATTTCATGTTCAATATTATACTCTATAAAAACACACGAATCGTAGATCTTACATGATGATACCAACTCAAGAAGTTACAGAAATCCTCACTTACGTTTACCTTTCAGGTGTTTCGTTCTGCTATAAATCGGGAAGATTTAGTCTTGTTTGTCTTGTTATATGTCAGCGCGTAATAATTATCATCTTGTCAAGACATCTAATGCATTCCTTAATCTGTAGTTTCCATAGGTTCAAGATTACTGCAAAGCTTTTTTCTTAGATGTACAAGTCCACTGACGTTCTTCCTGAGTGAGGAAAATAGTTTATAACGAGGTGGCTGGCGTCGTACGCCCACTGTTTATTTGTTGACTACAGTATGGTAATAAAACTGTGAGTTGAGGTTGTGTGAATTAATTACTTTCCCAGCCTGACCCTTATTGGCTGATGAAGGAAGTATTGTGGAGGCCAGCCCTGTGACATCGCGTACAATAGGTGGCACACTCCACCACAGCACCCTCACACTCTCCATTCTGTGCATCATAATAGGCACATATCAAATTACATTTTTTTGGTCCACTTCAGGAGTTACTCACAAATTCAGCAAGCTCACAGTTCATGGTTTAATCTCAATAAAAATAAATTTCATCCCAGTTGTTTCTATGGGAACAATAATTGTTGCAGGTTCTATATCTATGTATATGTGATATATCATTAACTCTAATGGTATTTTTATAGCTTTTGATTTAATACTTTTCAGACATTTATGAAAAATGCTGGAAATGGGAGGACATAGGATGTAATTGATGCCAAGTTCACAATAAAATACTAGCTACAAATATCATATATCCTTCCAGTATTCATAAAGTATTATTTAATAAGTATTGTATATCTAATAATTTAAATCACACTAAGCGAATATAGTTTAATATCTTTCCCGTCAGCCTGAGCGATGCATCGTGAAAATAATACCAAGAATTTATGTAAAATACCCTAAACACAGTGCATCTTGCGCAACCACACACATTTTAGCACACAGTTATCATATAAAGTTGAGCTCAAATGAAAATAAACAACCATTTTGTGATAAAAATATCTCTATCGAAAAATGAACATATATATATATATTACATTGTATAGAAAATGCATCGATCAAATATTATTGGTTTTGAGCAATATTAGAGTTCTTTCTCCTGTGTAAATATGTCGACACTTTCAATCCAAATGCAAGTAACCAGTTCAGATTTTGAAATAGATCTCTACCCTATTTATGTATTAAAGTATGGTCACATGGCCTCATGAGCTTCCAATTGACCCAATCCCTTGCTCACCTTTCGCTCGCATAATCAGTATGTTTTCCCGACTGCACCTTGAAAGGAGTTATTACTGTCTAGAAAGGAGGAGTGCTTGAACACATTTGCAATTAGCTGATTAATGCTAGTGCTGTCACCTGGTGTTGAAATCCGTTGTATACCCAATAATATGCTTTATTTCTATTTACACCCCCGACGTGCCTTTTAGTATATATACAATATAATTGTGTGCCCTGAAACATGACATAATTTGACCTCAATAAGTTGACATGTGACTAAATTTTGATACAAAATCTGTTACCTAGTTTTCTGTTACATTTTTGCAAAAAACTCTAGATTTCCACAGCGCTATGGCACATTATCAAAACAGAGCAATCAGCGATGACAGCGGATATGAAACATCTCATACGACTCAGCATGCAGGAAGGTGTAAGGGAACATTAGCGGAGGAATCACGCTAAATGGAGAATTACTCCAAGACCACCCATATATCTCAACTCTACCAACTGCTAATGCCTATTATGCTCACTGAGGCTTATACTCTTGTGGCAAAATAAACTATCCAGAAACTGGAAGATATCTTTATTCTCCAAATCACGCAGATGTGGCACGGTGTGATTTCCTACACAAAAAACAACACTCGTATGAAGGCTTAATCAAGCCACAAACCAGTATGGGGGTTTGATATTTTCAACTTTAATCCAAAATGTGAAATGATGATGATGACCTCATCTCATGATGACCTTATTTCAGAGTCATTGGGGAGATGCGTGTTGTAAGAGATGTTTATACAAAGGTCATCCCGTTATGGTGCGGGATGAAACCCGTGCCAGTGGAAGACAGGATACTGGAAGTTTAGGGGTGATGTGATTTGGACAGTCTATCCACTGCAACATACCACATTGGTCTTTATTTAGCCCGGGGGCCATACAAACAGACATGACATGATCTATAAGTGAAAACTATTCTTTTGTAGCGATTAATACCACTGTTACATCTACATCTGCAGTCATGTCAACCAATTAAAGCCACAGGACCTCCAATTCCGGAACCATTACCTCTTGCTTCATTATCTCCAAAATCTAATGCAAATGAATAAAATATTAATATTCAAAGTCAACTACAAAATGCTCTCAACCCTGGAAACTGGTGCTCCTGGATCTATACTTAAAGGAGTACATCATTTTGGCATCATTTTGAGAGTTAACATTTAGTAATATTTTCACTCTTACTAAAATTTTAATAATATTACATCACAAAGAAAATTAGTATGTAAAGTATCTGAGACATAGAAAAACATATTATAATCTTTGATCAGGTGGAAGTAAACATCAGGCTAGTAACCAGAGATGGTAGACTGCTGAGATCTCAAATGACATTCTTTTTCATAACAACCGCATATCACATTTGGAGATATTGGTGGCATAGTGCACAATAAATACCCAATTTGGGATATATATCAGAAGTTAATCGTGTAATTAAAATGACAGATATATTATTACGATTTGTTTATACAAAATTCTTAAATTAAATGTGTTGCAACATGTTTTGCAATTACTTTTGGCAAATTTTACCTTTTTAGTAAAAAAATATGTATCCACTCAACTGTACCCCAGATACAGTATGTAAATAAATGATGCAAACCCAATGTAAATGTGAGCGGACAATGCAAATTGGTGAGGAGGTGTTTATGGAGATTCTTTAACTGGCAGTCGGAAATGGCGCTCCGGCGAGGTTGTCAAGCTGTGTTAGACTCGGAAGCCACGCTTGGAGGAGGTCTGGGATGATCGCACGCTATGACACCGCTGTTACAAGGCTGCTACTCAAACCTATATCAACTGTAGTATGCAGCATAGGGGAAATTCCTTATTACCAAATGCTCCGGTCAAATGCTCAATTTGGAAGCAGAATATATATATCTTGATATAAAAACTGTTCATTCGTTTGTCCTTGTCCCCAATCTTTATATAAGGGCTTATTGCATTCGGCGCGTAATGCGCGTTGTGTCAGTTAGAGAAATATCTGACACCTCGTATCTTTGGAGGGCTTTTGAGGTCAAAAAGTTTGAATAGGAATGTTTGCATGTACATACTAGATAACATCAAACTTGGATTTAAATCTTAAAACCCAACCATTTAAAAGTTTTAAAAATGACACTTCACTGAATTTGGCGGGAATCAGCTTTGGTATATTGGCATGTCCAGAAATGGATATTGAAGGGGGTGCTCAATTCACAAATTTCACAATTTATATCATTTGGCATTTCTTCTTCTTATAGGACTTTGTATGATATTTGTGAACACGAATATGCCAAAAAAATAATAAATACTTGTACAGAAAAGATACTGTAGCGTACCCCATTTTAACAAATGTAAAACCCTGGACCTGCCACTGATGCCTTTCACACACTGTCCTTGTGTGACGTCACATGGATACAAGTCACTCTGTGTTGAACGCGCCATTTATCAAACGCGCAACGTGCCGAATGCAAAAAGCCTAATCATATTGTTATTAAAAAATGTGAAATGTGAAATTGTGTTTTTACTTCCCTTACAGTGACAATTGCAAAGCACGTAAAATTATACATTGAGTTTCTAGAAATACTATTATAAGATATCCTGGCCAAAGTGCTCATTTCATGCTTTGATGGAATATGCATTCGAGCAGTTTAAAACAAAGGAAGGCTCAAGTGCACAAACATCATGTTAATCCTGTTTATACCATGTAAAAGTACCACTCACCTTAAAAACACAATTTTAAGCACTATTTGGTTCACCTTCTGCTTTGGCTTGTGATATCCATATCCATGGATGATTATTTTCCTTTAAAAAATTCTGAAGTATTTGACATGGAAAATTGATCATCAATTCTTGGCATCAAAAGGTTCTGGCTGTCAAAAACTTTGCATTTAAAGTTGTTTTAAAAGTTTCTGTTGAGACATGCTCAAAAAATAAGGAAACGAATACTATTGTCAGAGTAAACGGTATATCCATTTTACACAGTGTATATTTTCTTTTTAACATATTCATCTTTATCCTAGATGTTTACATAGGAATATACATTTTGGTGCATTGTGAGTTACTGAGTTACATACACCCTTAAGAAAGGGTGTATGGACCCTCACAGCATAGAAAAGGTTCATAAGAGATGGTAACAGTCAAGTTTCAAAGTTATAGCCAACAATTTTCATATCCAATGATTCTTCACCTTTGACTCATACGGCACTCTTCCATCTTGTCATCTCTGCCTATGAAAAATAATATGATATTTTGTATAAATTCTGGCAGGACAGCCACCTTTCCACCCCTAAATATCGCATCATAAAAATGACCAATGAGAGCAAAACAGCCAAAAACTTGCAAATTATTTCAACAAACAGGACGGACAGATTGTCAACCCACCAATGCCCCCCACCACTGCCCCCCAACCACTGCCCCCATCCCTGCCCCACCACCACTGCCCCCATCCCTGCCCCACCACCACTGCCCCCCAACCACTGCCCCCATCCCTGCCCCACCACCACTGCCCCCCCAACCACTGCCCCCATCCCTGCCCCACCACCACTGCCCCCCATCACTGCCCCTCAACCACTGCCCCCATCCCTGCCCCACCACCACTGCCCCCATCCCTGCCCCACCACCACTGCCCCCCCAACCACTGCCCCTCAACCACTGCCCCCATCCCTTCCCCTCAACCACTGCCCCCATCCCTGCCCCACCACCACTGCCCCCCACCACTGCCCATTGCCCCCCACCACTGCCCCTCAACCACTGCCCCCATCCCTTCCCCTCAACCACTGCCCCCATCCCTGCCCCACCACCACTGCCTCCCACCACTGCCCCTCAACCACTGCCCCCATCCCCTGCCCCACCACCACTGCCCCCATCTCTGCCCCACCACCACTGCCTCCATCCCCTGCCCCACCACCACTGCCCCCATCCCCTGCCCCCCACCACTGCCCCCATCCCTGCCCCACCACCACTGCCCCTACAACCACTGCCCCCATCCCTTGCCCCGCCACCACTGCCCTGCCACCACTGCCCCCATCCCCTACCCCACCACCACTGCCCTGCCACCACTGCCCCCATCCCCTACCCCACCACCACTGCCCCCCCCCAACCACTGCCCCATCCTCTGCCCCACCACCACTGCCCTGCCACCACCCTCTGCCCCACCACCACTGCCCTGCCACCACTGCCCCCATCCCCTACCCCACCACCACTGCCCCCCCCCAACCACTGCCCTATCCTCTGCCCCACCACCACTGCTCCCCCACCACTGCCCCCATCCCCTGCCCCACCACCACTGCCCCCCCCAACCACTGCCCCCATCCCTGCCCCGCCACCACTGTCCCTATCCCCTGCCCCACCACCACTGCCCCCCACCACTGCCTCCCCCAACCACTGCCCCCCCCCCACAACCACTGCCCCCATCCCCCGCCAATCACGTACAAATAATATCCAATATCGAAAACACTTCACGCTCATAATTTATGACTTAATGACCATTCTGTTTGTACGCAGAGAGGCAACATAATCATCAGGCATGACCTTTGGAACCCTATGGCTGAACTTAGGTTGAAAATGTGGTTTCTCTAAGGGAAATAATGTGACGTTAGTTTAGTTGTTGGTTTAGAGCTTCTGTCTTATATAATTTACATTCTCTCATCTGAGACAAAGGCTTATATCAAATAAGTAAATTATCTTTTTTACTCTCTGTCGAGATTATTTGAATATAATTAACCAATCATCAAGATATTAATACAACCCAGGTGTAAGAGGAGACACCCACTTCATAATTAAAACTTAAATTAGTTTGGCAACCATGGTATTATTAGGGTATCATGTAATAAATGGAACTAGTTATCCCGATCTGTAATAGGAAAAAAATAAGGAAGCCTTCAAGATTTAAAATGAAATGCATTTAGAAGAGATCAGAAAAGAGGGGGAGATAGTGTGACAATAAAACTAGCTTCACTTGTGTTGACGATGTTTTATAATGTAAATGGCTATTCAATGAAAACATAAAAATGTTTCAAAGACAAAAATACATCACAGGCCAGCACCAGTATGAGAGTATGTAATTTTATCTTTTTATCATTTTATATTTATTATAGAGATTATTGGTCGTGTTTATTGAACAATTTTGCATATCACCAGAGGTTAATATAATTTTATTTGTTTGGATTATGGGCAATTTCATCTATAATTTATAAGCTTGCACCAGTGCGCAAATGTCCCTCTCTTTTTAAAGAGTATCTGGGGATATTCTTTGCATTATTAACAGTACTATAACACACCAACATTTTCAACCATCATTCACACGTTGTTAAAACATTTAAGACATTTAGAGAAAGCAATATTTTGAATATTGCTTACAGGTTTTGGGAGACATTAAAAAATACAACATAATTACTGTATGTCAAGTTATAAAATGAAAACATAGAATCTGCAAGAATGCTTTCGATTTGATGATCACATCAGAGGAGGACCAAGGACCAAGTGTAAGATCTGTATTCTTGCTCGTATTGATTCTCCTCAAGCTACTGTCCACTCCACAACACCTCCACTGCATTATATTCTGGTTTGTATGTGATATAGCAATGCTGTGCTGATATTTGTTTTTTTTTTTTATAGCAGCTTTTCTTGTATTCTGTAGTTGGATCGAATTACCAGTATTGTGTTTTGTATTAATCACCAGAACATGAAAAACAGGAATCCAATGACTTTTTGATTGTTTGCCAAGATGGCTTTCAGATACAAATGTTATCATGACATTTCAATTGGAGGACCTTAGCAAAAGACTTTATACATGTGTCAGTCAATGCCAATGTTTCTTGCAAATCCAAGAGCTTATACCTATGCTGTTTGTCATTAGTGAAGTCAACAACACAAGGCTTTCTGTAAATTCATGTATAATTTATTCATAATACTGAATTATAATACAATAACTGCTAAGCGATGCACGATCATTAGTTCCATATACAACCGCAATAGTGCTATCACTTCTAGCAATCTGTGAGCATGTAACATAAATATAAATAGAATTGCTTGTAAACAGCAAAAAAATGATATGTTGTCTCAAATAGATCCATCATGAACATTTCTTGCACATTAACAATAAATGTCAAGAGGTATGATTTAAAATTTTCAGTACTTATAAAGTATGTGTATATAAATGGCAGTCTAATCTCCATGTGTCTGAACTATAACAAGACCAATATCATGATATAATGAAGAGGTGAATAATAAAATGTATCATAGCAATATAACAAATGTAAGGTCATAATATTATTAAAACAGTGGATGCTAGGTCACCATATGGCTGACATATTACTCTCAATGGTGCTAAAGAGCTCAGCCTCAATAGGAGAGCACCTTTCTTTGTGTATATTGGCCAAATAATTTACATATTTTCATGCATTATAAATGTCAGACCAAGAAAAAAGGCGTCTTATTCTGGTGATGGTGAAACAAAATTATGACCAAATGGGATCTAGTTAATTTCCTTTCCAGAATTGCTAAATAATTGAAGACAACTTGGGGACTACTTCTATTATCCAGCAAGGTGATATAAGCACCAACCAACATCTGCCAAGCAACCGGAAACAATTTAATAATATTCCTGTCATCCTTCAACTTATGTATTCCAAATTTTATTAACCCTAGGCCTTGAAAACAAAGTACCAATATGTGACAGATTTCAAATGTGTCATGCAAATGTGTAATTCACGTGAATGACACTGTGTCTGTAATATCCGTACATCATACAACCTGTTACAAGGACTCCACATCAAAAGAGGGCAGCATGAGTCATAAATAGGTCAATACTGGATGGTACTGGATCATTTGCACTATGTGACAAATGTTAAAATATTTGAACTTACAAAATGGGTGATCAGCTGATTTACCCAGCCATTACATATTTATCCAAGACAATTCTCCATAATGCAAGAACTTGTCTTAAATTGGATAACACTTGTTTCTATCTCGTAGTTTAATCACCATTCAATACTTACACACATATTTGGCACAAGACAAATCTCTTCATAATTCATAACTCATCTCATTACATCATATGGATTCTGCGAAATCAATAACTTTGCATTAGGCCATGAGAAATAAATAAAAACCATATGACTGAGTCAGAACAGACAGCCTTGTTGCAAATAAAAACAAGCATTTAAGGTCTATAATCCACAATGAAAAACTGGGACAGACTTATGTTTTTTTGGCTTAAATGTGTTCAAAGTAATGTCATTTGTTAATTTAGCACAGAAAAAGTAAACTTAACCAGCTAGTCTTAAATTTTTATTATTTAAATTGAACCCGTTATAACGGTAGTTAAAACGGGTTCAGTTTTTGCAGCTGGCGACCTATATCAAGTCTTTATATTTTCTTTATTTAATGTCATCCAAAGAATAATCAATCTTTTGGGGGATATTTTAGATATAATCATGGCATAAAATATGAATTATCACTAAAAGAGTTTGTCCGCCATGTGTGCTGTAGGAGCCGAAGGCAGTTACGTAAATATACGAGACCCCACGAAGTTCTCTCCAAATGCTTCAAACTGATTGTGGATTATAGACCTTAACCAATGACACCTTTTCATACTATCATTAATTATGTCACTTCTGTTAATTCTTTAATTCTGAAAAATCAAGATGGCACAGCATAAAAATATCAATAATAAGAGGTGAAAATGTATAAAAGATAATCTCTGTGTGAATACAATGGTAAATAGTTTCTCTTTTATACATTATTTGTTAAAACAGTACAATTCTGCTGGATCATGCCATAGTTAAGTAGTGTATTTTCAACAGACATAATTCCTAATTATCATGTTTCAAACAGTGGATTTAGTCCTTCAGATTATGGTCCCATGTTATGAATGTTATGCATAAAACAATATGAAGACTATATAAAAAATATAACAACATTTAACAATTATTGAAATATTATAATTAGGCATAATGCCACGTTTGTAATTCTGCAATATGATTGGGTAGTTTTAAAAGCAACAGTATTGTCACTAACCAATCACACAGCAGAACAGCAGTGCATATGGGATATATCAGACAAATTACAACTGACAAAGGTGAACACACTTATCTACCGGTAATCATAAGTAAAACTCTCTGACTCGGATACTTATAAAATATAAATAATAATAAAATAACAATGATGCATAATCTACTTGTGTCTCTCTGTATATTTGTATATGACTCTTTCTAGCACCATACCCTTTCATATGGGTTCCAGATACTGAACACATACACAATATGCTCTTTTTGGTCAATTTTAAGATAATATAATGTTAACAACACAAAAAGGTTAGAAAATAGTGGCTATAAAAATACTGAAAGTGTTTTCATTTATATTCAGGAGAATTAGATTCTGCAATTTAAGACCCAATATTCATCCACAAGTCACATTATTGATTTAAATTGGTCTTCCTTTCTTAGTTGAATATTGACGTGTATGTTGGTATTTTCCCTTTAATAACTGTTAGTGCATCCTAGAAACAAATGATCAATATTATTTATTATCAGTTTGATATGTCAACCATACATTTATATTAACCCTTACTTTTCTGTCTTAACCATAGCTTTAGTTTGTCTGTCTTCAATAGATTAAAAATAAAACATTTCTTCTAAAAGATTATAACGATTAAATAACGATTTAAAGGGATTTTACAGTAAGTAAAGGTGGTTAAAGGAGGAGACTTTAAGCCCAGTATGAGACTGGCAGGTGAGCAATTTAACTGCCAGCCTATTTAATCTATGCCTGGCTGTTGGCATGTATTCAGTCGTCCACCACCAGGAAGTGAACAAAGACGTTCTTATCTTGATAAATCCTACCTCAAATTTCACTAAAAGTCTTATTTAATTCTGAAGCTCAGATGATATATTTTGACAATTTCTGGAGGGAAACGATATTGCTTGATGATATGTGCAAGGCTTTATAAAGCTTATATCTCATGAATATGTTTATTTGGTCAAGTTTCACACTGAAGACATACAACGATGCTAGCATCATTTACTTTATCAATATATGACGTGTGTCTCACCTGTCCTCCATTCTGCTCCAGCTGCTGCAAGGCCTCTGTCACCCGCTCTCTGTACTTTTTCTCCATTGATCTCTTGGAAACCTTCCAAATACAAATGGAGACGCTCAAATAATGAGGCAGGCCATTCAGTCGACATATGCAGAAAGTTAGCGTACAGGTAAATAAGACCAAGAAAATAAATGCACCATTCGTCATCTGCTTATCACTCATTCTCCCCCCCCCCCCTAATGCATTTTCTTGTAAAAAGGATTACATGATGTTGACATTCTATATTGTTTCTTTTAATGCATATACACCTGACTGGTTGACTGATTCCTTTTGAAACTGGATAAGCCAGATATGGTGCAAATGCCCTGACTAAGGACATTTATGTCTCTATTCAGCTGCCAGGTTTGATGGCCTAACACACCACTATAGACATCTAATATGATCAGCACCACTGATAAAACACACTTTGACTTCCCAAAAGGCCTTACCTGCTTAAACACTACTCTTTTCTGCTCAATTATCCATATATATGTAAAAACATCAGTATATATAAAAAAAACAGGATTAAAGAGGAGTGCAGTAAACTTACACATGCCACAAGATGTTTGAGATAGGGATTGATGGCTGGTCCTACAACATTGCTTAGCTGTACAAGGGCACGTAGTCCTCCCTCAAATACTTTATCGTTTCTCTCACCCTGAAAATATCAGCAGCAATACATCATATAACAATGACTGAAATATCTAAGCTTAAAGGATTAGATCATTTTGCATGAGATATGATCATTTTGATTGAGATATGATCATTTTGCATGAGATATGATCATTTTGCATGAGCTATGATCATTTTGCATGAGCTATGATCATTTTGCATGAGCTATGATCATTTTGCATGGGTTTTATTAATATAAACTAAAAAATATGATATCTTATATGGCGGTTAACAATGAAATTGAAGTGTAGTTTATTTTCATAGATTGATAGTGAGGGTTTGTATTCATAAAATATAGCAGGCCATACATTTGCAGTTCAAAGTTCTCAGATGATGTATCTGTATACCAAATGTGAACTTACCGGGGTAACCCTAACCTTAAGTCCATATTCAAGTTTTTTTCTTGAGAGCTAATTCATTCATGACATTTTTGCCAAAGTATTTCATTCTTGATTGTCTATCTCAAAACAAGTGATGTACCTCCATACCAAATATTTATTGTAGATGCCTATGCTTAAGTTTTCCTTGAGTGTTCATTCATACATGACATGGCATGTTTGCTCAAGCAATCAATTGTTGATAGTCTATGCTAGAATATCCACATGAGACATGAAGACCCTAAGTCCCTATCCCTAACAGTAAATGAGAAATCCAGATGAAAAATTTTGTGAGTTCATTCATGTAATGCATGTTTGCTCAAGCATGACATCACGACTAATTTTAATAATAATAATAATAATAAAGCTTATATAGCGCTAATATCAGACAGAGTCCGTTCATCGCTCTTAGTACCCGTAGTTCATCGCTCTTAGTACCCGTAGTATCTCCTAAATAGGAATGTTTTCAAGTTAGACTTGAAAACAGATACTGTAGGACTCTTCCTAATGTTATTAGGGATGTCATTCCATAATTTGGGTGCAAAGACAGAAAAAGCTCTGTCGCTTATTTTGTTAGAACACATAATGTATTTCCATACCATACATGAGGAATCTCACCAAGAAAAGAAGTGAGAAACATCTGTCTCAGAATGTTTTCTTCATGCTCATTCATGTGTGACGTGTTCCCTTACATTTGTCAGTATTGATTGCTCAGTTGGCAAATATCATGATGTTTGTCCACACCTATTATGAAGAGACTAACCCTCTTAGTATGTGAAACAAAGTTAATGTTAAACTTTTGACCATGCCACTGACAGATGGTCAGACAGAATCATAATTCCATAGACACACACTGCATTGCATGTGAGTCAATGATATTTCCTAAAAGGTTGACTAACCAATGCTATACGTAGAGATGGTGTAATTTTTGGCAACAATGGAATGGTTTCAGCATCTGCCCCCTCAACTTCTAGAAGCTCTCGGAATCCCTCCTGGGCCACAAAGGTATATGGATAAACACTCTCTTTCAAACCCTGAAAACGCATAAATTCATATTCATCCCAAATTACTGAATTTCTCTAAAGATAACGCATAAATTCATATTCATCCCAAATTACTGAATTTCTCTAAAGATCTTTATCATGTTTAGAAAGAGAGATATGTTATATGTGATGGAATAAGACTGGTAATAAAACATGTTTTGTGAAGGTCACATTTATGAGGCTCTTAATGTGAGCTTAAATGACTGACCATTGGTTGTCACGAATAGATTTGTTTGAAAATGCCATTAAAACATATATAATGTTTTTTTTTCATTTACTTAGTGCGCCTTTTATTATGTATCCTCTATCTGTCATTGCGATCCAAAATCTGTGCATAACATAATCATATGACAGAAAAACAGAAATACATTTGTCACCTTACCTCTGCTAGAGTGATAAGGACAGGATCAAATGGCACTTCTGATGTTGGGGTGCTCCAGGCAAGTTTGTGCTTCACAGATCCATGAACTAATCTGAAATCAACAAATCAAATCTTATACATGCTTAAAAATCAACTACTAACAAAACTCAAATTTCAAACATAACCTTAAGTAAGGAGTAATACTAATGTCAGGTACTACAGGTCAGTCCAGTATAACATATACCTGCATGAAGTAATACTAATACTGGGTACTACAGGTCAGTCCAGTATAACATATACCTGCATGACGTAATACTAATGTCAGGTACTAAAGGTCAGTCCAGTATAACATATACCTGCATGACGTAATACTAATACTGGGTACTACAGGTCAGTCCAGTATAACATATACCTGCATGACGTAATACTAATGTCAGGTACTAAAGGTCAGTCCAGTATAACATATACCTGCATGAAGTAATACTAATACTGGGTACTACAGGTCAGTCCAGTATACCATATACCTGCATGAAGTAATACTAATACTGAGTACTACAGGTCAGTCCAGTATAACATATACCTGCATGAAGTAATACTAATGCCAGGTACTAAAGGTCAGTCCAGTATAATATATACCTGCATGACGTAATACTAATGTCAGGTACTAAAGGTCAGTCCAGTATAACATATACCTGCATGAAGTAATACTAATGTCAGGTACTACAGGTCAGTCCAGTATAACATATACCTGCATGACCTAATACTAATGTCAGGTACTAAAGGTCAGTCCAGTATAACATATACCTGCATGACGTAATACTAATGTCAGGTACTACAGGTCAGTCCAGTATAACATATACCTGCATGACGTAGTAATACTAATGTCAGGTACTACAGGTCAGTCCAGTATAACATATACCTGCATGACGTAATATTAATGTCAGGTACTGCAGGTCAGTCTAGTATAACATATACCTGCATGACGTAATACTAATGCCAGGTACTGCAGGTCAGTCCAGTATAACATATACCTGCATGACGTAATACTAATGTCAGGTACTACAGGTCAGTCCAGTATAACATATACCTGCATGACCTAATACTAATGCCAGGTACTAAAGGTCAGTCCAGTATAACATATACCTGCATGACGTAATACTAATGTCAGGTACTACAGGTCAGTCCAGTATAACATATACCTGCATGACGTAGTAATACTAATGTCAGGTACTGCAGGTCAGTCCAGTATAACATATACCTGCATGACGTAATACTAATGTCAGGTACTGCAGGTCAGTCCAGTATAACTTATACCTGCATGACGTAATACTAATGTCAGGTACTGCAGGTCAGTCCAGTATAACATATACCTGCATGCGTAATACTAATGCCAGGTACTGCAGGTCAGTCCAGTATAACTTATACCTGCATGAATTAATACTCAAGTTATAATACTAAAGGTCAGCATAGAATAACACTTACCTGCATGGAACACCACCAGTACTGTAAACTGAGGCAAATGCTGATTTTGGCTTGCTAGAGCTTCCAAACTGAGGAGGAAAAATCAATTAATATCATTGATATCATTAGTACATAACAATAAAGTCATGTCATATTTAATTCAATAATGTGCAAACTTTTTGTCCATTTTTTTTTTAAACACTTACCGGATCAACAGTTTTGGGATTCAGTCTGTCTGATGGACGAGACTTATTTGATGCTAAACCTGCTTTCTGGTTGACAACTTCAGACTTGACCTTGGAATTGGCAGTAGATGACCTCAACCCAGATGGTTTACAAGGTGCTGCTGACCTTGGCCCAGAACTAGTGACAACTCTGTGAGCTCCCCCTTGCGACATCTTATACATTAATGTTTTAATCATTTACATCTCATATTCTGAAAAACAAACAGAAGAAACGCTTTGAAGCTAAATGTACTACCTACTGTGAAGATATACCTATTATCAGATTCATACATTCTTTATAAATTATGGAATATTAAAATTTATATGAGATTATTTACGTTTAACACCAGCAAATATCCATACAAATTACATCACAACATTCATTCACTAAAAAATGACACACTTTTGTGTCTCATGCTCTCATTAATTTCCTATCATATCTATCCTGATATCCTTCCCACTCTAATAAACCTGACACTCCAAGAGTATTTCTTTTCATAGGTATGTACATAATAACTGGCGATGAGCATTAGTCTGTATCTTCATCTATGTTTTCAGGAATTCATCTCTGGCATTATGGCAGTAGGACGTGTCAGGATCAATAACATCCCCCATCCTTTCCCCTTAAACCACTGGCTTAAACAATGATGACATTTCTATAATGATGTCATCTAGCGGTACTGCTGCTGCTTCCACATCCTTACAAGGCTTCCATGAGCATCATCACCTCCTGCTGTCAGCCGGTCCTTAATGAGTGTCAGGATGTGCTGTCATGTTGGGCCAGGGCCATGTAATTGATTGGTGCTGATTGCCAGCCTCCTACCCCGAGGGTGCACAATGGCAGGTCCAGAAGACATTGTGGGGTTGCCAAATTACATTTCACTTTCCTTGAAATATATCAGTTTCTATTGACTATTTGTCAATCCTGCAGGCCTTGACATAAAGAGAAAAATGTTGGTTCCCAGTTGGGCCACCAGAGCATGAGAAGTGATGGCCCGAAGTTTCTGAAGAATAAGCCTTCATTGAATTGTGAACACCAACTAGTGCATATGTCAAGGCCTGATCCTGATGATAATAATAATAATAATTATAATTTATATAGCGCTATTAATGATGATTAAAGAAAGGTTCTGGTTTGATATCATGGATATCGAATCTAATCTAATCAATCTAATCTTAACTATATATATAGTATATATATATATATAGTACCTGTCCATTACAAATTGCATTCACTTATATAATATTCAGTGAAAGGCTGATAAAATTCATTAAAAATGAAGACAATACAGAGGATATATTTGAAAACTATTTATTACAAATTATATTAAGATAATCCTGCACTATTCAGGCCCTGACAAAGAGACAAAAATGTTGATTCTCCGGTTGGGTCACCAGAGCATGAGAAGTGGTAGCCCGAAAATTCTCAGGATAATGGAATATGTGATATAATAAAGAGCATTGTATATATGGCTGTATAATGATTAGTGTCTTATGTAGGGGTTGCCTGTCCCAATTAAAATTTACAAATCCATTGATCATAATATGAGACAAATATCTATCATGATTTTATTAGAATAAAATCATGATAGTTTGGGCCACTAATAGACCAGAAATATGGTTGCCCAACTGGGCCACTACAACTGGGCCACTATCACTGGCCAAGACAGAGAATCTGGTGGCCCCAGCCAACCAGACCAGGGTGTATGTCAAGGCCTGGCTATTTGAATGTCATTTATGACAATTCTGCTGAGGTGACATGTTTGATTCCAGTCTTGTTTGACATCCCATATTTTAATATAATGAGTTGCAAATGTAATTTCCTGACATGTATTTGCAAGATGATCTTCATGTTTTGACACATATTTAGGTCACAGTTGTTTATCACTCCAGTAACATGCAGGTGAAAATTAAATGTGAGTTATGTATGAATCAGAAACATGCTATTCATTTCCACACAACCACGTAATATTCCTTTCCATTTGAAGTGTTTTATTTTGTCTTGGTTATAATCTTTAATCACATCCTTAATCTCTAAGCTGGTTGCCAGGAAAGTATATGGTGATAAATGTTATTTATCAAGATATAATCATAAATCATTTTACATTATGTCACAATGCTTCTTGACAAAAGAACTCTGCTGTGAGTTAACATATGCAAAATGAATTTTGTCAAGTTCTGAGAGGACATTGATAGTGCCAATCAGATATGAAATGACAGATTACTTAGAATCTACCATCTCAGAATAAGTGACAATTCAACTTGAGATAGCCTTTCTGGGGCATTTTGAGTAGACTACAAACATTTCTGACAGTCACTTCTGTGCAAAAGTCTGTGGATTTGAGTATTTGCTTGCCTTCCAATTATTATATATTCCCTGAACATGCTAGCTGATCTCGCATCTTTTTTCTATTTCTAATTGAACATCAACCAAATGCAGCAGTCACAATACAGCCTGAGATGGCTGATCGTGGCTCTTTTGAGATATTATAGACATTTGTGACAGTCATGTTAATGTACACTGTCCTAAATATGTCAAATTCATCAATGTTCTTGCAACAGAATTTTAATTTCCCTTCTGTAAGAAATTACATATACTGTTTTATCGGTTATTGCACTCTTGATGCAGATTTGAGGTTAATGACAACCAGTCTGTTAAGTTCCTGATAATGATGCCTACTATTGTTCTTCTGCCTAATTATGCTTGATGCCATCACACCTGACAGAAACATAATTACCTGTATAATTCCTGGAATGCAGAAAAAAGATAAGAAAGATCTACCTCTGTTGACTGCAAGAAGAAAAAGCTTAAAACTTCCATATTCCTGAAGAATTCATTCCCCGATACATCCCCAATATTCAAATAGATGATATATATTGCAGATATTCTCAAGTTCCTAATTACAAATATATAATCAGATATTTAATCCAGGAAGTTCGAGTCTGATACCTTATTGCATGCGTATGCTGCTGACAGTTCCACAGTGACAGACCCTAGGTAGACACATGAGATCAATACCAGACCCACATAATAGTACCAGTCAAACACAAATATTTTTCTGAAAGATTTCATATCTTCTGCGATTTAAATGTTAATATTATGTCTGATTCTGACATGATAGTCTAGAGTTACTATAAACAACTGATGTATATACCATTACCTTCAGACAGACAGCAAGTAGTGTGAGTGTCATTGTCTCAAATGCCACCTGCTCCTTGTGCATGTAAATACTTTGCAGATAGTGTTTATACCATGGCTTTGTTGTTCCTCATGATGTCGGTCCATTATGTTATAAATAATATACATTGCATGGATAGTATTACTATGCGGTCCATTATGTTATAAATAATATACATTGCATGGATAGTATTACTATGCGGCACTGACTGAACCATATGAATATATTTCAACTCAACATGCTCAAAAGATTAAGTCTAATACTGTGTACTGCTTAAATTTAATATTAGTTCCACAGAATTGAAAATTTACCTTACTAGATATATTGAAATAAACTCCAATATTAAGTAGATATTACTCCCAAAAATAACATTTGGAATTTTCGTTTTTTTTTTTTTTTTGAGACAACAATGTTCACATATTCAAGGAATGTCCACCAAATAATGACATTCTGGAACCAAATAATGTTAAATAATGTGATATGATCTTATCAATTGGAGCTGAAAATCTACATGTTATGAAAAAAACAATTAAAATTTGGCCATGTTGTGTTATATGTAAAGAATGCAGGATTAAATAATGCCCCATGTATTTGTTAATGTGTTTTCACCTGTCATATCATCAGAAAATAAATTTTCTGTCATGAAATCAGTCAGATAATGCCTATTAATTTGATATATTTTTAGCTTTGTGATGATTGATATAAAACAAGAAACTTTCTTTATTCATCATCAGGATTAACCAAATTATTTTTCATCCCTTGCCAAAGTGGACGCAATATCTCTACAGATACTGATCATTTACTGACCACATCAAATATAATTTCAAATAAATAGCATCCATGATAAAGAGACAGACATAAAACACGAGTGCATAATCCCATTCATTCTGCACTTTGTGGCCATAATTTCATTTCAGAGCATAATTTCGCCATTCATTACATACAGTTCGTACATTTTTATCATTTATGTTTTCACTGCAGTTTGCATTTCATACTTGACCTAATGACTGGATATGCTAGATGTAAGAAAGACCTGTTTGCCCATTAGTGTTTTCCTATTGGTACAGGCCTAACACCCTTACAGACCACAACAGTTGACACAAGAGTACTGCACAGTTCACAATAATCATAGCAGATGCAAAACACAATAATCATAGCAGATGTATTTTAGTTGATTTCAGGGAGATAGCTAGTTAGTATCAGTTTCATGACCAGATATCATCCAAACATACCCTAAATCTCTGTAAAATTGCCTGTGACTTCCATGATTTCATGAACGCTGAAAGTGTTCATTGGGGTTTGATTGCTTGCTCAAGCATGAATGTTTCAACAAACCCCAATAAACTAATTGCAGGTCATCATCTTGCCCCATTGAAAACAACATATCAGAAGTGCACAAAAAATGCATACAAAAAAGAACATGATAGTATCCTGCAATCACACTATGGAGAACATTATGATACGAATTTCCGCCATGTTTCAGGTTTGGATGTTTTACAATTTAGCTTTATCGTGAAAATTGCTTGCTGAAGTGTGACATTTCACTGAAGCATGACTTTCATCTTGGTAATCAATCCTTCTCATTTATATGTATCATCCCAAATGATAGCTCTATCTATAATAGTTACTGGATAAAGTGCTTTTCAATATTTTCTTTATAGTGTTTTCTGAGGCATGATTGCTCACATAAGCATAAATTTCTTCACTAATTCTAATACATGTTACTATTCTTGAAAGTATTCTAAAGTGTTCACTGAGCATGCTGATGCAGGATTGCTCACTCAAACATGAATTAGTCAACAATTCAATTCCCAGTGGAGAGCCTCATGATACATATTTTCATCAAGTTTCAAGCTTGGATATTGTATAACAGCACCGACATAAAAGTAATAGTTACCCAGACAAAAATAATGCTTCATTTTTATTTTTTCTGGAAAATGTTGACTGTCTCACTGAAGTGTTTCACCTAGGTTACTAATATTATTCTTAAAGATGCATAATCTCACCAATAATGATAGCTTTGTCTATATTAGCCACTTGATATAGCTCAAGGCTATAAATGTTGACAGACAGATGGTTAGATAGAAAGCGAAATCTTAGTTATGCCAACAACTGTAACAGGAATGTTGATGCTATCATGACATAAAATATGAGAACTTTATAAATGCTTCAATTTCCAGAATTTGATATTTACTAATTTTTTTTGTTCAATATTTGAAAAAATCCCTTTTGATGTCTGGGACTTTGAGGTCATATGATTAATGAAAACAATTTATCAATGGTGCTGGAAAATATTCACTAATTTCATTAGTTGCAATTGCCTTTGGCTGGAAAGTAAACTATCTCTCACTTGTGCTATCTCTTACTGTTGTAGCTGTCTCTCAACTTGTGCAGCAGATTCCTGCACTCCACCCATGTAAGCTCCCTTGAACAAAACCTCGCAGGACCAGGACTGGTTCAATAATTGGGTCAACTTACTTATGGCTGTAAAAACCAAACTCTAATAAAAAAAATGTACACATATTGTAAGACTTTTTTTATATTCAGAGTAATCCTGACAACAAAAGTAATAACTCCACTTAATACAAAGTGCACATGATGCTGTACACATGATACCAACTAACAAAATAAAATTGAAGTGCTGAGTATCAAAAAATTCCACTAGAGGGCAACTTGGTGAACCAAAAGCAAGATCACTCACTATTATAACAGTGGTGAATTCTAGTGCCACCAATACCTCACACAAAAATTTTATTTTTTAAATCTCGCTACACTTCCTCTTTGATCATATTTGTGATATTTTTTATTTGTGTATTTAAAAAGATTTGAAAGTTAGTTCTGAGCACTGGTGAAAATTGAAATGTCAATTGTTAAATGTCTTGATCATTCCTAAAACAGGTCATTTTCACAAATAGAGTTAATGCTCATCACATATGAACACGTTCATTACATTGAACATTGATTGATAATAAGGAAAATGGCTTGTGTCACAATTTTAACCCTCCATTACAGGACTCTTCACATCCCCAAAATATTTTCAGTCAAACACCTGGCTGACCTGAGACAATAGTCAATACAAAATCCCTGACACGAATACAAGCCTATTTTGAGGCTAGGTACACCACATCTACCCATTTACCAAGCTCCAAGTACAGCGTAGATATCTCCCCAGTTTATGTATCTTCAGCCTCCTCTGTTCCACTCACGTTGAGCCACAAGCTGTGCAAGCGGAGGTGATAGTTCATGATCACATGTATTACTTAATATCGATACTCACGTGCATCTTTTCCACACATATTGTCCCCTTTTTGCGTCGTCATTTACCCACCTTCTTTTGATGTGTTTACCGTCTGTAGAACTTTGCACCACTTATGATAAAAATTGTCTACAGGGACTTCTCATTCACTGAATATCTTACCTGTGACAGGTGTAACATCATGTTGACATCTCACCGGAAATAATAAACTCCTCTACAGACAGGTGGCACTTCACGGGCAAAGCCTGATGGAATGTCCTCTGGTGGATGTTTGTGACAGAAATAAACGGGCATCGAAAGTAATCAAGACATTATCAAATTGAACTTGCAAATGTTCCAATTCAGAAGAAATTTGAGCTGTCATTTGAACTGTCATTTGATTTGTCATTAGTGACGGGAGCTATTTCTATGTACAAATTATTAAAATAATTTGGGGGGGGGGGGGGGGGGGTATCTGATAGTGTAATTTAAGATATTTTTAAGTGAGTGGTTATGCAATTGAATTCAAGCCCTTTAAAGTTGTGAGCTCTTTGTCAAAGGACATTCTAAATAAAGAGTCTTTTATGAGACCTTTAACATATTCCCCCTTGAAAACAACTTTTGTAGTAGTATTTATACAGCCATTTATCTTGCACGATCGATGTCAAAAATTAAATGAGTTGATATTTATAGCCTTAAACTTGAGTGTCTGGTAATGCAGGCATCACTAGAAATGGCAGACATAGGAACATAACTTTTTTTACTACTCAGAATACATCTACAAATGATATGTGATCAAATGTCAACCTTCTTAGGCTATTTTGATCAAATATTGCCAGTGACCTTTCAATGACCTTGAAAATAGAAAGCCTATTTCCATGAAATTATCTACATGTTTTATTACCCTATCATCTACATCTTTCAGATACGAGCTCGTTGAGTCCTTATTCATCAAAATCTGTTAATAATTAACAATTTGAGAGCAATTTATAGTTTTGAGGTCAATCTATAAGGGAAAACAGAGGAAAATACTATAATACTAAGTTTTTTGGAAATAATGTAAAAATGCCAGCTTATTAGGGGTTAGTTTATGAAAATATATAGAAAACTGCACAGAAAAACACATTAATACTAAAAAGAAATTGAAAAAAAAAGTCCGTGAATTTCAAGATTTATTATGAAGCTAAAATGATTAAAAATAGCTTAAATCGGTAGGTTTACAAAAGTGACAAATAGACGGACTTTAATTTGACCTTACATTTAATTTTGAGATATTAGATAAATTAAATATTAATCTAATTTCAGAAAATAATCAGCAATGAGTTGCTCTTATCATAATAATACCTAAAAAAGAAGAAATATTCCCTGAAAAATATGAGAAAATTAGTCATGAATAGAAATGATTAAAAAAAAATATAATAAAAAATATATTGAATGTAGAGTCAATTGGATTATAACATTTTGATAATTTTTGAAAAAATGGCATTCGATGTGGTTGATTTGGTGAATGGAAGTCAAACACAGCCAATATTAAATGTCACTGAAAGTGCTCTGCCGGGTGCTTTCTGGACGTCCGCTCCTCCCACTGCTATAAACCCGTTACATGCGCTATGTCACTCATTCTCGCTGATGGGCACACAAATAATACATTTGATTTCCTAAATGGTTTTATTAAGATATGGTCAATCTAATATTATGCATTTGAATCTTCCTTTTATAAAGTTTTGGTTCTGAAATATAACAAATAAAGTACAAATGAATTTTTGAATCTGAAACTAATGTTGTTTAAACTTAAAATTGATTTCTAAAATACAACACAATGTGCAGTTCACTTGATACTTTAGTATTTCAAATTTAAAAAAAAGAAAAGTTGTCGTCCTTATGAATAAGAAATATAAAAAATAAAATGTCCATGTAGATTTAATCAAAGCTTTACCAAATTGCGTTTGTTTTATATACCATAACGTACATATTTTTACTAAATACAAATAGTAAGGCACATTTTTCTTCACCATTCTGTCATCAGTTTGGTGAAAAGTATTATAACTGTTAACCTTTATATATAGAATCATACAGTGAAAGGTGAGTTCCCCACCACAGTATTACAACATGCCCATAACATAATATATTGCACTTAATACACGTATATTACTCCAGAGAATACGTTATAAGATGTATAATAATAATTAATTCAATATTTTCAGTCTCTTTTTATACCTTAGCATATTTGAACACAATTCCCTGTTAAAATATGATAAACATATCACTAGTCTGCAGGTCAGGTATTGTCTTGAATGTTCTCATCATAAGGCAGAATATCTGATTTACAACGGAAATTGCGTTGTTAAAATTGAAACCACTGCTGCCCTCTGTCCGAAAACATATCATGTGCCCCCATACAGTACAAAGAATGAAGTATCCTCTTCATCACCCAGCCCATTATATATGTGCAAGCTTTGTCTGTCCCACTATAATAAACTTGAATATACTTTTCTCCTCTATTCCAGAATATATTATTATTAGATTAAAACGGTCACATTAATATTTATGAATGGTGTGAATATCCGTTCAAGCACATCTTTTTTATCATATTATGATAGAGCAATAACATCTCAGAATTATTTTGTGATAATAGCAATTAACGTCTCAGAATATATTATATTGTAATTACAGCTACCACATCTCAAAACTTGTCATATTGTGATTACAGAAATTACCTCAAAGCATGGAGTTATCTGATTTACAACGGGAATTGCGTTGTTAAAATTGAAACCACTGCTGCCCTCTGTCCGACAACATATCATGTGCCCCCATACAGTTCAAAGAATGCAGTTATTAGAAAATATTGAGTTGAGTATTTCTCATTATATATTTACACCTTTATGGATAACATTTGAATGTGGAGTTAGCTATCTGGTATACAATTTCATTACTAGAATACGTTATTGCAAAATGTTTATACTATATGAAAATATGTGAATAATATTTAATAAAAAGCACAATAGATGACAATCTTTAATTCGTATTCTTAAAGGCAACAATCTCAATTAACAAAAAAAACACAACAAGGACACAGCTAAGATGAATTAGATTTGTTATAAATCTACTTCACACACCCACACCCACACATACACACACACTTGTTATACACACACACATATAATTCATTTTAGTTGTGTCTTTTTCAAATAACATAACAGTGTTGGAAAGATGGGAGAAAAGAATGGATAGAATTACTGAACAACACAGTTCTTTGCGCTTCCCTTGCTGTGTTCACTATTCTGATAGACTCTATATCCCTCGGCCGGTGCCCCAGCTGAGTCAGGTTGGTGTGGATCCGAGAAGCCGCCGCCTGCCGAGTAATGTGCAGACTGTTGCCTTTCCATTGCATACGCTGGGTTTGGACCATATCTTCCATTATAGCCATACAGTTCATTATGTTCGACCTTGTTGAACTCATTTCCTGTTTGCTGGTTTCCAGACGATTCTGGGTCCTGTGAATGATACCCAAAAAAGAATTCAGAAGGTTTACTTTCTTGGTCTTCTGGTCCAGCTGGTTGACTACCGTGTGCCTGTGTCCCAACTGTTTGACTGCTGCCGTGTACCTGTGATCCGGCTGTCTGCCTTCTAAATTGATCTCCTTGCGCTTGGTAATTGTATTGTGGCCCAGCTGGCTGCTTCCCATACTTGGATGCAGGTGGCTGGTTTCCATACTGATGTGATGGTGGGGGCTGGTTTCCATACTGGGCCGGTGGTGGCTGGTTTCCATACTGGGCTGGTGGGGGCTGTTGTCCATACTGATGTGATGGTGGCTGGTTTCCATACTGGGCTGGTGGTGGCTGGTTTCCATACTGATGTGGTGGTGGCTGGTTTCCATACTGGGTTGGTGGTGGCTGGTTTCTATACTGGGCTGGTGGGGGCTGGTTTCCATACTGATGTGGTGGGGGCTGATTTCCATACTGGGCTGGTGGTGGCTGGTTTCCATACTGGGCCGGTGGTGGCTGGTTTCCATACTGGGCTGGTGGGGGCTGATGTCCGGCTTGACGTGCAGGTGGCTGGTTTCTATACTGTGCTGGTGGGGCTTGGTTTCCATTCTGATGGAATGGTGGCTCGTTTCCAAAGTCAAGCGTGGCTGGTTGGTCCACATTCTCGGGTGTAGGTGGTCGGACAGAAAACTGGAACTCTGGAGGTCCTTGCTTCGAATGTTGATCTCTGCCAGGCCCTGTCTGCACCATCCCATACCCTGGATTATCATGGTAACCTCCAGTATGGGGACCATTGAGAGACTGCCTATGGTCATTAGAGGGTTGATTGGTGTGTTGACGTTTATCAGGCCCTGACTGTACCATCCCATACCCTGGATTATCATGGTAACCTCCAGTATGGGGACCATTGAGAGACTGCCTGTGGTCATTAGAGGGTTGATTGGTTTGTTGACGTTTATCAGGCCCTGTCTGTACCATCCCATACCCTGGATTATCATGGTAACCTCCAGTATGGGGACCATTGAGAGACTGCCTATGGTCATTAGAGGGTTGATTGGTGTGTTGACGTTTATCAGGCCCTGACTGTACCATCCCATACCCTGGATTATCATGGTAACCTCCAGTATGATGACTCCGGGGAGTCTGTCCTTGATCAGTTGGGGTTTGATTAAAATGTGACGCCGAATCGGATTGAGCTCCAGGACGAGATGCAACACCATATCCAGGATTGTCCTGATAAGCCAGATTATTTGGCGGACTTCCGGGACGAGATACGACGCCATATCCAGGATTGTCCTGATAAGCCAGATTATTTGGCTGGAAAAAAGCATTTTGTTGTGTTTGTTTATACTGAACAAGTGCGTCATCCTTTGCCATTTGTGGTTGTGGCTGGTTAGAATAAGCAGCTTTTTGAGAAGGTATATTATTAGGTGGCTCTGAAACAGATTGACCAACTGGGCCATTATTTTGTTTTCCTGAATATGCATCATTATGAGTAATTGCTTTATCGCCCTTTCCCTTTACTTTGGACACTCTTGCATACAACTGTTCACCAGGTCTGTGTCCCTTCCTTTCAATGCGATTTGGTTGGTCTGGTATGGCCTCGTTTGGAACTCGTTGTAAGTGATTTCCAAATTTCTTTCTGAATTTCTCGGCGATATTCATGACAATATTTGAATCAATATCAACTACGTGAATTTCTTTCAGGTCATTCAGATTGTGGGGTGGCTCAATTGTCTGGTCAAAGGACATTATAGCTTCAGCTAGTGACTCTCCAACAATGTCTATTGGAACTCCAAATATGCCTGAAATAAAAAAGAGTTGTTTTTACCACTTAAGAAAAAAGAACTAAATTGTTGATTTTAAAAGTCAAAAAAAGCTTACCAATAAACAATAATTCTATAACTGTAACTCAGATAATAACAATCTTAACATTGATAAAACTAAGAGACGAGAAGGTATTCTTTGTTGTCATATTTACCTGCACATATTGGTGGCATGGCTAGAGTAATCATGCCAAGTTCTTCTGCACGATCTAAAGCTCTATCAAGAGTTTTAGTTAACTGCTGTTGTGTCTTTTTGGTCTTCTTTTTCCCGGCCCACATGGGGCCCACTGCATGTATGACCTTTCTGCATGGCAGCTTCCATCCTTGAGTAACTGCCACATTTCCAACCTCCACCCGACCATACAGTTCCACGTAGTTGTTGGATTCTCGCTGCAAGTCTTTGCCCGCTGCCTTTGATATTGCCTTGGCTACTCCGCCGGAATGTTTCAGCTTCTCATTGGCTGCATTGACAACTGCATCGACCATAAGCCTGGTAATGTCCGCTACATAGACAAACACCATAGTGCCATTAGGAAGCGTGACTTGATAGCGATAAGTATTGTCTATAGCTGGAGGTGTGCCTTCCTCCGCAATTATCTCATCATGATTATGTTGTACTGCTGGATTCTGCGGACCATCTCCAGGGTAGTACCCTTTATTTTCTATCTGTGGTTGAGATTGAGTGCTTACTGGTAAAGGTTGGGGAGGAGGTGGATAGGGGTTAACGGACCTTTTCAGCGATTCATCTGCAGCGTAATTGGCTACTGGAGGCCCAACGCCATTGCTCACCCCTTCATCTTGAGGAATAATGGCATTTTCAGCATTTGGCTGAGAAGAAGTGATTTGTGGTTCATTTGGGATAAATTGATTTGGGTTAACTTTGGGCAAGGTCGTTGGTCTTGTAGGCAGCTCAGGAGGAATGGCGTCTGTTGGAGTTCGTGGTACATCAGCCCTGTGCACTTCCACTAGGGCATTTGCTTGTACATCAGGTCTTTGTTGATATTGACCTCGACGTTCCTGCCCAGGTGGCCTATTGTCAAACCTTGAGGGCGTTGGTCTCTCCGCACGGACCAGCTTCGACATTTGCTCCTTGGTCATCCATCCGAAACTGTTTTGTTGATTAGTTGTAAGACCAGGCCCTTGTCTTGAGAATTGTGGTGCAGGATTACTCTGAAAAAGCATGTCATATTTGTAACACTATACGAAAATAAGAAAATAAGTTAAAAATCATGAGTATAATTTCATACTGTAGTCATTAATATTATGAAGAAAGGTTAGGTTGTGTACCTGCTGAAGAAATGGTTTTGTTCTTGGCTTACTGGGTACTATGAACTCCACTGGGCTTTCCTTGGGACCAGGTACCTGGAATAAAGGTCCTTGTTTTGCATTTTGAAGTTTCTCTTTACCGGTAGCTCCTGATCGCTGTGCCCTCTGTCGGGCTAATGGGTGGTCTGTTGGAAGCCACGATGTGGTTGGTCCCTGATTTGTGTGTGGAGAATTAGCATTTGCCGGAGTGGAGCTAAAGCCTCCCCTGTTCGTCTTTGAATGTCGTGGATCTTGAGGTCGCCGATAGGTGGCCTCATTGTACCGGGACTGCTGCGGGAGGTGACGAGGTTGAGTGAAGTACATCATCTGTGTCTCATATCAGTTCTACAAGACACAAACATTTTATTTTGTATTTTAATAGCTTGGGTCATTAAGAAAAAAACTTGAATGAAATATCAATGAAACATCAATCATGAAAACTTTCATATCAAATATTATCTTATCCAACACAGTCAAGCATGACATGTTTGTCAAAGGGGTTTCACCTCTTCTCCTTTTAACAGAAAACAATGCGCACTGTGTCCAATCTGAATACGTGTTAATTCTGCTTCTTCACAACATATTTTACGGCGCGCATTGTAATTTTAAATTACAATGAGAAAAGCTCCACATTGCTCAGAATTAATAATTTTATGAACAATCTTGATAGTAATATAATAGGCCCATGGGCCGTGATGCAGTTGGCTAGAGCGTAAACCTATTCGCACCAGTTGCCCTCTGATGATCCAAAGGTCGTGGGCTCGATTCCTGGTCATTGTCTAATCAGTTGAAGCCCGTGCCTAACTTGTTAACTTTTTGACCTTGTAAATCTGTGACTGGGTGGGTTGACATGTCAAGGACCTGTGACAAGACAATTCAGTATCTTGAACGCCAAGTAAGTGACAACAAACAAACAAACAACTTAATAGAAGAGGGGTAGGAAGAGGGACCAGCATCCAGACCTTGGTACACTTCTCACGGTAATGCTGACCCGCCAGACGTCTTGTTTTAAGCAGGCATGTGGATGTTGATATTTTTTAAAAGTATAAACAACTTTTATGATTGATGCTTTGACATACATTTATTCTAAGCTCATATGACCCTCTTACTTTGTTTTGAATGAACAGGACCCTTCCAACTTCAAAGGTCTATAAACATCCAAAAATACATACATGTGCTTTATTGTCTTAATTTGATTAACAATGCTTGTGCGATTCATCGTGATGAAGCGGGTTAGATAATAGGCTGAAGAACACGGCAGTTCACTTTAGGCCCTTTTGTATCTCAAGCCACAGCACAATATAAGCCAAATTAAAACCCCATTTTCATGTTTTTGGCCAATCAATACATTGTTGATCCTTCAGTTCAGTTAAACAGGATGTTTATCTAACTACACATCTACCTCTGGGAAGACTATAATTAACATGCCAAACCATTTATAATTAAAATGTTAATACTAAACATTACAACATTTATAAAAGGGGTACATAAAGTACTTAACTAGTGGCCCACGAGTGTGCACTGTGAATCATAAGAATTTGCACCGAGCCTCAATTTACAAAATGTCTAAATGTAACTTAAGCCACTGAGCCAATCTGGTGCGGACATAAACTTTGGTGTGACATCACCAGTACAAATTATCCCGCCCATAATATCATATTGACCCAAATGTAACAAAATACAAAACATGCAATTGCACTAACTTCTCAAAAAATATTTAAATATTTTGATATAAAAAGTTAACTTCCTACATCGTTGTTTAAGACAATATATGGAGCTATTAGATAAGAGTCAGTGTCGGCCTTAGATATTATATGTTAAGTTTCCTGGTAAGAGATGTCCTCCACTGAACCGAAGCTAATAGTTTTCGAAGCATTACGCGAGATCATGACAAGCCAATTTTCAACCTTTCCTTTCCTTTCCTTTAAAATTTCTGTTCTCAAACCTCAATTTTTTCATACAATGAGAATATACCACTCACGTCGAATTAGTTGTTTTTCACGCCTATATTTCATTTGAGAAGCAATATTTCACGGTACATGTATTATGCGGTATAAACATATATCTATATATATAGCTCATAAACAGTCCACACCCCTCTATTATATCATGGATTTGAAACAAATTTATTTGATGATACTATATTTGATATGATCCACTCACCAGTTATGACCCATAGATATGTAGACAAGAGACTCAAACGTTCATTAACCCGCCTTTAATTGTTGTGCGTCTTGATCTGTTGTGTTGGCAATGTCAGGTAGCCATCTCACTGGACCAGCAAGAGTGGGTCATACGTGGATACACTTCAAAGAACCTCAATGCACAAACCGGGTGACACCTTCCCTGTATGGTTTGTACAGCTCTCCTGGAATTTGTTTTATTATCAAACAATAAATTGAGGTTAAGAAACGGGTCAAGACTGACATGCCATGGTCTGTTGTTTCTATCAGGTTTAGTTTAAAATATATCTGGATGATCTTGTTTATATTAGTACCACGAAGATTACGTTAAATTGTCACTAAAATCGAAGTATATAAATAGGAGTGAAACTTATATGCCATACAGATTCGACCCGTAAATGACCGTAACATTTTGACAATACCATCTCTCTTCTGATGCGAGAAGTCTTTGCTTCTGTCTCACATTGGGAAGCCAACACAAAGCATGGATCGCACTGTAAGAACCATGTCAACCAGAATACATATGCTTGAGAATAAGGCAGAATCGTATATCTTCAATAGAAGAGAATTAAATAAAGTCAAAGAATCAACATAAACGCATTCTATTTTCCCCATAAATTTAAAGATGAAAACTTATTTTTAAAGATTGTATATATTTGAAATTCGTTTGATCGAATTGGTTTTGATATCTTGGGATGATTTTGCCTCTGAGATTTTGACGACAACCTTTTATCATTTTAACCCTTTTACCAATTTGAAACCAACTGCTAACCCAAACATTGGTGTAGCACTGAAAGTCTCTCATTAAGATATTTATCTAGAATCCAGATTGAAACTTCTTCCTATGTCATCCTGAGCACTGAAGCATATCATTTCCAACCCTTAGTTCATCGTATTTCAAACCTAGTCTGTTCATGGCGCTTTAGTAGATAATGCAACCGGAATAAGTGGGTTTTTAATTTTGTCTTAAAAGTACCTAATGAGTTACACATTATCACTACTACATATTCAGTCCTAGTACTGACGCCACCACCATTGATGACTGCCACGTAATGCTCTAATTGGCTTGTTTTCTCAGATACAGTATGTATTTTATTGGAATGATAGTAATTGGGTTCATTTAGTTGAGTTCAGGAGAAAGCAGGAACTGCCAGGTTGGATATGTAAATATTAATTTTAGTGTTGAAGCTCTTGATTTGCTTGTCCGAAGCGACTGACCTTGACTGACCTCGTTATCATTGTGCGAGTATGCATTGTGCCTGGCGTCAAAGCTTTTGTTCAGGATTATATACAGGGAATTGTTTAACAATGCTTTGAAACATAATATTGAACTCATCAGGGCAAAAGGGCCACCACCATTGATGAATTCCACGTATCGCTGTAATTGGTTTGTTTTGAACAGGTATCTTCAACTGGATTTCTATATATAGCTTCTCGGAACTCTTGTTGACTCAATCAACGATCATGGTGCGCTTCTTCCTGGGGCCATTATTAAGTTCCCGAAAAAGTTGCCCGTGCAAGCCCCCGAAGGATAGGAAAATGTGACCCGACGATGCTGGCCCTTTATCTTCCCCTACGCCGTCTACTTCTGCCGCCTTCAACTCCAACTCTAAAGAAAACCTGAAGATCTTGATAACAAAAAGTCAGCAATATAGCTGCTTTTAGACCTCTCGGTGGCTTTTGACACAACTGACCGTCAGATACTGCTGAATAGACTTGAATCACGATGTAAGGTCTGAGGTCATGCTTTCGTGTGGATTATGTCACACCTAATGGACAGGAAGCAACGTGTGAAAGTCGGTTGCCATAGATCCTCGCTTAAGTCCATTAAGTATGGGGTCCCCCAATGATACGTTCTGGGACTCATCCTTTGCACAATATATGTGTCACCGTTTGCTGATATCATTGCAAAATATGGATCAACTATCATATTTATGCTGACGATACCCAGATCTACATTCCTGTGGACCATACTTGTAGAAATCAAGTAGACATGTCTAGACATAAATGGAAAATTGTATTTGTAAGGCTAAGTCCTCCCTAAAAAATAAATGATTGCAAAATTGAGATGCTGATTTGTGCTGATAGACATGGTACTACTGTCAGACATGACATCTATACTGGTGATACTGACATCTCACTGAGTGAGCCTGTGGTTGATCAGAGTTCACTTTTGACTTTAAAATGGACATGAAGGCTCAAATACGTAAAATGTGCAAAAAGGACATTATCATATTAGAAATATAGCTGAGACTTTAACCCATGCATCTGTCACATCCACTCTGGACTATGGTAATGGTCTGCTAGCTGTTCTTCCTAACGTTGACATCAAGAACTGAATTTAGAATTCTCCTTACTTCCTGGAAGGCTTTGAATAAGAAGGCACCCCACACTTGCACGATCTACTCCCAGTCAAAGTGAGAGAAACCTTAGGTCTAATGATGCTACAGTGACCGGCACCCAAATCCGGACACTTTCATGTTTTTCACTCCTCATTTTCACAGAATCTTTCAAAACTGAGTAAAAACTACTCACATCGATAGAAGACCGTTAACTACATATGAGTGTATAATAAAATTGATACATGTTCAATATGTACAGAGTTATCGGGAAATTCACGCATTCAGTAAACCTGCAGATTGTCCGAGTTTCCATTGAGTTATACGGTGATGTTGGTTGCGTCACCACTTCTGACGTCATTTGACAGTGACAACATCACTCGTGCCGTGAAAACAAACAAACACTTCTAACGTTTTGAAAGGAATAGGAATTGCAAGATGACACGTGAGGCACAATATACAGCTCAATTGCAATTAGTACAGCACAGTTTTACTCGATATTTGACCAACTTAAAAATGTATTATTATTATTATTATTATTATTATTATTATTATTATTATTATTATTATTATTATTATTATTATTATTATTATTATTATTATTATTATTATTATTATTATTATTATTATTATTATTATTATTATTATTATTATTATTATTATTATTATTATTATTATTATTATTATTATTATTATTATTATTATTATTATTATTATTATTATTATTATTATTATTATTATTATTATTATTATTATTATTATTATTATTATTATTATTATTATTATTATTATTATTATTATTATTATTATTATTATTATTATTATTATTATTATTATTATTATTAAAGCTGACCAGTGGTTTAATGCAAATAACTGCTGAGGCCTCTTTGTCCATTTTTACTGACTAAAACAGTGGTCACATAAGTCTCAGGCCCCCTCCTCACACCAGGGGCTGATATACCGATGGGATCTTTGTGTTGAAGCTACACGTTCTGAATATTCATCAGTTTTTCATGAGTTAAAAACAGTTGTGCTTTGATTGGCCAGACATATTAATATTGATATGTCAGGAATATTGAAAGTAATTTGGGAAGGTCTGATATGGGAATGATAAGAGCCATAATGAAGACAAAGTGGTGGAACAGCAGACAGTTTTTTTATGTGACATCTTAGAACAATAGGCTCTGGCCTGACTGTCCCAGCAGGTCAAAACACTTTTGTTCCTTAGACTAAAACGCTTGCTTTACTGATTGGAAGAGTCCGTGGATGAGACTTACATAAATAACTATTATATTATTGCTCTCAGATGAAAGCTTTAATGGATGACTACTTAATTCCTGCAACATCTTATTTCCAGAGATTGATGTAATATTTGTTTCATGTTCATACGGGAAGTATAATATCGTATGAGCATGCATTAACAGAATCCACAGATCGCAGGGTACATCCTGTTGTGGTTGCTATGTCTGGCCGCGCAGCTTCATTCATCATGCAACAACCCCCGCCAGAGTGCATTTTGCAAATGTATACATTATTGCAGAGGACACATTGAAAAACGCTTATGTAAATGTACAATGCAAAGCTTTAGTGTACAAATGGAAATGTCATTACCAAATGAAAACACTGAAAGTGAGAGCGGCTTTGAGCCCAGCGACATTGAATATATTATCATGGAAGAGAGTCTACCAAATTCATATTCTGAGAAATACTTCACTGATAAACAGAAAAATATCTTCGGCATTGATTCAATGAGTAACAGAATATCGGATATGGAAGAGTCACAGATAAATGACACATGGAAACAAGTTTTTTATGATTTCACACAAACTACATCTTTGCATGGTATTAATAGAATAACTGGGCCGACACCGTTTCCGATTAGAAGGTGAGTCTAAATGGCAGTAAATATTTCCAGTTTGGTGTTCCCTTGCATGCTTTCATGGCTAGGAGTTTAAAAATCAAAGCTACAATATTGCTATCGACATGCAATAGTTTCAATGTAAACCATGTTAATGTGTCAGCTGGATGATGTCCATGCCCTTCTTCATGATAATTAATTAATTATGAACTATTTGACATGAATTGTGTCTGGCTTATTTTCTGTTATAGTTTCTAAAATCTGAAAAGAGCGATAAGAAATACATGAGGATAAATGTTGAAAACCGATCTTTTTAAAGGGCAGATATCATGCTTTTTTAATCTCATAATCTTATTTGTCAAATGCGCAAATCGTGAAAACTGCCAAATTGTAATCGTTTCAGACTACAACTTTTGAACTATTTAATGATGTCAAATCAGTAGTTATAAATAAAATAAACTGATATTCTAACAAAAATAGAAATATCGACCATAATGTCTACCAAATAAAGTTCACATCTTGGCATCTAAAAAGGTCTTTCTTTATACCATTTACTACATTCATGAATATTCTCTGCCTTTCGGATAATAGAAAATAATATGAATGATTTTCAGGGTATTCTGGTTGATGATAGTTCTAGGCGGAATGGGACTGTTTGGTTTCCAGTTATATTCCAGCGTGAAGAAGTTCCAATCAAGGCCTGTCAACGTGAACATCAAAATAAACTACAACAAAAGCGTAGTCTTTCCGGCTATCACCATCTGTAATCAAAACGCTTTCAGGCAAGTAGTAAAATGATAAATTACGATAATAACAAAATCAAATACAACACAGCACAGTGATAGGTCAATGGGTGTTCACCAAGTACAACTGTCTTCAATATTGTAACACACAAGACACATTTCACTGATAAATCACAAAAAGGCTAATTATGATCAGCCAAACCTATTCCTGTGAACACTTTTAATACTTAGTTGGTGTTCAATAGCCGTTTTCTTTTAATATCGTGGCATCTTTTGATCAAAACCTGAATTCTTATCATGCATGCATGTTAATGAAATCTAGAAATTTATGAAGACTAGTGTGTGGAATCATTTTCACGTGGAAGAAGGGTTGTTCAAGTGATGTTTATGAATGAGAGCAATATCCGACACTTAGTGGGCGAAAGAAGAAAAGATTGAAAACTATATATGTGGGGAAGGATACTGAATTCGTGGTTGAAGGGTTTTCAAATCATCAATAATGTAAGAAATATATTTGTCACTCATTTAATTTAACATTCATTCCTTTTACAGTAGATATAGCAAACATATCATTATAATCTATCAAATTATTGGAGACCCACAATACAATGTAGTGACAGGAACTAATTTCTTAGTTCTATATTATACGCATAATTGTACATTTGTTATATGTGTGTGTGTATGTGTGTGTGTATTCAATATCAGAATATGGATTTACATCTTGTGAAGTATTATTATAAAGTATATATATTACTTTTATACAGTATCAAATATTAGTACCTTTCACAGCAGGACATCTCTATCACATCAGTCCCTGCTACCAAAGGTATAAAAGTGCGCACAGAATCGATTGCAAGTCATCAGTATTCACAAAAGTCTGGGGCTGAACTGATTGGCGGAGAATAAATGCTGACTGAAATAATTTTTTTGTTTTGTTCTGACAGCTCTACTGATTGGTCAAACACCCGATTACAATATATGACCTCATGTTGGTCAGTTAAGATCTGATGATATTTGTGTGAGCCAGACAAGTATCTATTTACAAGGTTCAAATTTTGATTCTTCCGACATCTGCTTTAAAATTTGCAAAATTTGGTCTGGAATTATGTGAAAATGCTCAAACTTTGACATTTCTTGACCGCATATCTTACATCTTTATTTGAGTTCAAACATACTTATTATATGAAACCTCCCGGAAAATCTTTCATAACCGTAATAAATATTCATTGAACTTTAACCATCTCTATTTGAGGTCTCTAAAATCATATGCTTATGTCCACAACATCAAATATTCTATTATCTTTGCTCAATTCTACCATGCTACCATTTACATATTTATTTCCAGATTAACAAAAGCATCTTACAATGGATATTATGAGTCACTCCACAAAATATTCACTCCCTCCATGGACACCAATTGGCCGCTCCATGACAGAGGAGATCCAATATATAACCTATCACTGAGGTATCTCTACGATAGCACTGGTCATGACATCTCAGACATGCTACTCAGGTATTCCATTACTACATATCTCCATAATCATAATTAACCACACGCTTTGAGGCTTTAGTCGCAATTTAACGCCTTTTTTATATAAATACTGAGGACAATTTAAAATATATTTTTTATATTGTTGTTTTCGCCCCAGTGTATTGTGTGGACTATTTTTATTTACATCTTTTTACAGTTGCTCTTGGCAGAAACAAGTCTGTGGGGTTGCAGATTTTCAGAGAGTAATGACTAACCATGGTATATGCTATACCTTTAATAATAAAGGCAATCTCAACGCCACGGATACCGGTATGTATATATATAAAGTCTGAGCCTACCTTGTGCCCCTCTTCTTGAATGAATGTGCCCCTATTCTGCTTTTCCCTGAGGAAATAATACATTATGCAGATCTATTAGTTACACCTGAAAAGACAATGGGAAATATTATGAAACATATGAAGCATTTATCAATAAAAGTACATATTTCATTTGACAAAAAATACGGAATTTACAGGATTTTTATATAATTGTAAATATCTTTTTTCATATAATTGTAATAATTAAATGCGAACTGTTAAAGGTATTAAAAAACTAAGAAAAGCTACTTTATCTGCGACAAAATATTTGTGACCAAATTGATTTGATTGTGACAGGTGCTGGGAACGGTTTAAGTATTCGTTTGAATGTGGAACAGTATGAATACATGCCAGGTCCTAGTTTTGGAGCTGGCATGAAGGTCATGGTTCACCAGAAGGGGGATGTGGCCATGGTCAGGGAGATGGGCCAAGCTATCATGCCAGGAGCTTATGGACTTGTTGGCATACAATTGACAAGGGTGAGGTTTGTAGTTGCAACATAAAGGTATATTATGGCTTTTAAGCAACTCAATAAGGCTGTATCAAATCAACAAATATTTGTTGATCCATTAACGTTAAAGGTACTATGCCCCCTAGTGGCAGAGAATAAAATAGCCAAAATACTGCACTTGGTACAATTACATTGTTAAATTCCCTATTAAAATCAAAGCGTCAATGACATAAATCAATATTTAAACACTAAAATATTCGGATTTACAGGATATTATTTCAACTATATTTCTTTCACAATAAAGTCCTTGTTTTCTTTGATAATAGATTTGATAAGGAATGAAGAAGACAAGCAAATGAGTTCAGAGGACACAAACCCTGCAAAGTGAAATTTGTGTTGCATTTGTTAGAGTGAGATAAAGAAGCCATAATGAAGTATTTCCTTTCAGATGGAAAATCTGAGAAGTCCGTATGGGAATTGTGCAGACGACATCAAGTTAGCCTTTTTCGATTTCTATACACACTCCTCTTGTACAACTGATTGCGAAGGACGTTTCGTTCTAGAGCAATGTGATTGCCAGTTACACTACCTCCCTGCATATGTACACAGTGAGTATAGCAACAATTCTAGCACAATGTGATTTAGTAAGAGGAAGAAAGTATTATACCGAAGCACGAATGACCATGGCATTTGTGTTTATTCTGCTCAGATTGCACAAGAGAAACCACACTGTGTTGTGAACACTGTGGAAATGACGTTCTGGAAGGTATCAAATGTAATTAGCACCTATTTCGAGCTCAACTTGATGACGTTTTGCTTTCATTCATTGATTAGTGATCATGTAATTTAAATATTTAAATTTAACCTGGAAGTAGATTGAGGGACTCATCTGTATGTAAAACTACATTCAATTCTCACTGCTCGAGTAGGCCATGCTGTCACCTAGTGCGTTAAGCGTTAAGTTGCATGAGGAACCTTAAGACATGCATGTCTGGCTCAATAAAATGTTGATTAATATGTCATTTAAGTATTTGTTCTTTACTTGTATCTATTGCCAAAATATTAATGTATTCCCTTCACGGCTTGCAGAATCATGAGAATGGTAGTCATGATATCAACTGTCATGTCTACAATCCTATCCCAGCCTGCATTGTACACGACAAAGGTGATACCTCACAGATCACTAATGTTGGAACTCGGGCAGTGAGAATAGGATCAAATCAATCCCTATTCCTGTTTTCAATTCGCATTTTGTGCATAGTGTTTAATGTTTAGTGTTTTAGCATTTAGTGTTTAATTAATACATATATGCCAAGCATTTATATTGGAGTGTCCTCATATACTTAAATAATCTTAGTCCCTTGCATTTAGATATAATATTAATGTTAAGACTGGTCTCATCAGCCCCATTCCATTTCTTTCTTAATCTTTCAAATCATAAACATTTTCTAGTGTTTTCTCATGCCTTTTACAACGTCCAATAAACAATGCTCAAGGGACAAGAGGAATTGAGTAAATACAAGTATGTGTGTTAAATGCCAATCGAAGTCGTGAATAATTTCATTTTGAAATTAATTCATGTCCATCTCCTACTTTATGCGTCTTGTACTTCAATTACATATCAAAATATTCGCATTTGCAGTGAATGCGCGTGACTGTACACTTGGAGATTACTTTCACTGCATAAAACATTTAGGTAAATTATAAAACACATCACCGATTTTACATTTATTCTGCATCTGAGCAGCAATATATAAATAATAAACATTTCTTATTTCTTTCAGCAACTTTTGATACTTTCAAGGAGAATGAGTGTGACTGCCCCACGTCCTGCCAGCAGTCATTGTACGATTATACCATCTCATATGGCGCTACCCCTCAGTTTGGTGCAGACCAACTATTAGCAACATCCCAAAGACAGGTAAACCTCAGTCAGTTCTGCTTTCGTTGTTATTTTGACTTTTCTTTTGCAGTACATCAGTATGGATTTCCAAGTCAAAGACAAATATTAAGAACAGATATCATAGAAGGAAAGAAGTCACCATCGTTAGGAAAATCATTTTCTGCCATTTTCTTCCCTTTTATCCTCCCTTTATTTATCATGATGGTAAAACATCTATCCTCCCTTTATTGATGGGACTACTTTTATCCTAGCTTTATTTATCATGATACGACAACTTCTATCCTCCCTTTATTTATCATGATGGGAAAACTTCTATCCTCCCTTTATTTATCATGATGGGACAACCTTTATCCTCCCTTTATTGATGGGACAACCTTTATCCTCCCTTTATTTATCATGATGGGACAACCTTTATCCTCCCTTTATTTATCATGATGGAACAACCTTTATTCTCCCTTTATTTATCATGATGGGACAACCTTTATCCTCCCTTTATTTAAATTTATCATGATGGAACAACCTTTATTCTCCCTTTATTGATGGGACAACTATTATCCTCCCTTTATTTATCATGATGGAACAACCTTTATTCTCCCTTTATTGATGGGACAACTATTATCCTCCCTTTATTTATCATGATGGGACAACCTTTATCCTCCCTTTATTTAAATTTATCATGATGGAACAACCTTTATTCTCCCTTTATTGATGGGACAACTATTATCCTCCCTTTATTTATCATGATGGGACAACCTTTATCCTCCCTTTATTTATCATGATGGGACAACCTTTATCCTCCCTTTATTGATGGGACAACCTTTATCCTCCCTTTATTTATCATGATGGGACAACCTTTATCCTCCCTTTATCTATCATGATGGGACTACTTTTATCCTCCCTTTATTGATGGGCAACCTTTATCCTCCCTTTATTTATCATGATGGGACAACCTTTATCCTCCCTTTATCTATCATGATGGGACTACTTTTATCCTCCCTTTATTGATGGGACAACTTTTATCCTCCCTTTTTATCATGATGGGACTACTGTTATCCTCCCTTTATTAATGGGACAACCTTTATCCTCCCTTTATTGATGGGACTACTTTTATCCTCCCAAGTTTTCATTTAATCACTGAACCTCAAGAGAACTTACCCATTTCCTGTGAAGTTTGTGCCTATAAATGAAATATTCAAAATATAAAAAATAATTTTTCAAAATAATACACGGCATATTTTGAGTTTCCAAATTTTTATCTTCAATTTTATCGTGTAAACGTGGCTTATTTTCAAAACCTTTTATCGTACTTGCCATGGGTTTTGTCAATGTGCAAGCCAGAAAAGGAATTTTATTCTAAAATATCAGAGTTTTGTAAATCATCATTTAAAAAGAAATCACCAACTAATTCTAAAAAATGAACTGAAAGAGCTGATAGTAAAAATCTATTAATCAAACAAATAACCAGGAAAGTAAACACTTGGAGCTTGGAATTGTTTCACTAATGTTGTGTTCTGTTAACAAGTCAAATTGACATTTAACATAGGCCTTCGAGTAATGATTTGGCAAGATGAGAATGCTAAATATTAACGTTAATCTATTAATTATAAATATCTTTTTTAAAGTATTTTTTGTTTACAGGTTGTGATGAATGGTTTTATAAATGCGCAAGAGGTTAAACAGAAGGTGGACCCAAATGTTCTGGAAAGAGATAATCTACTTGTCACAGAGATTCTAAGTGCAGGTCTGGAAGTTGAGCAAGCATTGCAAATTCTCAAGGATTCTGCTACAAGTCTTAGGACTAACACCATAATGGATCTATCGTCTTCTATCATAAAGAAATCCAGCATGGCTCAGAATCTGATTGATATGGTGGACGGTGTGGTTGTCTGTGGAATATCAGAGCCTTTGAGCAAATTAAAAATAAGTTTGCACAAATTCGTTGGAGATTTTGATGATATTTGGTTCCAATTTGAAAGAGTTCTGAAAGTGATGAACGATGATAATGCCGATGTCCAAACTGTTGAAGAAACAAGGAACAATTTCATGAAAAAATTTAATTTATTCAAAAAGGAGAGTGCAACTTTTTCAGATATTATTGACGACATACAAGACATGTTCGGCAAAAATCAATCTTTATGGAAAATACCTGGTATAAGTAACAGAGCAATTAAATCATTAGGAAACATAAGTTTGTCCTTTCATGAGTCTTATGATACCATAATTCTATCAAGCTTTTCCTCCAATGGCTTGGAATTCATCATGAATCAATTAACAGATATAAAAACGTACTGTTTTGCCAGCCTTTTTCAAACAACCAGTACACACATGATGTCTTTGATGGAAATGGGTTGGAGCGTTTATGGCGATAATGTGACCGTGACAAATAACTTACAAGAACAAACTGAAGGCTGCTTCTTATTAATCTACAATACCGGTCAAATAATCAAACAATTTTCAAATAGAATCGAGACCTCTGGCATAATAGGCTCTGATGGGGGAAATACAAGACAATCAACCCTTCAAGAAATATACAGTCTGAGGGTCACCTTAGAAGATATTGAAAATGAAGCGACCCTGGCACTGCAGTATCTACATGATCTTAATGAACCCAAGAGTATATCACATCAGTATATGGGTTCATTAGATATAACAAAGACTGCCACAGCCGCCGTGGTGACTGATGACAGCGTCAGTCGCCACTTGACTATGCTTTCCTCGGCCATTGTTACTCTCATCGCAAAGGCTGATATACTAGGCCACGACATGATCAAGATTTTACTCAGCTTTGAAGAATGGACAGAAACCTATTTTGGCGATCCTATTGTTAAAAATATATATAGACAAATGAATGAGGACTTCAAATTATACATCGAAAATGATGATGCCACGTCGGAAAATAAAAACGATGTCATTAAAAGTATATACGACTATTTTGCTATTCCAGAGAATACCAGCATAAGCGAAGCATATTTTCTATCGAATGCTGATATGTATAACGACTCCTCAGATATTTATGCAATAATTGAAAATCTCCGTTGGAATATTTCTCAGTTAAGGTCCAACATGAAAATTGATGAGATTACTGATGGAAAATGGCAAAGCTTTCATAACTCCTTCGAGGCCTGGGTTTACACTCTTTGGCAATTTAAAGATAACAACAAATTAGATGAAGACTTCACACGGTAATAAAGGTTCATTTTATAAAGTTAAGATCTCTCAATTTTTGTGAAAATATGTAAGGTGAAATGTACACAAATAAATGAGACAGTTACATTCTTTTTTTGAAGGAAAAATATCCTGGACATTGACTTTTTCATGAAAGAATTGTACTACACGTATATAGAACAGCAGATAGGATATGGTCTCCTAGAACTTCTTGGTATGTTACGTCTGTACATTCTTATGGTCCCCTTTAGCTGAACATTACGCCGAAAATATTTATCATAACCTTTTGACTTTATGTAATCACTCTTAGTTTTAATTATGTTATATTTTGATTCAGTTATAATTACTTTTATATTAATCATAATCCTTTTCAGTTTTCACCATAATCTTTGTTTTTATTTTTACTACCTCTCATTTCTATTGTTTATATTAACAACCTTTTCAGCACTGTTAAGGCTAAATCAGATCAGATAAAAGCTCAATGCCCTGTTCTTTTCGACGAGTAATTGGAGATCTTTTCCATTATCACAAGGACATCACGGCCTTATAACCAGTCATGGAGCACTGGCCAGGGTGAAAACTGAGTCAGGCTGAGTAGGCAGATATCCACATTTCTCGACCATGCAGCATGACCAGAGTACTGGTCCCAGCCGGGATTCAAGCCCCGGACCTTTAGCATGGGAGACTCGACGTCTTACCAACTGAGCCACGTCCCATCCCCTGAAATTTCCTTTGTAATCCATTTAAAGGGGGAGTTCCTAATAATCTAACCTTATTTTTTTTAACATGTAATGAAATATATGGTAATAAGATATCATATCACACACATCCTACATTAATCTGGCCAACTGTTTATTTACAAAGTGGATCTTTGTTGTGGCAGCAGGCTGTCCTGGAAAGAAAGGTCGGGTTCGGGAGGGTAATAAAACTTCGGAGATTATACGTCACGGGTGTAACTCCTTATCCCGGGAAACTGGGTCTCACAATGGTGGGTGAAGCTGGCCCCCTCAACATGTACTCAAAATAAGCTGCTCTCATTGTCAGGGGAACTGTGTGTCATAAATATTTGCAACAAAAGTAATTGACAAGGGATCAATGTTTTCAATTCCCCAAAAATTGTGGCAACAAAAGTTTGAAATACACAAAATACGCAGGTTTGAAACACAACCAGGGTGATCTATGAAGAGAATATTTTGTTCTTGAGTCAGAATATGGTAATAGTTGGGCCTGAAACAATGACTACCAGAGGTTCCCTAGGCTAAAATGAACTGTAATTCTTATTAGACCACATCACAAACCTAGTGATGATAAGCTGAACAGAGGTCATTTCACAATCCACAAAACAGAGGAAAGAAGTTCTAGACAAGTCTCCACTACTGATGCCATGATCAAGTGGCAGTGTCAGAAACACTAGCATACTAGGTCAGGGTGCTGAAATGAGAGGTGAATGTAGATACCTCAGTGATTCAATGTGTTGTCCCCAGGAAAACATTTACCAAAATATTGTCAAATTTAAAGAAAATGGTCCTTAATTTTAAAACCTCTTTTAACTATTATTTTATATGAACATGTTTGTGATATGCAAGTCTTTTCAAGATTTTAAACTTTGAGTATATACTTTGTGGTCCATACAAATGACTGAAAAATAAGATAAGTTAAATCGCATGGCCAAGGTTCGTGTTTTGTTTTCATAATTGTTAATTGGCACAGTGTGATATGTTGTGTCATAACATACTATCTGCTATCATAACATATACTATTTTGATTTGTTGAAGATCATCCCCACGGTCAGACTCTTCTCAATCACAGTTTGCAGGCTATGAGTCTTGTTTGTTGTGGGGGGTCAAATTGCCATCCCTGAACTTTACCGTGCTCAATAAAGCTACCTGAAGGTGGCTCAGACCCACTTCTTTCATCCTCAGATGATCCACATAAACTTTGGACCTCTACTATGTCAGAAACACTTGTTGAACAATCACTATCTGTAAAATCTCCCTCCGACTCCATGATGCTGGGCTAGGGGTTTTCCCAAAATGTTACACTCTCTACGTCACCACCCCACGTGACAGGGGGTAATAAAATTCCGGACTGACTTCGGAGATATGTCATGATCCAAACTTTGAAGTGAAATTTGATCATCACAACGTTTACAAGATACACTTGAAATTTGTGAGATGACTACTGGCAACCAAATGAATGATTTTATGACAAAAAACACATGGTTTGGGGTACAACCCAATTATTAGGAACTCCCCCTTTAAGCTTCCTTTATAATGCTATTAGTTTTTATTTCAAAACCTTCAAGTGTTCATTAGAATGTATTTCTCTCAGATTGCTTTACAAATCCTCCCCTAATCAGTTATATCGTTCTGTTGGACTTCGTACGTTAAGTTGAAAAACTTTTAAAAAGTCATTTATGAAAGCACTGAGAAACATAATGGCCGAAAGTCGGGCGGCAAATGCCTCACAATTAAGGGCCTAACACGTAATGAGAGGTGGTATACTGTTTATCACTTTTTATGGCAAGCCAAATTTTTAATTATTAGATTGATATTATATAATAAGTAACTTTAATGAATGTTTTCTATCTTTGTCTTAGGTGATATCGGTGGCTCTATGGGCTTATTTGTTGGGGCCAGCGTTATCACAGTGTTTGAATTGGGCGACGCAATTATACATCACATATGTAAGAAGCTTTGGTATTCAAAATCTGGACAAAAATAAAGATGGATTTTGTGTTATTGGACATTTTATGAGAACGAATGACAATTAACAGAGACTACAACTGATAAATGGCAATTTTATAATTAGAATAATGAGCTCCCTAACTTCATGAAATGTGGAATTATTGGAATTAATTACTGACCTTATAACAAGCCTAAGTTAAATTATAAAAATAGCCGATGGTGCTCAAGGAATGTCATCTGATATTCTCCAGCTGTCAATCCCAACTTGAAATATGGTTTCCATCATACTTCCTATTGATTTAAATATATTTGAAAAATAATGTCTTGTGGATACAAACACCTTTTTTTTTTAGAAAAACTTAATTTTTGCTGCCTGGTAAAACCACAGTGATTAGGAAGCTATTCAAACAAGTAAACCCTGTATATATTTGTGTGAAAAACACTCTTTGTAGCGACACCTACATGTGTCAGATAAACTCCCTCCAGGTGGACCTTTTGGTCTGAGTCACGTGTACCTTTGGATTACATGAGACCCCTGTCAACTGATTAGGAATTCTTGCTTCATCCAAGTAAATGTCGTATATTGGATAACGTGTAGTACTAATTGTGTGATACAATCATATATAAAAAATGTATGTCCCGAAGGAATCCGAGAACAGAAGTTGTATTGTATCAACGTGTCCAATGTTGCTTCAAATGATTGGATTGTAGACGACCAATGACTTAAGACAATTTATATGTGAGACAATTGGAATCGAAGTTTCCATCCATGCAAATATGTTCTCAGATATAATCTTGAGGGTAGTATTTGGTGGCAATATTTCTTAACTTGACATTTATTTCTGGGAAGTCACAATAGCAAATAATTCCAAATCCAGATTTAAAGATTTTTCAGATGTGCGAAACATGTTTGAATTTGGTAGTTTTAACTTGAAGCCAAACCTTTACGATAACCAGGCAAAGAAAATACCTTGTATTTAGTTCTATCAAGTTCAAATTATTTTTCATATTGAACATTGCTTTTCTTGTTCTACTTAAATATTTATTTCTGTAGCCCATACTTAAAATGGACAATCACAAATTAAAATAATATATATTCTCAATATGTTACTGATAAAGGACAATGTCATGAATGTAATCTGTATACTTGTGTGATATTACTATAATAATTACTTGAAATAGTTATATTAAATCAGTGTATATACAGCATTGTCATTTTCTTATACATTATACATCCATTAACATACATGAAAGTTTAAAAATTAGATGTGTGCACCTGGTAAAAATACAGACATCTCCGTACTGAAATAATATTGAAAGTAATCCTTAATGAGTTCACAAGCATGTTTTCATTCATAAATGTAACATCTGGTACTTTCTTTGACCAAGTTTGTCTTGTTATTTATTTGTTAAAGGCGTAATCGTCTTTGAAGACATATTCTGTCTCCATGTCTACAGATCTGTCTTCAAAGACTTTATAAACCTGGAGGTTTGCAGTGGATGGACTGCATAGGAAAAACCCTCCAAACTTTGTTGTCTTTAATGCTATGTAACAGGCTCATACACAAGACGAAAATGCCGTGAACTACGGTCGTAAACCGACTTTCCGAACCTGACATTGGGTTGAGCAGTGGCGTATGTGATACCAGTAATATTCTTCAAGATGCATCTTTAGGAAAGTTACAGCTGAATCTATCAGTGATCACTGAAGTGTGACTGCAAGTTCCAGCACAAATAAATCAATAAGCCGCATGGAACTCATAATAGTACATGTTTCAACTTGGATGTGTAAATCAGCCAAAATAAAAGACACATCAAAGTTTTGTCATTTATCTTAAAAAAAACAACAATAATACCCAAGACGTATCAGTACACAAAAATGAATTCAAAGCACTTTCATAGCCACCTTATAAAGTCCGTGTCAATATTTCACTTAAATTGCCTAAATTGTTCAACAAAGCATGACGTCCATCACTGATGTCAATAAAGTTAATTAAGTTGAATCATCTTGCCCAAAACAATCAGATTCAAATTTGGATGCTGAATAATAGTTACATGGAAGTTTAAGTGTTCCTCTAAGCATGACTTTTATCTTGGCTACCAATCGTATTTATATGTCATCCTCCCAAATATCGCTATCTACCTGAAGTTGGGGTTTACATGATCTTGCTTACTCATTAGCTATTTTAAACTCAATTATCTATTTTTAACTCAAGATTCGTCATTAAGTCATTCGTCATTAAGATACAGCAAAAGTAGTAAGTGACGTTTTAAAGGATAAGGTCATATTTAAGAATATCAATTTTGTGGGTCTTCATGGGGTGAATGTGTGGTATAAATCCTGAGACTAAAATAAGTTTAAAGATAGAGAAACATGTTTTGGTAACAATTTGTTACCTTTACAAATCAGAGAAGGTGAGATCTTGATATTACCGGTATATAAATATCCATGGTAATTTATTTCGATGCACTTTTTATGACCTTGGGTCAAGGTCAAGGTCATGATCACCACAAGAGCAACTTCACTTTTGAATGCTCTATTTTCTCTCAAAATACACTAATATTAATATAACTTGGTAGATGTGATCAACCTTTGAGGGGCTTGGATAAGTTTGATATTGGGTGACCTTGAGCTATTTTCAAGGTCACAGGAGCTGATTTTCAAAATCAGCTATTTGTGATATTTTGCAAACCACTATGAATAGCATATATTCTCACTACATTTATCTTGCACAATATCTTTGTTCATAATTTAAAAAAAATATATGTAACTAGGTCACAATGACCTACTTAATTGCCCTATATTTGATACCATTCTAAATTTGGAATTCCCCAAGTTATAAAATACTTGCCTTGCTCACAAAAATATCAAATCTGAATTGTCCAACACCAGGTTATACTTTTGTAATCAGGTGTCTTGCACATCAACTGACCAATCAGTACAACTGTCAGTACTAAACATATCTATTTATATTCACGACAGATTTGGGCACTTTCCAGAACTGCAGGGAAGTTTCCTTGATTTTATACAGCTTTGCTTAAACATGCTTTCAAAATCATTAAAATGTGTTTAATGTTTATGGATCTATTTGTACAAGTTACATTTAACAGGCCACAAGAGGACATCCAATCAGACATCAGAATATTGACATTTTTCCCCAAGATATATCCTGATATTAGATCCAGATGCTTGACAAACAATTACCCAATCTTCAAGCCCATTTCAGTGTTATTCGGAGCTGTAACCTGATGCTGATCAGTGCACAAATCCAAATAATTTGCCATGGTGATTCTATGCACTTATATTTCAATATGAAGTTGTATTGCAAGAAAGAAAACCGGACAAAATGCCTGCCTGTGGCAACACGTGTATTGCTCCAAACATTTATCAACTGTACATTTTGTTTCATCATATACTTATCCAGGACGACTCTATTAGCATACATGACAGTAGTGATTCAGGGTGTCACAATGGTTTCCATGTCATGGTAAAAAACTGGCAACAAAATAAATGTATTGTCTCTAACTAAAGATGCCTTTTGTCCTTACCAAATTTGTAATCAATTGAATCTAAAGGGCATGATTTAAAATTTTGATCCTGAAAAAATAAGGGCAAAATAATGACTCACACAAATATATGGTAGACCAAATGTCTCAATACATATCTACCATATGCTGACCAATCACAGCAGCTTAGTCAATGTTAGTATAACAAGTCTATCTTGTAACAATGGTAGGAAGTCAAGATGTCTGCATTTAAACAGAAAAACTTAACAATATTTATGAATATGCGACGGACAGCCCACTTACATACTGAATGTTGGTAAAAAGTGACAAAAGGCTGTCAAGGCTGATTGGAAGGAAACCTGTATGAATGGCAATGTTCTGTAGCTACAAGGAATCACTTTGTGGGTTTGGATGCAAAATGAATGCAATTTGTCGGCAAATAAAAAAGGGGATCTCTTTGGAAGTTTATGAAAAATATTGTATACTGAATTCACAATGGGCCCCTGCATGTGATGGCTTCATTTGACAAAGATGCAAACATTTCTAATTCTGACTCCAATGTTTGTTTCAGCTTTTTGAAATATTTTTTTAATTCAAGATTTCTAACCAAAAAAATCTACAAATGATGACTGATGGTCTGATGTAATATATATGTTTAGTACATTGTGGGATAAGCAAGATAAATTGATTCTCTTTTTATTGTCACAATTAACTTTTTATTTGTGCTTCTGGATCTTTTTGCCACTGTACTAATACAGAAATTCTACATGAGTTTTGGCAGTACATTAATCCATATTACATATTAACATTTCCAAAGAGTTATTCAAACATACTTATTGTAAAGCATATTTCAATGGTTCTACTAATAATGCATTAGTTAAACAATAATACGAGATGAAAAATTCTTCATAATAGAGGCATTTGGCCTGTTTTGTCCCAATAAATTCTACTTTAATTGTATACATATAAATATATTGAGTGATTTTACATTTAAGTACCACGTCAAAAACAGTATGTGATTATTCAAATTCCAGTCTGTAATGATAATCATCATTACTTTAAATGAAACATGATACCAGCTTTGCAGTCTTTCTACTTCTGTTTGAAAACCAATATTAACCTCCTTCGTTTTTATTATTCAAATTTAACTGACAGGAAGAGGTAGACTTTGTAATTCTGACTGGCACTCGCTGTAGAGTTCATCATAAGATTCGTGTGTTTTAATCATCACCATGCAAGTAGGACGCCGTGATCCACAAGCCGCTCCCAGATCCTAAAATCATATACAATGTAGAGATGTATTTCTTGACTAAACTATTACAAACAGATATTGATATCAAATCGAAATTTACAGAGATTGAATATTAACCTCCTTTGCAGGTGTATAACAGTATGGAATGTTTGCTTCTTCGCATACAAGAGGCATGTGACTGAGAACATCAATGGGGCTTGTGTCGCCAGCTAAAATCACCAACCTATAACACAGAAAAAGGTAAACAAATTAGGAACATAAATTTTGTTTTGGGAAAATAAAATCATAATTCAGTAATATTTTTCCTTATTGAGAAAGCTCAGATAAAGATGTTCAAATAAAGTTATTCATATTAAATTGGCAGAATCTTACATGTTACAAGTTGTGCTATCATTTCTAGGAAATGTTTGCAAATTGATCATGAAATGATAATCCTGAGTATTAACGCTGCTTTTGAATTCAAGAACAGTCAATGCAGCAAAGATGTATAGTACTGTATAGGATATGGTAGATTCCATCACCCCTACATTATTTTATTATAGAACTCTCAAACTGATGCTATATTTAGCATGAGGTTCTGGATGTTCCAGTTCTGTATCATGCATATGAGAATAACTGTTTGCCACTCATTGTTTCCCACTGTTGTCCCCTCATTTTTCTCACTTTCAGTATTCAAGTAATGACCAAAATACTGAGATGCATTTCTTTCATAACTTAAACTTGCATAAAATCTTGAAGAAGTCCTTTTTTATTGAAGCTTTACTATTCACTGAATAAGGTTTGTCTCTTGATACCTATACCTTGGAGTAATAATTTATGGAGGCATGATGTAAAAAGGCGAACAAAAAAGGCGTATAAAAGCTTCCAATCAAAAACAACTTTAACCCCTAAAGGACTAGCCTCTCTAAATTTTGTTGATTGGCAGGACTAACCATTTTATTTCTGGACTAGTGTATCTATATACTAAATTGATGAAATTTATAACGATGGTTACTCAGTATGCTCAATGAAGTGCTGGGGTCAAAAGTTCATGATCCAAGCTGTCTGACGTCATTATCATGATTACATTGCACAAAAAAACAAAAGTCTACGAACACATGCTGAGACATGACGCGTTCAGACCCAGACCCCCACTCGACCATTACAAGACCACCACTAGACCAAACAAGACATCGGCAGACCATTCCGATTTAACAGATCGTGCCAAGTCCTGTGATAGATCGTGTAAGTGTGACTGGGGCTTTAAGCACTTTTAAAACAAATTATTCTTTGTGATATAGCATAAAATTCCGATTGTAATTTTCTACTGTTATTTTTCAATTAGTTTTTAATGATCACATTACATTACATTACATTATATTGACAGGCATATAAATTACACTTTCCAATAGAAATTTTTTTTACTGAACAACATACCGGTAGTATATTTTTCTTATCTGTCAATATTTGTGCCAATAACTAAAATTAAACTGGAAAGAAAAAAAATCCAATTTTATAATGATGATATGTATATCTATATGGGGTCACCATAACAATGGCCAAGGCAGCAACTATGATGTCCCTTTTGATCTTGTGACTTCATACCTCAATTCGGAATTATTCCAAGCCTTTACCATCATCATAATGATTCATCTAATAATTGGTATTAAAAGAATGGGTCAGTACAATGCCCTGCTCCATGGGCCTTGGTTTCTTCAAGGCACCTTGGCTGCTCCTAATGTGGGAGGATGTATGTGACTATGAGTTGTAGTATGTTTTTGAGGCCATTAATTTCCAGTTTGATATTTATTTTTCGCAAAATCATTATAATATCAGATATATTATTCCCTCATAATCTTTTACACCAGTTGATGTACCCAAAGCTGTAAGGTCAAGAACTCTATCCCACTTTATTTGTGGTATCGGATGGAGTCTCTGGTGGTATTTGTCCTGTTTGACAGCTCATTGAATGAGATGAAGTCTGCAATTGTCACACAACTTCAAGCTATGTCTGGGCCTGCTCTATTTATTCCAGGAAAACTAATCATCCTATTAAATGTGTTTCTAAATGGAAATGTCTCACTCATTTTGTGTGACCAGAAAGGTGTTTATAATGAGAATTATTGAATTCAAAAGTTGAAACTCAACAATACTTGTTTTTGAAATACCTCAACTCTATTAATCCTGAATATTTTTAATTTAACATCAAATTAAGAGAGAGTAAAATTTGCATTCTCACCCTTTCTCTCCTTTTCTTATAAATTTCTGGACTTCACGTACACCTTTTCGCAACTGTTTTTCTTTTTGAGCTGAAATATAAATAAAAAGGTCGATAAAAACTTAACTTGACTTATATCATTACATCTTCCTGGCATTTCATCACATTTTTTAACAAATAGTGGTTCAAATTGAATGTTGTAACCCCTTATAATGTTTTTATACACATGCAACAAGTCAAATGCTCATCATTACGGCACTATTCAACAACACATTTAGAAAAGGCGACTGGATCCTCAAAATCAAAATCAAGCAAATGGCAACTCTGTTAGAACTGGATTGGGAAAGGATGGATTAACAACAGACTGTTATGTATAGTTTAAAATACAGAAGATAGAATTATATCATGCACTTTTTTGTTACATGGATGGTTCCCTTTGTGACAGTTGTCGGCAATGATTGTCAAAAAGGGCACTATCTGTGTTATTCTGTGATCGGTATGATCATGGGAAACGTGTAGTCATATCCTGTCGATTGTAATTTCGTTTTTTTCTGTGGTCATTATTGTTAAAACAACTGACTCCAAAGTTGGAGTGTTCGTCAAGATTCCAATTTGCGCATGCACCCCGGCTTATGAATACTTATATAAAAGAAGTAAACGTAAAAGAAGTATAAGTATAAAAGAAGTAAAAAGAAAAGAAGTGCGTGATGGAAAAGCAGAACGTGTAAATCGGACAATTATAACAGAAATAACATTCAAAAGTCTGATCGATGATTTGCGATAGTGCCTGAGCGATAATAGAGCAACTTACGTAATTGAGCCTGAAAAGGCACATCTTTGCATACAGTTGTGCTAACAAGAAAAAGTGGTGATCCACATGTAACACGGATGAGAAAAAAAATGAACAAACTAACCAAAACTGTCAACAAACAGAACAAAAATTAAAATAAACAAAACAATTAAAAAAAACAAACAAAAAAAAACACAAAACGAAATATTATCTTGATCTATTTAAAAATAATTTATGGTACGTGAATGATTTTTTTAGCACAACTGTATGCAAAGATGTGCCTTTTCAGGCTCGATTAAGTAAGTTGCCCTAATATCGCTCAGGCGCTAACCGCAAATCATCGATCAGACTTTTACATGTCATCTGACTTCTAATTGTCCGATTTACACCATATATGAACTAAACTTACTGATAATTCCTTGTTCTTGCGAATGGGAAGCATTTCCAAGCAATTTAAAGGGATAATTTTATGCAACGATGGACGAAGACGATGACATCGTTTTGAAAGTCAGTGATGAATTGAAAGTCAGCATTCAGGAAAAAACCTGAAACCCTTAAAAATTAACCTGAAGATACCCCTAACCCCTTTCAGAAATATCATTTTTGGATGTTTCAGACCATTTTGAATTTCACATTTGAAGAAAAAAAACCCGAATTCGGGTTATTTCCTGAAGACTTTCATCACTGGAAAGTTCTGCTTTTACATCATGCACTTCTTTTCTTTTGTTTACTTCTTTTATTGAAGTATTCATACGCCTGGGCGCCTGCGCAAATTGGAATCTTGCATGCACACGGACGAACACTCCGCAGTGGCGTAAGTTGCTTGAACAATAATGACCACAGAAAAAATCGAATTACAACCCACAGATTGTCAAAAAAGGAACCATCCGTGTTACAAAAAAAATCGTTCATGTACCAAATTAAAAGTTTCTAAAAGATGAATAAAAATAATTTCAATTACCCTATCAGTATGCAATGATTGTTTGTGTTTAAATGTATTTTGTTGTTTATTAAAAATTTTGTTTTGTTTGTTGTAATTTTTGTTTTGTTTGTTATTTTTTTTCCAATCTGTATTACATGTGGAGCACCACTTTTTCTTGTTTACACAAAAAATGCAGAATGATAGTTTTGTTGAAATTAACCTTATTCATCTTTTCAAAACATTTAATTTGGCAAATGAAATTTTTTGGCACAAAAATCAAAATGTATGCAAAATTCTGTTTTTGTAGTCTTGATTATGCAAGTTCCTCCAATATCACTCAAACCAGTGTTCGATGTAGAAATCAGAATTAATAGTCCGGTTGGCGGTGGAGTTTTTGAGCTTGTTTCTAAGCATTTGTAGGCCAAATTCTTTGCAATTTTGGGCAAAAACAATGAGAGAAATCATCCCATCTTCTTCTGTTCCCGGCCGACACCATTTTGTGTCTACCACCTTGTCACATCGTACACCAGTCTCCTTTCACGAATGTGGTCAATGCGTAGTATGAAAAGAGAGCCTCAATGCACCAGACTTCAGCATGGACCAAGCCGAAGGCTTTCCGTATGACAATTCTGATTGGTCAGTTTCAGATGGCTATAAACAGCGACCAGTTTCCACCGATGAAGTAGACCATGACTGCCAACAGCTACAAGGGTCCTCTCCGGCTTAGCCACTGTAATCGGTGGTAATTGGTAGCGAAGGAAAACTGGTCGGGCACAAGTAGCGCTTGTGCAATTTAGAATCTATTACATGGTCCAAGATGAACACTCCACTGTGGCATCAATTGCCCAGACCATATTGACCAGAGAAAAAGATGAGGGACCATCCCCGGGGACCATCAGTGTTACAAAAATGCTGAAGTATGGCCTTTTTTTTAAAAATCTCAATTAGAAGAAAAAAGATTTATAATATATTCATTGTATATTCATCAAACCCAGCAAAGGCAACATCGTGATAAAAATATATTTGTTACATAAATGTTCAGGATATATAAAATGTACATCCATCCTTGCACTCTTACCCCCATGTTGCTATGTGGCACTCTTAATTAAAATCTTATATCCCTAACTTGATAGTGATATTAGATTTTTCACTCTGTACTAACCTTTTTTGATGCATTTGTAAAGTCTTTTGGTCAATTTTCGTGAAGCAAGTGGGTTGGCAATGGGTCCTATTTGACGTAGAAGTTCGTCCCATTTATCTTCTTTTTCTCCAGCTTCTTCACCACCCTGAGACTTCCTCTTCTCTTTTCCCATCTTCTTTTTTGATTATTTCCCTCTTAAGACTAACCTCAAAGTTGTAATGGAGTGATCGTGCTGGCAGTCTGCACGTGGGTTTGTTGGAAGCCACAACTTTTCGTCTGGTGGCCAACGTCATTCTGATCAATTACCAAATATTTTGCTGATCGGGACCCAGCCCATTCAAACTCCTTTTCTCGAACTGCGCATGCACACGAATATTACAAATGGCGACATTGATGCAGAGTCCCGCGACAATGATGGTACAACAAAATGGGATAGAAAACCAGGTAATCCCATGTTTATTGTTCAGATTAACAGTTTGTTAGCTTGCTAACTACTCATAGATTAATTTTGTATAATTTTGATGGCTATAGACCTTTCTTGCATGGGGTATTGGCGTTTTTTCTGACAATTTTTTTTACGGGAATGTTCGGTGAAATGCGTTTGAAACGCTCACTTTAGAGTAAGTAAAGGCGCCTTTGCAAACCGTTTGTGTCCTGTCTGCACGAAATCGAAGCTAAAGCAGACTTTCCTAATCAATTTTTGCCTTTTGTTTGTCATTCCGTACAATTCTATCGAATCCTTATGAATTCGGCGGGATGCCAATTAGTTTTGCAGAGAGTACACTTGAAAGGAAATAATGTTCTATGACCGACTTCACGTAGACGTTTAACCAGAGAAAGTATCTATTTTTTCTCTATGGTTTAACCCAGAACTTCTCCCAAAAGAAATTTTGCTCCTACGAGTTATATCCCAAAGTTCACGGCTATCTTTCTCCTTAAATGTATTCCAACTTATATTTTATTTCTTATTTTTAGAGTGGCGCTAATGGGGAACCACAAGCAAAAATGATGAAGATGGAAGGAGGTAGAGTAAATTTGTTTTTTTCCTTACTAATGTCCAGGAATATGTGGAAACAGATTTCTAGTGCAAATATTTTGAAAGTGCACTTTGATATATAATTTGATAATTTTTGTTCTCATCCCAAGTTGAAGGAACTGAGGTTGATTAAATTAGATGAAATATAGATTTTGATGATCAACACCAACAGAACTCTTATAAAAATCAGATCTCTAACCATGCAGGAAAAATGGATTTGGGATGGTCTTTTTTAGTATTATTTAATGGCCATTATATTCTTTTGGTTTGAAATTAACTTATGAAGTAGTAAGTATAATCCAATGCCAAAAATTAGAAAAAAAAGTGAGATGCTTGTTAAACTGATACCAGTCATATGGCTGGGAGGCTTTGTGTTTTTTCTCTTTCTCTGTCTTTCAGGTATTGTCACAATGGTTGCATAAGCTTACTTCAAAAACCACACATGTCACATGAAGGCTCCATGCGTCACTTGTAAGCCATTGTGTTACTACTGCGCCATTTCTGGCTTCATGCCTTTCCTAGCCATTTGTAAATATCATGTTACATCGTGGCAGTAGCCTTCCTTGTGTAATTCTTTTCCGTACAAGGCTATGCAAGTGCAACAATTATATGTTTATGTTAACCTCTACTTTGTTCATGTTAACCTCTACTTGTTGATAAAAACAAGTGTCCTTTACAAATATTGTCAATATAACTGACATCATTATCTTCATGAATCATACGCATTTTAACTGGGGCCATATTTCATAACACCATCTGCCAACCATAGCATGTCCATGTGTTTGCATGGACATGTATTTATAAGGTATAATTTTTTCTTTTTTGTACTTGCAGAAGCTGGAGATTGACTGCAAAAATATTTTATGTAAAAAATCTGGAGCAAAATCCAAAAAAATCTAAACCATTTTCAATCACATCATGCAAACCTCGTAAATTAATAAACATTAAATCCCTTCGATGTGGATATAGCTATATACAAACTGTTACAGTAAATATGTAGAGTTTTTCTGTGAATCTACAAGACAGTAGCTAAAATAAGACAAATGTCTGTAAATAGTTTATCACATCAAAATCAAATTGTTATGTGCAGAGATATAGTTAGAGATATTCAACTGCTATTAATCTTTAATACAAGCACAAAAAGAAAAAGACAACAATTCATACCAATGTTGATCTCAAGATGAAATCAAGAAAACAACCAAAATGCAAGGCCCTCGGATAAGAATCTGTTCAGAATAAAGGAAAAGCTACAAACAGAAATATAGCAATGTTAAAGTTAGCAGACTACCTATCAGATCTTACAAAGAGGTGGTTAACTAATGTTGTGCTCTTTCTCTCTCTTGGTATGTGTTTTTCAGGACGAAGTGTAGAACAAACTACAGAAAGAGACATGTTGTAATTAACGGTATGGCGAGAGCTACCAAAGGTCCATCTGTATAACTTGACCCACGTAGCTACATGATCCTCTACACAGGATGAAAAAGCTTTGTATTGGTCTTACTGTCACTGTATACTGCTTCATGTCAAGTTTATGGGATGTAAACTGCTTGTCTCACCTCAAGACTCACTTAATATCAAATGAAATAAATCAGTTTATGACAAATGGAGTGCTTAAGAATTCCTCATCTTCACTTACTGTCAGAAGTTTGCTGACAAATATGTCTCTCTCTTTGGTATGTGTTTTTCAGGTTGCTGTATAAAAGAGACAAACTCCCACCTTATAGTAGAGACAGACAACATGGAGCATCAGTCAATCAAAAGAAAAAAAGACCATTTGTGCAGTCTTAAAGACATTGAAAATATAGTCGTAGAAAGAATAGGCCTATATAAATTCAAAGTTTACAACTATAAAGTTGGCCACTAATGTGTGATGCTCAATTCAACAAATAGATATATGCATTAGTTAAGGAAGATCATTTGAGAGGGAAAATATTTCAGTAAAAGGTTTGACATCAGAGATGGAATAAAGATACTATGTATGTTCTTTTTCTTTTGATCTGTGTTTTGCAGGTTGAGGAGTCCATATAACCTGATTCCTTTGTGTCCCCAATTAAAGTTTGGTGCAACATCAAGCAAGAGTTTTGAAGAGATGACAGGCCTAGCTTTAATTTGTTAAACAGATCACTAATATATTTGGGAGGGTCATTTTAATTGGAATCAATATTAGGAAAATAAAGTAGCTTAAATCTGAACATAATGCTTGAGGATTTAATCTTTGACACTGAGGAGTTGTTTGTAATACAAGTTAATGAAAGTATAAATGTTTTTGTGTGATTAAAAATGGATTTGATTTGGCTGCTAGAAAGTGGAAGAATTGTCTTGTGCTAATTTGTATAGAATCTGGACTCAAATCTTACCATCTTGCATATTAATGAAGTATTATAGTTTGATTGCCATTTTACTTCAAAGCAGACCATGATATTTCCATTCCTTGCAATTAGTGTTGCCCAGTAAGAGATCACTATTTTATATACATTTGAATATTTTGAGTTCAAGTATCAAGGAGAGTCGGCATGCTTGGTACTAACACTTGTTTTCTTTCTCTTTTTTTCTCCCTATATTCCAGATGTATGCCGTTGAGAACTTTGAAAGAGCTGATTGCAACTTCTGTCTTTTGGAAATTTGACGACAAAATCCATAGCCAGATTCAAAGCTGCTTATCATGATCATAAATATTTGTCCACTGTGTCATGTGCTATTTAAATCTTCTTTACCAATATATTCATCCTTGTAATATGCAGTTTGGTTCAGAAAGTTTTGAAGTTCGTTCTTATCTTAAAAACAAGTTTTCTCCTGTCATAATGTGTTTCCCAGGTTTCATCATAATTATACATTGAGAATTCAATTAGGATTGTGTTTAATTTTTGCTCACCTAGAAGTAACAAAGTCTGTAAAGCTGCAAACAATCAAAAATGTTTTCTTTCTCTCCTCGTTTCTCAGTATTATGATTTAATTTGAAAATAGATAGCCTGACAGCCTGCACCCTTACAACTAATTTAGCCTGAATTTGGTTATCCAGTATCCTTTATGTTATGGATGCTGATATTAAACTTTTTAATGTGTGTAACTTGGTCCTAAAGGTTTATACCATGTACGCACTTTCTCGAAACATGCACAGTGTGTCAATGGAAAGTGAAACATCTTGCGGCTTTGCACATTCCCCAACTGGTGAAAGCATCAATATGATTTATGCCAGTCATGCCATCCACATAATTCATCAGTATCATACAATATTACTTTCATACAAATACAAGAAAAAAAAGATGCACTCTTTATTTGTGTCATTGTGCTGATGGTAAAAGGATAATTTAATCACTATTAGAAAAAAATAATATATGATGAACAGTAGAAATGGCAGTTCTTTAAATGGGCCAATACTTTATCCCTAAATGCATGAACTGTGTCTGAAGGAGGTAACTTTTATTGTTAATTATTTAGGGGATACCATTCTCATTGTGTCCTTTTACCATTGATTAAATGATCCACATCCTAAAAGTAGTGCATCTGTTCATATGGCAGCCTTGTATACTAAACTATGTTTGAATGTATGGTGTTGTAGGGTCAGGAGACCAGAAGTCACCAGCATTTGCACTGCCAAAGCTGACTTCAGCTCAGCAAGAGTCTGTGGCCAGGGCCAAGAAATATGCCATGGAGCAGAGTATTAAAAGTGTGCTCGTCAAACAGACCATAGCCCATCAGCAGCAGGTGAGCTCAGATTAATACATACTTCAGCCAGTTGGAATAAGTTTTCATTGTAAAAAATACTTGTAAGGTATCAAGATTAAGAAGACATAAATTCCTTAGAAACACATAATTTTAATTGTAAGAAATATCATCTTCTTGATTGAGACATTTGATTCACATAACTATATCACTTGTTCTCTGTTGCAGCAAATGTTGAATTTCCAGAACACAGTTCAGCGGCAGCAGGCTCTGGCGCTCATGTGTCGCATCTATGTGGGCAGCATTAATTTTGAGATTAAAGAGGACACCATCAAGCAAGCGTTCCTTCCATTTGGCCCCATCAAAAGTGTCAATCTATCCTGGGACCCAGTCACAAACAAACACAAAGGGTTCGCATTTATTGAGTATGATATACCTGAAGCTGCATCTCTCTCCCTCGAGCAAATGAACGGTGTAATGATTGGTGGAAGGAACATTAAGGTAGTACGTTTACACTTACAAGCATTCTACCCTAATATATAATATTTATATATTATATTGGCTTGTAAAGCCAAAATGATGAAACAGCACATGTTTGCTGCAGCACATTTTACTGATGAAACTATCTGACCGGTCTTGGCAATATTTATAATATAAATATGAATGTTAAGTCCTGTCAGATTGAGGCAATGCCTAATGTGGAATGTGGTGTTGTGAGCATATACAGTGAGTAGTTATTTGTTTCACAAATAGAGCGTATACTCTTTGACATTTTAGTTCTCTGCTGACAGCATTTGTGATGGTTGCAGTTTTGCTCCCAGACTTTTCTTGACATTTCTTTCATTTTTGATTGATCAAGGACTATCTGTTTGTCCGATAGGAATTGGTGTCAACATTGTGGTTAGATTGTGCAACTTGAATGTTTGATATCTAAAGAGTAACTATTGCAATGACTTGTTCTGGACATGGATAATAAAATTCGAAATTGGTCTATAAGTGTTTTTGGAAAATCAATAACAAAATTGATTCACAAAGCAAGAAGAGTTTTAACATTTGATTTTATAAAATAAAGACCAGAAAATCAATGAATGAGGCTTAGTGTTGAAAAAGAATTGTCAGATTGGCATGTAAAAAGATGCACAAAATTATGCATATATGTGAATCAGTTGGAATCATGAAGCGTGAATGTTGCTGGGTTACAGGCCACTAAGAGGCATCAGTATCAACACGAGTACTGTTTGGGATGTATGCCGTGCTGGCTAGAGATCTATTAGGTTCACACACCTACCCCATCGGCAGAGCTGGCATAAACCTACTGAACCCAACTGTGATATGGACCTGGTAGGATCAGATGTCTGTGCTTCAAAATGGGTTCACAATAATGATAAATTGATGTGTGGTTAATAATGGCCCCGCCTGGTAAAGCTGTGCCATTTGGAATATATACATCCCTTTTCTTTTGTTGCCCAAAGTCACTTGTTACTTTAAATAATTCACTAAAATAATATACAATCTAAATGAGGATACATAATTCCAAGAAGGCAGTGTTAAAAGTACTTAAGACAAATTGCATGTAGCAGTGTTGGGTAATGGTGGTCCAGTAACATTGCCATGATAAGAGAGGTGTTCCTGACGGAGAGGAATCGTGCGAGTTGCATCTTTATCCAGCCAGGCATATAGGTGGCCAGTGTAGGCCGACAGCAGAGTCGAGAGGTGGCAGAAGTGGGATGTAGCAGATAATCATAGTGCAGCCAGTCTTTATTGTTGTAGTTTCATCCTAGATGGGTCACATATCTGTTAATGGGATATAGGGCAGTGTGATATCAGTATTTGTCCTTTTTAGGTTGGTCGGCCCAGTAACATGCCACAGGCCCAGCCCATCATCGAGACATTAGCAGAGGAAGCCAAGAACTACAACCGCATTTATGTGGCATCCATCCACCAAGATCTCACAGAAAATGACATCCAGAGTGTGTTTGAAGCATTTGGTAAAATCACTAGCTGTCAGCTTGCTCCAGATGCCACCAAGCCAGGAAAACACAAGTAAATATTCTTGAATTTTGATTTATTATAAGGATATATAAATGCCTTCCCAGATGCATAAATCTTTGGATTTCAGACAAATACATGTTTTGAAAATAACAAATATGATAAGCACATACTAATATAATTGTCTTTTGTAACTAATATTTATTCATTCTTGTGTTTGGCTAAATTAATCAAATTGGCCACCAGTTTAGAATGTAAATTTATCCTTTTCTCTACTTCTTTTGGCGATTTTAGTTGTCCTTCACATCAGTAAGTTTAATCTTTTAACACAATAAATCAAGCAAGACTTTGTTAAGCAAAAAATATAGTTAATTAGATTTATTCAGGCGAGAAATTTGTCGGTGTTGATCACCAATTAAATGACTTATGATACACATGATAAGTACAAACGTTGGAAAATAATCTACTGATATTTATTCAACTGAGTTTTTCAATATAGAAATAAGTTTGTTTATAAAATTAATTGATAAAATAATTACTTAATAACATGAGATAGTTTTTAAGTTAATCTTACAGTCTTCGTGATAAGATTTTATTAACTGTGTTGTTCTTTTCAGAGGGTACGGTTTTATAGAATATGAAACCCCTCAAGCTGCACAAGACGCTGTGTCCTCTATGAACCTTTTTGACCTGGGCGGGCAGTATCTAAGAGTAGGAAGGGTAAAGTATTGCAATCGCTATTGATTCCTGTTTTAAACTGTTATCTTTATCCTTCACATCAGATTGATGATATATCCTTCAAAACAAATTGATGATTTATCATTAATAGCAGATCTATGATATATTAAAGCTTATTTATAGTTTAGTTGAATATTGCAGGCTGTGACACCACCCAATGCCACACAAGCACCATCATGTCCCAGTAGCATGCCAACTGCTGCTGCTGTGGCAGCTGCTGCTGTAACCGCCAAGATCACTGCCATGGATGCTGTGAGTTATCTCATTTATTTAATGTTACTTTAGAATAATTATTTACAATATTTGTGTTTGAAATTAAGGATCCTTGGAATATATTGTGATGACTTATTTGGGTTGCAGACTATTGCCCCACCAGGATTGGCTATTCCACAACTAGGTGGTGCCCCCATACAGCAGACAGGCTCCATGGCAATGCCAGCCCTTGGAGCACCAACATCGATATCTATGGTGTCATCTGCGTCTTCCAGTCCAGCTATGGCTCCCATAGCAGCACCAGTTATGCCAGCAGCTAGTCCACAGATGCTACCCCAGGTCTCAACCCCAGTTTCCTTACACACAGGTATAATCAACAATATTATTTTTATTATTATTCAGACTCAAAGGTCCACACCATATAATTAGAATGACATGTAAGTTATAAACGAATAAATAAAATTGAATACATAATTAAAAACAATCAAATTATGCTTAAATAGTTAATGGTAATTTTACATTGATCAGTTGATAAAATTCCAGGCATGTATCCTTATTTCACCATGTCTTTTATCACATAAGCAAATTAAAAATCTTCATTAGCACATTTTAAATATTCATCTTTGACATTGCAAAGCCATTTCAATACAAATGATTGCTTTAAGGACCCAAACAATTGAGTGACTAGCTCAGAATGTAACATATCATACTTGGATATCTTTTGGTCCTTGTTAGCTATAAAGGTTATTCAATATTGTCTGAACATAAAACTTGGAAAAATGATGTATGATTATGGTCTGCATTAGGGACTTACTGTAAAAAATCATGTTTGTGTCAATATTTGCCTCGAGCACTAAAAAAATTATCATATTACTACGTGCCAACATTGAATTCTTGCTTCAATATCTCATAGTGTTCTCCAATCGCCAATCGGCAAAGCCCACATAGGTGATCTGGAGGGGTTTGTGGAATGTACAGGGTCTCTTCTTCTTCAACCAAAGAAAAGTTTGGTGGAGTTGATAGAGCTCTAGCTAAGTTGTCAGCTGCAAAAACTGAATCAAACCTGTTTAAAAAGACCAAATTAAATGGGTTTGACTCAGTTTTTGCAGCTGGCGACTGACATCAAGTGCATATATTTTCTTTTCTAAATGTCATCCAAAGAATAATCGAGACTTAAGATATAATCATACATAAAATATGAATTACCACTGAAAGAGTTAGGTATTTTAAAAAATCTTTGCAAATGAGATTTGGCATTTTTGGCATAAAAGTTGAAAAGTCATACCTCTCCAGAACACGCCTATCTGGGCTTTGCCGATTGGTGATTGGAGAACACTAAATGTCTCATATGAGCTGAGGCCTGTGGAAATGGTGCACTGTGGTGTAGCTTGTTTTCCATAAATATCTCGAGCAAGTGGAAATTTTGAAACTGAACCATTTTGTAAAGACATATGACCAAGGTAATATGATGTGCTTGTAGGCACTCCAGACACTACCAGCATCCCACCCCCTGGCATAGCTCTGCCCACAGCTGCCCCGGCCACATCATCAGCAGCAGGGTCTGGAGGAGGTCCCCCGGAGCTGACCGAGGCACAGAAGAAGCTGGTAGAGGAGGACCCAGCACAGACCCTCGACCAACAGGAAAACATGAAAATATCGGGCAGCAATGCCAGACACATGGTCATGCAGAAGCTGATGAGAAAATCAGAGGTATAATTTGAACTTTATCAATATCAAAGAGTCATGTTTATTGAGTTTTGAAATTTAAAAAATCTTAAACTAACAAAATTATATTTTATATTTTTAGCAATTCAGAGTCATGGTATTGCGAAATATGGTTGGACCAGAAGACTTGGATGAAGATTTAGAAAATGAGGTCACAGAAGAATGTGGGAAATTTGGAAATGTGAATCGAGTTATTATATACCAGGAAAGACAAGGGGAAGAGGAAGATGCAGAAGTCATTGTGAAAATATTTGTGGAATTCTCACTGCAGTCAGGTGAGTAGAAACCACTGCTAATTATTTTCTGGGGGATAAATATTTTGTTTCCTTTGAAATTTCATCTCTTAAGCTATTTTTCTTTGATATGACTTTTGGAAAGTAATACGTAATATGTACAGCAGGATAATGTTTAGTCACTTGGAATGGGGTATGTTAACTATTTCCTTAGGTCCAGTGCAACAACCATTAAATGTTAACATGGAATGATTTTTATTTTCAGAGGTGGACTCTGGAATAAGAGCATTGAATGGAAGATACTTTGGGGGTCGCATAGTCCGAGCAGAACGGTATGATCAAGACATGTTTGAAGCAAATGACTTGTCAGGATGATAGCCTGATTAAGATTTTCATTTCATCCTTATATATTTGCCCCCACCTTGGACACATCATTCATTACACAACATCTTGTCATTGTTATGTACTTATGTGCTCATCACTATTGTTTTTAAAGAATTTTGAGAATGTGTGAAAACTTTGAATAAACCTTGTGCAATAGCTATAAAGCTGGACAATATTAACAAAAAGACAAGATCATCCAGAGGGATGTTCTATTTACTTACTTGCCAGTAATAAGTGAACTGCAATACTGCTTAAAATGATAAAGTTTTAGTTTAATGACTACATCTTTGAGATGTTATGTGTTGCTGTTATACCTATACCTAGATATATGTATATAAGTCACATTGATATATGCCTCTGGTTCGTCAGTCAGTAACCATCCCGACAGCAAGGTTATGAATGTAATCAAAATTGCTGCCTGCAAGAATGGACATTGTATATAGATAATTCTGTGGGAAAGCGTTGAACTTATATGATGTGATTGAATACATTTCTATATCATTATATATGGTATCTGTAGAAAATAAGTACAGAGTTAACTTACAATTACCTCCTTTTAGGCAAAGAAATGTTTTCTTTCATATTGAAATGGGAACAAGTCCTCTTTAAGAGGAGATGTTTTGATGGTAAAGAAATGCAATTAAAAGCCCAGGTTCACTTGCCAATCTGGATGTACTGTGTGTCTTAACATAATGGTCTTGAATGACAGTCAACATTGTGTAGCAGTGGGCTTGTTTAGACAAAGGAAACTAAGAACTTCGTCTATCTGTTTTCAGTTTTCCCTGGCTAACATTGTATGCAAGATTATTTGGTAACAAAATAAATGTGAAAAGCCATAAACTTAATCCATACTATTTGGTTCAGGTATGTAATGCAAAGTAAAATGTTGTCATTAATCACAGATTTACTGTAACATTTCATATGGTTTGAACCTGTTGCATTTCAAATTGTTTTTAAGAGTCAATAGTAATCATGATTTTTGCATTGTTTCATTTATCATGCTATCATCCCAGTTTATTTAAAGTATGTTCCATGCCATGAAATGTAAATATATATCAATAATTTTTATAATAAAATGTGATAATGTACACCTTTCATGTTTGTGACTTTAATAATTAGACCATATATTGTGACTTTCATAATTAGAGCACATATTTATTCAACCCAATTAAGAGAAAAGTTAAGTTTGGATTGTAAAACTCGAGTATTATAAGAACACCTTAAGAAGAAATCTAAACCATTTTTTGAGAAACCTTTTGAGCATATATTCCCTGTTGTGAGCATCTGACTCAACTAAATTCAGTGCTGAAAGAATCCTTAAAAATCTGATGAGTAAACGGAAATTTGAGGTCGAATCTGCCCAAAATAACTTCATAAATACAAGTGGAATATTTCACAAAGTGAGTTGTACTTTTTTTGATAAGTGGCAGCATTGGGTCCTGTTCACAAATATTATACAGTCCAGTGACACCTAGCCCTTGTGTATTAAAAACTCTAAATGTGAAGATCACAAGAATATTGGTGAATAATGATTAGGAGAAGCTCTATATTCTCTTGGAAAGATACAATGTCTTTGTGAGATTACCAGTGATGAAAGTCTTCAGGAAATAACCCGAATTCAGGTTTTTTCTTCAAATGTGAAATTCAAAATGGTCTGAAACATCCGAAAATGACAAAGGGGGTAGGGGTATCTTCAGGTTAATTTTCAAGGGTTTCAGGTTTTTTCCTGAATACTGACTTTCATCACTGGATTACAAAAGGGAATAAACTGACTCAGAAGTTTGGATATCAACTTCAGAAATCAGATTTAATTATCCAATATAACTTCCAATCTTTATAAATGTTTTTTTTTTTTACTGAAATCACCAAATTTCAGATTAGAAATTTGCAAAATATGGCATAGTTAATAACAACCGAAATCATTTTTGTAATTATTCCAATACAAGGTAAATTACCTTGAACTATGTCGTTTTTAGGGGTTCAAATGTGGGATTAAAGAGGCCGAAAGACTTTTTTCCCCTAAGGCAAATGCAACTATTTCCCACATTTATTGCATTAGATTACACGAGTTTGAAGATTATATTGTTCTCTCATAACTTCTTGAGGATATATCCATTAATAGATTTGAGCTACGAAAATGAATCTTTCAAATTACACATTTTGGTATATTTTAAGCTGACTATGACAAAGATAATGTAAAAAAAATCACAAGAAATTTAAAATAGTTCATAAATTTGCCAATTATTTTCTCAACCTGGTTATTAAAAATGTTTTGGCTTTTTTTATTTAAAATGTTGGCTTTTTTCGATTTAAAAAAAATAATGAATTTAATGGTGATAAAAATGGATGAAATTGGACTTCGAAAAAAGCGAGTTATACATTTATTCAATCAAAAATTACTATGAAAGATTTGACATGGGGGTGAGCTGAGGGGTTAAACATTTGGAAAATTTTGTACATTTAAAATTTTTTGTTGGTACAGTTTCTTTTTTTTTTCATATAATAGATTTTTTTTTTCTGATAACGTCCTTTGTAGAAATCCATCTATGGGGTACGCCACGGGCCGTGGCGCAGTTGGTAAGAACGCCAGCTTATAGCACCAGTTCCTCTGTGGTGATCCAAAGGTTGTGGGTTCGATCCTCGGCCGTGCCGAGATTGAATTCATGATACAATTTCACACATGAGCTGAGGTCTGTGCCAAAGGGTTAACCCGTTGTCCTTGTAAATCTGTGACCGGGTGGGTTGTCATGTCAAGGACCTGCGACATGACAATTCAGTGAGGCAGCGCTATATCTGCTACAAGTAGGTCTCATCACGATATGACTGAAATAATGTTGAAAGTGATGTGTAAAACCCCAAACAAACAAAAATATCTATGGGGTACCCAGTACCTCCCTTAATTTTTCACAATTTGAGCAACTATCAAAATGGCTTGTGCTGAATGGTCAAACATGAAATATTTTTAAAATAACCCATTTTCAAATATTTTTGGTGTATGTCTTTCATATGAGATATGTTTTCCTGTTCTTGCCCTTCTACGGGGATTCATTTATAGAGAACCTAAAATCATCCTGATAATTTCACTACTTCAGCAATTATTTACAAAATCATCAGTCTTAAACTGATGTTTCTGGTGTTGTCTTTTATGGGGATTCGTCTAGTACCTTCCTGAGTTTTTCACTAAAAGTGCAACTATTATAGGTAGGTGAGATCAAACATTGGAAAATATAACACATTTATTTTTTAAATAGAATGGATAGACTAAAATAAAATAAAATATATGAATAATATTTTTAGCCTTTGTTATTTTTCACAATGTTTGACCCCTTTAATCATCTCCTTTTAACAGTTCCTCAATGAGAGAAACATTCAAGAAGGTACCCTGTAGGTGAATCCCATTTAGATCTAAGACACCATTTTCTGTTGGTAAGCAAGTTATTTATGAAGGGCAACACCAGGAAACAACTCTCACAACAAAATGTAAAAAACCAACACTATAAAACACTTGGAAACATTTCTTGTATTTAATGTTTTTTTCTACAAAAATCATTAAAAATATGAGAATATTTTTATTTTCCCAAATTTTTTACTTCTTAACTTAATCCCTTATAACAGTTTCCCAATTAGTGGAAAAATCAGGAAAGTGCTAGGTACCTTATGGGTGAATCAAAGTCATTTTTTCTTGAGAATAATGAACTGGTAACTAGTAAATAACATCCGACTCATGTGTTCTATTTATTTTTAAGCTATTTACAAACTGAAAATAACTTTGTCAATGAATTTATAGTTCTAAACAACTTTGTTCTGTGGGTAAAGATGTGATGATGTATATACCAAAATAGTCCGATAATTTATAAAAATAGCAAAAGGATGGACCATTAATCCTTGAGGGGGGGCGAAAAAAAAATCCAGATTTTTTTCTTTTGGACTAGGCTACTATATCAATTATATACTTTTCCAACGAGATATTTCAATAATTCAACCTCGCCATGTAGGGCATACACCAATTTAAATGGTTGTATCTGCTATGTCATGTTTACTTTGTCATATATTTTAGTTCGGTTTTTATCCTGGATATTGGAGAAGAAAAATATGAATAAGAGCTGTCTAATTGTACGATCTCAGCTAAATGAAGTCCCGTGGCAAATTACGCTATCTCGAGAGTGAGACAAGTGACACCTGTCGGACGTGTATATTCTGGTCAGAAAATGGGTGCATGATGGTTTTCTTCTTAATATTCATTTTGAAATTGAGAAAGAGAAACAATATATGTGTTTTCTGTGTGGTTAAGTTATTCAATCTGATGTTTAAATCAAAAACTGTCATAAAACCTCTCAGAAATATTAACCCCAGACCGAATAAAGTTTGCTTGATTGATACTGGTGGGGTTACATAAAAATAATCTTATATTCCAATAATGGTTCAGGTTGCATGGCACATATATTCACCCTGAAGTTCCTACTTGTCACTTTGACGGATCATCGTCTTGTTTATATACATTATAATAGGATAGGATATGACAGATGGCCTAATACATTATTCCACTCGATAACTATCCAATAGTTCCTTATTTACTGAAATCTAATTAAACTATTTGGACCTGTGCATATTGGCGAGAAATTGCAATTTGTAGATGTGAGGGGTTTTAAGAAACAGAAGCCTTCATTGTTAAGGTGTAAAGTAATGATTTATGTTCCCTTTCAGCATGGTAAGGCTCAGGTAAATAATAGGGCATGCAAGACTCCCACCTCACTTTATACATGTTATAGTATAACCAGGTCTGCGGTTCCCTCCATGTCTTGAGACCTTATGCGACAGTACATTTCACACAAGCAGGCGACTATTGGTTCTGAACATGTTTTATAATTCAGTAGGTCATGCTGGGATTTATTAGATGATTTATGAGATGAACACGTTGATGTAAAATAGCAGACACTATATCCACTCATTGTTTCTGACAAAGTAATAAGACATGCATGGAGGTGGACACTTGCAGAAGGTGGAATGTAAGTTATGGAGGTAGCAGCAATGTAGGCAGTCATATTCCTCCTGCCTCCTCTATGGGATGTAGCATGACAGTATGCCACATCTGCTCTCGCTATAGATAATGTATAGGCATATAAAGGTTGATTGTGTGGTGGTTGTGTCACACCTCAGACACAAACGGCGTGGTGTGAATTGAGAGGCGCTGGACAATGCAAACACGAAATGGACGGATGCAAGCATATATATAGGCAAGGTATTTTTCATGAAGAATGATAGACTGAAGACACAAAGACTACAGGATCCAGCAGTATTATCGGCTAGGCAATATAGACATAACATAGACACGAACGTGAATGGACACTTTTCTTCCCTAGATGAATTCCGACACAAATCAGACAGGCACGCAAGTAGACAAGCAGTATATATGGTCTGCTGTAGGCGCAAACAGCCGCGTCCTGATACAAGCACGGACTGGTTTGCTAGATAAAGTACAGACAAAACAGACAAATACAAGAGGTTTCTTTGGAAGCATGTCCAAATCAGAGTTATTGTTGATCATTTCAAATTGCCATAATATTTGTCCTGAAATGTTAGGTGTGAAATGTGAAGTGTGAAAATAAACCCATTCAAAATGTGATTTCCAAAGACAAAACCATTGGGATTAGCTGTAAGTTTAACATCATCACTATCTCATCAAGATGAAATTCATTTTGATAATATTTCAGGAAAACGCATTTTTCAAATTACTTAGTTATATCAGTCAACAAGAAACGTTTATGATCAATTAAATTTCAAGACAAAATCTGGATTAAACCTGGAGATTCTGGGGGTAGCATTGTTTGCAAAATCTCTATTAATGAGTTGATTCTTTGCTTTAAAACAGGACAGAATTCTCACCATTTTAACAAAGATGGCCATTCTGAGAATGACAGTAACCTAATTAAATCCATTACATTTAAAAACATCATTCTAAAGTATTATTTGTTATTGATGTAAATAGTAAGTCTCTCTCTGCCAATGAAATATACATTTGCGGAAAATGCTACTAATGATTGAGATGTTGGTAAGTTTGTTTGGATAAATTGGTTATATAACTTTAAGTCAACTTTATTTCAATTCAGACAAGGGCCACAGCCTCGCCCACTATTTACATTGAAATCAATAGTGTCCATGCAAGTATTCTTGAACAGTTTCTCAATTTTTCAAATCATATTGTTGCATTTCATCATAATATGCACTGATTTTAGTGTATCCATTTTGGAACTTAAGGTTAGCGTCCGACTTTGACGAGTATGATTAAACAAAATAATTCTATATCATCTTCTCTTTGGTTCTCGTTGGAAACTGTAATATTTATCGACGGATTACTTGTTAACCATCTTGTAAATATGACCATTGATGCTGCGTTCATAAGTTTATGATAAATCTAGATTCTTAGCTTGAATTAATTTTTGACAAGGCATTGCTGCTTAATTCACTTGTATTGTTGTGGTCTGAAAGTTGCTTTAAAATTTAGATGCAAATAAATGTAGAAACGTCTCAGTCTTGTTTTGTCACATGAGACATTCACCTCATTAGCTTCGCTGGGTAGCACCGTTTGAAGTCACTCAAATATATAGTCAAGTAAAACGTTTGCTGAAATGCGTTAACACTGCAGACAAAAGTGACAAAAAGCAAGTGAGAACATCCAATGGAACTGATCAAAAAAGTATGATGACACCGAACTAATCAGAAACCACCACCACCACAAAGGATGGGTCAGCTGACTCAGGCTAATAACTTGTCCACAACACTCGTCTACAAAGCCTTTCAACAGTAAAATTAAAAAATTACCTGCACCAAGATACCTCCATAAGGCAACAAGAAATGATTCATTGTGAAGACGATTTTCTAAATTATCTAGAACTTTCTTTTTAAGAGGGTACAATTGCTTCAAAACTTGTTTTTTTACATAAAATATAACATGATAATATTGTTTATTGTAGACTTTCTGTTACAAAACTATAACACGAATCCGACAGAAATGGCATATGCACAAGGACATCAATTATTCAGTTATAATAGTAGAACAATACACTACTGTGTTATATTGTTTAAATCATTTTACATACAAGGTATTGGTCAACCTTTCATTCAGTTGTGATTCTTGCCATGAAATACTCTCTCTAATTCATTTTACATATTCTTTTTCACTCTCAGATACTCTCATTTTCAAACTTCACACTTGCTTTGTGATACATACTTTAAAAGTACTTTATATCATAAATTACGTTATTAGCTCTACATATAAAACAAACTTATAAACAACAGCTTATTAAGAACAATCAGTCAATTATAAAAATGTTGATTAGCATTTTCACAAAATCCTACATTCGTTTTATGGCTCAAGGTTCACTCTTTTTAGACCAATCCCGTTTTCTTTGGAAATTGCATTGTGGACTGGCGAGAGTAAAAGGGTGCGTGGCTAGCGGATGTGAGACCCGGGGGGCTGACCTTCCTCTGTCCTCACCGGGTCCTGCTCCGATGACTTGTACAAATTCGCCTTGTAACATTTGGACGATTGCCTTTCTTGTGTCCACCAAATGGAGATTGAGGAACAATTGTGGGATAAAATTTGGCGGGTAATGTGCCGTTTGGAGAAGAGCGTCACGCGGAGGCCGATCCGCTATAGATTGACACACGACTCGTTCCATGTGAAGGCAAAATGGATCGCCACTATAATAACATAGTGGGAAAAAGATGATCACGGGTTACTCGCAGAAAATCACTGCGCCTTACAGTCGGCACTATCGTGTTAGTATGAATTGGCCATCGAAGAAAATTCACACAGCAATACGTGTTGGTCCTGCTCCGTACACTTTAAAAAGGCAGTAGCGAATATTATGAAGCAATAGAACATCTCAGCACTTTTTTTTGGTTAAAACTGTTATTGGAGTGATTATTATGCGAGATATATCAAATAAATAAGTCATCTCATTCTATCAACCTCTATGGCTATAACAGTTAATGGCCGGCAGGGTGCCGCGGGGAGTGTGTAATCGCAATAAAACACGCCAAAGTACCATAATACGTTTTTATCATCGCATAATAATTTTGGTGATGGTAACAGATTTTTTTTCACAGTTGATTTTGTTTATGCTTATTTTATACATGTGTGCCTCCTGTTGGTTGGAGCTATGATGGGATTGGTCGTCTTAGCGTGTGTGTAGACAGGATATGATCAATATTCTCCAGTGTTCACCTATATGCCTATCTGCAGACCCTGTGGACACCCTGTATACATCAGTCTCCATGCCCTTGTCTTCACTGCTTATACAGGCCATACATACCAACCCGGCTAGCATGGCCTACACTCACGGGGCCTCCACACCATCATCATCCTCTGGCCACCGATAACGACCCCTGTGCCCTAGCACCTCTTAAATATACAAATATTTCTGCCAAGCACCTCAAGACGGCCAGCACAGGGCCAATTTCTTGTGCTGTCAGATAGGGCCTGGTTATCAGAGAGTATGAATATAGTGCCAGGAGACATGGAAGTTGTGTGCCGACAGGCCGTGAGTGGGCAACTCTCGCCAGACTTACTGCAATATTCATGGGCTGTCCTCATGACAATTTCATTCTCTATCATAGATATCATTTACTTTAAATGAGACGCAAGTATGTCTTTTTTTTCACCAAAATCGTTCTTTGAGGTGGCCTCGAATTCCAATTTCATGTCTTCGACAAGTAGAATGTGACATCAAAGAGATCACTACAGATGTTTAACCCCTGTGGGACCTTGTTATGATTGGAAACAATTCCAAAAACTGTCCCTTTATGGGAAACTGATCGCGGCGATATCCGCGAAGATCTGTACCTTAGCCGTGTCTCCTGATACCTCTTGGGACAGATCCAGTTGGGATAAGTCTCCAAGATTAGATGACCACGTAGCTGTTGAATCGAGGGCACTCGTGGCATTCAATGTCCAGTTGCCGAGGGCCCCGAGATACCTCATCATGACCCTCCTGGGTAACCAGCTTCACTAATCCCCGTCATCAGATGTCCAGGGACAGAGCAACAACGGAACCGGAAGCCCTCTACACGGGTACCAACATCGCTTCTTCCGGAAGAGTGATTTTAAAATAATGTTTTCATGTTTCTGATTACAAACATTAAAGGTTTATGATGTCATAATAACTATTTAGGTCAAACACACCGACAGAGCTTTAAACATTATCAGTAGATATAGTCAAGGAAACAAGATTAACACAAGATCGGTCCATAGCTACGAGGCAAATATACTAACTTGTTCCATAATAAGATAAGATTTAAATCCTGTATTTAAGGTCCTTGAATATATAGGTTTAGCACACGCTAGGACCATAATGCTCATTACAGCACATGACTGCCAAAAGGACCTTTGATTAACATATAAAACAAGATAGCTTTGAAAATCAAATATTATTTTTAAGAAGACGAACTGATATACGATTAAAACTAGATTCCTATAAAGTTAGCATATTATGTTTAATGGAACCCACATGAAATCTGGTGTTAAATGGGAAGGTAGACGTGAGGAAAGCTGAGATTGGACAGCTATATTGGCTTTCAATTATCTGAGAAATAGATAGAGGAAGACCTTTATGTGGCCATCTGGTCAATTGATGAAGAAATGAAATGTGGAATCAGAATTTAGGTCATGATCCGAAACATTAACGGCGTGGTAACCCCGAGGCCACTTGAGAAAATTGAATTGAATTGATATAATTAAAGACACTATATATAGAGAAAAAAATGAATTGAATATATATATATATATATATATATATATATATATATATATATATATATATATATATATATATATATATATATATCTGTGTGTGTGTCTGTGTGTGTCTGTGTGAGTATATATACAGAAAGAGATAGGGAAAGAGAGAGAAAATGATGATTACAGATGTATTATTTGGTCAAGCTAGTCATCTTAAGAATTGTGTCTGGGCTTAGACAAGACGTATCTGCGTTTTCATAGACTAACACCTTGCAAAATTATCACCATGTGACTTTATTAGGTGTATAGGTGAATGAATATATTTATATATATACATTGTTTAAATTGAAATCATGCAGGAGAGATTGTTGTAGCAATACCTTATCGCATTCACGGAGAAAAAAAACTCAATTCTGATTGTGTCGTAATTCCACCTTTTCAGTTTGACCTTTGAAAATTGCAACACGAGTCCTGAACGTTGTGTCTGTATGGATAGGACAGAGGCAAGCTGGTACACGTATGATGACTACAGTTACTGCTTTATGTCTTTCTATTGCACATAAGGACAGAAGATCCCGCAGAAATTTAAGATTCTTGTCTTGCAACAAGGGAATGTTAACCCTGTAAGCCAGATTGCCAAATATTACAGAGGGAGGTGTGAGGGGACTTGTCAAAATAAGCTTTATCTATGGTGCTTTGTCAGACAGATGAATAGACGTCTGGACCCCTCCCCAAGTCCTCTAAATTCTTATATGACGGCATCTCATTCCAACTGCCACGTATGGATTTGGTCCCGAGATTTTCTTCTCAGGAAAGAAATCACTAGCATGTTGTTAAAGACATGCATTATAAAATCAGTAGTGGTGCTGAATTTTGAATTGTAATTAAGATGGGAAGTGATATGAAGAGTGAGATCAACAAAGAAAGTCAATCATATCCGTGTTGTTCTGTCCAACATGGGTGCATATTGACTATTTGATAAGAAATCAAATCATTTAATTTGATCAGAATGTAGTTGAATTGGCCTCCTTTCAAATGTATACATCAGTTATTTGAGGGGAATAAATTTGCTCTAGGCAAAATATACAAAAGCCCGGCCAGGCTCGCAACTTGAACCACAATTTGTTTAAAGCAAACATCCTTGCAGGTACATGGATCTGATGGAACCCTCACTGTAGCTTTTCGCTCGCCTTCTCATGCCCATGTTCTGCACATTGAAAAGGACGTTTTTCCCCAAACTGTTCAAAACTAAGGTAATATGTTATAATTATTACAGGATGATTCCATATATGGATTTTGTATTCCCTCATTCACACAAGAAAATATTTCATTTTGGTCGTTATTATAAATTGTTGCCATGAATTTGATTTTTTTGATTTATATCCGACAACTAACCGCAAGGCGGAAATCTATGGTTTACAATTGAGGTCATTTTTCAGATTATTCATGAGTGAATTATTGGTTAGATTCTGCCAATTTCTTACTTGATAAATCACTATTATACCTTATATTACACAGGAGCAATGTCAGAAGTTTATGCTCTGCTTGGCTATGTTATTACATACAGCGTATTAACTTTGGTTTTCCTTGAATGTGAAGTACACGGCGGATTGGCATGATACATGTTCTTGTGTCATACGTTAGGTTTGATCGGATAATAGTTAACTACTTGGGACTTGCTGAGGAAGATTATTAACTCTACCAGCACAGATTGTTGGCAAGAAGCATGTATCAATGAAGAGGGTGGTGATAGGATATCATGCAAGGTGGGAGATAGCACTGACCATATTCAGGGAGTCAGACCTATATTATGAGAAAGAGTTGAGCTGTCACTGTCGGAGTGTGCCTGAGGAGCTCTTCAAGGCCTATATGATAGAGAGGTCTGCAGTGGTGCATTCAGCAAGGACCTGCGGACACTTTGAGGCAGGGCCCGCTCAATACGCGGCGGTGTAAGCAGGGCAAGGCGGAGCGGGTTCACAGATACTCGGCTTGTCATGGCCAGCGCCGGACAGGCACGCCCTCAGGACCCGTACTTCACATTATCTCCAATGTTTACCACCGTTATACAACAGTGATGCCCAATTAATCGAAAAGCACCTTTGAAGGTGAGGTATATATTTTTTTTCAAGAATAGTCTCTTTCACTATATATATCCGCTGAACTTACGACAATGCATTTGCCTAAAACGGGCAATCAGCATGGGCACGGAAAATATATTATAAATGTTCTTAACATATTAAGATCAATATTATTTGTTCCTTTATTATTTTTTGTTAGGAAATCTTTATTTAATGAGCCAATCAAATAAGCATGTATATATTAAACATGATAGATATAAGCATATTTTGTATGACAATTTCAAGAAAAATAAAGCAATTTGGAAAACTTTTTATAGACATTTCCAGCACCATTCTCCTCGTGACACCCGTTTCTAATTTCGATGGAAAACCGTGACATTCCTTAGCTTGAGAGTTGCCAAAATGTTGTATGACTTGCCTTGTGTTTGAGGACTTTTCATTTACTTAAAAGGATTTGGCTTTATTTGGAGTTTGGTTTGTGAAAACACTGATGAAGTGAGGTACTTTTGACATTTAGTAACCCGGTATTTGCTTGAGGCGCTTAAGTGGCACTCTGTATTGATCTAGGAGATACTCCAGTGAACATTACGAATATGTTTTGCTTGATTGATCCTTTCATGTTATTTGGTCTTGTTGTTCCGAGTTTCAACACTTATTGACCTGTAGATACTAAAGCAATTTAGTATTATGCAGTTGAATAATCAAACTCTGTGTGCTCAAGTAACTGGTTTAAGCAAGTGATTATCATGGTGTCAAAAATCAGCAGTTTGTAGTACACCCATGTGTCACATTAATGAAACATGGGTCAATGAAAGGAATGAGCAGTAGAAAAATCCATCCGAGTTAACGAATGTTTAAAGATACAACTCCAACAAACAAACAAAGACCTGCATATATTTAATTATGTTAATAATTTAAGATTATATTGAATTGCAATGGGGTTGTTTAAAGAAGCTGCCCAAGACATCTGCCTCATGGGGTTCTCATTTCTTTGTCATTTACATCTAAATCTTGTTTTCACGAAGTTAGCGAAATATTGAAAGATCTGTGTGCTGAAGTTGGTTCCTCAGAATAAAGGAATTCAATCATTTAAAAACTGAAGCAGAGAAGGGTTGAATCAAGTACGCCATTGGCAGTAAATTAAAGACAGTCGAAGTTTGAAGAAATCTGTTATAAAGTTAAATCGATAAAAGGTTGGAATAGACGAAGGATTGAAACAATAAGTGAAGGGTTAAGGCAATTTGGAATTAAGGGAGTAAAGGGTTCTGCCAGTATAAAGGGTGGAGCTATACAGTGCTAAAGCAATCAAGTGTTGCGCCTATCAAAGACATAATATGGTACATTTCATTTTCCCATTTTCTCATCCACGTTGTATCTTTGTATTAGATATTTGAAATACTCCATAACCAAGTACTTATCTTTGTGCACGTTTGAATGTGATTATTAGAAAAGACTTCAGAATTGCCCTGCAAGACAAACAGGTTAAGCTGCGAGAAAGGTGTGACACAATCCGTCTTAATAGCTTACAAATATATTTTCAACAACATAAGTTTTCAACAAAAACTTACGAAGTATGTAAAGCATATACGCAGTACGGAAAGCATATTTTACTATATTCTGGAGGGACCAAGATTATCGGCACACAGTCAATCTATCACAAAGTCAATCTTTGTGATAGCATTCTTCCATATCCTATTATAATATGATATTTATGATTCTGAAAATAAGGAAATGATCTGAAACCGAGCATTCACGTATAAATCAATATACGTGAATTTATACACCCTTTAGAAGACGTTTTCGATACTTACATGACTATTCTCATGATATCTATAGAATGAAATGCTTTATACAATAATAGGAAATAGGAGACATCACACAGATATATAAAGCATGTGATATAAAGAGCAAGCAAGCAATCACATTTGACAAACGAGTTTGCCTGGGAGGCATGTCTTAATTGTTAAGACGTCCTATCATTACAAGCAGGCAGGTGTTGAAGACAAAACTGTGAGTGTATCAGCAATTTATGAGGCCACTGGCAATACATGACACTGCAACATTAAGACGTCCATGAAAACATTTCTCAAAGGTAATGATTTCTTCTCTGAAATACGGCAGAGAACACAAGTTAGCTCATGTTTCTTCCCTGTCAAAGAAACTCAGATGTTAACAAGGGGACATCAGAGAGTGTGATAAGTAATATCCTGTGTGTAATAAAGTTCTGCCAGTCTCCAAAGTATAACACCTTCAGAGCCATTCATTGCCATGATGGATCAGTGCCTATTACCATTAAGGTTTATACAACATGCTTAAAGAAGACTAGGGAAAAGTCGGGTTTATTCGTTTATCATTCAGACATGAATTGAGATATTTATGTGCTGCTGAGTAGTGATTCGTATAAAATCTATAAGCTTTATTCTCCATGATTATTATGTCATAAAATCCTCAAATATCGGTACATTAAATTGACATGTGGAATCAGTTTACCAATAAATTACCACTTTAGGATTACGGTTTAAAATGAAAAGGTGCAGAAATAAGATACATATTTAATGTTTAATGATTAATTGCACTTACAGAATGAAACAGCATCAACAGACAGTGTCACATGAAATCCACCGGAGATGGTCATACAAATGTACGTTCAATTAAACATTTAATTAAAACATTGAGTTGAATTCTAATCTTGCTGATGCCAGAGGGTTTCAATGTAGTTTAGTTTGTTCCACATAAAGCTTCGTTTGTGGCTATCAATTATATGGCTAAAGACTTCAGCCTCTGATTCATTGGTTTGAATATAGAGTAGGATATACACGCCAAAAGATCATATGGATTGCTCGTCATATAAAGTTGTGACATTGCTATCAATCTTTGTAAGTTATATCTGACTGGCGTGGGAAATTTAACAAATTTCTGAAACAAAACTTCCAACTTTTTCCTTTGATGTTTACTTTTGAAGGACTAATATTTGATTTGACTATGTGGAATTATTGAAAAGAACGGATCTATCATTTAGGACGTATAGTTGATTAAATTGTTTGAATTAAAACGGGTAAATAGCTATTGATTCAGATCCAAGCAAAGCACAACCCAGATTCATGTATTTGTCAATCAAAAGGTTTTTCATTAATCCCTGATGACGTTTGTGTTGGACACAATGGTGTTGAGCAGAGACCTTTTGCCTGTTCATTGAAATCCATATTTCACCATTGTTTGGTTTTGACAATATAAATGGACACGTTGCTGAATTTTGAAATGAAATTGAGTTGGTAAGTCAGAGGAATTGGATGTGTTGTAAACTTAAGAAACATGTCAGGGATGGACCATTTATCTTTCTGGGGATTGGAAGAAAATAACAGATTCTGAACCATTTTTTCCAATATGACTTTCTATGCAACGAATATGCGCATAATTTTTCCTAGCAATATTTAGATTACTGTTTATTTTATTCACCACACAGGTCCTTAAAAGATAATTCTTTAAAGGTATTTAATTTATTTGGAAATGACGAAATGACTTAAACATATTCCAAATTAAAAAAGAAATAATAACCATTCCCATAATTTCATTTTTTTCTTATGGAACTTTCTTATGCACTCATTGGTGAATAAAAAAAATGACATTTATTTAGCTCTGATTTCCGACTATGCCTACTCATAGCACTTGTTAGTAATTTGCCGAGATTTGAATCAGGAAATTCTGGGTCTTAAGACAAATACTCTATCAATTGAACTATTTCGTCCAGTATTGAAATTCCATTTCACAGAAAATATAAGACCAAGTATTACTTTTTCTTTATTTTACTTTTTAAAATCCCTTATTTTTCCAATTACTTTCAGCAATGAACTTTGTATTAAAAACATATCTTTCACGACAGGAGCAATTGTTTATTTCTAATAATGTCCAGTTTTATTTTTTTATTAATTCTCGACGTAAATAATAAGAATGAATTAACTGGATATTATATTTTACTCATGATTGGTTTGGCAACATTAGAGGGACACTTTAACTTCTTGGTCTCCATGGTCGACATTTTACCAATATGATATATTTGGAATGATCAATTATAAGATTATGCATCAAAACTTAGGCATTTGGGATTGCGAGAAAGACATGCAAACCATATTCATGTGACTAAAAAATCAATCATGAATAGAGCTCAGTTCGGGGACCATTCTAAATAGAAATGGAAAAAGGGTGATTTTACCAAACTTTAAACACTAAAATACAAAAACTATATTCGCACCTCTGAAACATTGGTTGAAGCAATATTTAATCCATTATTTTTGGCTTCGACCTAGGTTTCTTCAAGTCCTAGGTTATTTATTTATTCACCATGTAACTGCTTTTTTGCAATGCGATGTTTTGCAATTTGGTCCTATACACAAAATAATATGATAGATAAGAAACATTGAACGATATTCACAGAACAAAAGTGGTTTAAATATTTCATCACAGTCGTTTATAAGTCAAATAATAACTCTCAATATTTAGTCGTATACATAACTTTCAAAGGGATCCGTATCTTTCTTGCTATTGAATCAAATCATACGACTTTGTTGTTCTGATCAGAATCCACATCTCACATGTATATAAAGTTGAAAGAACAGTTTTCATTTTATATCAGTGGAATTCGATTTCGGGAATCGTCCTCCTTTTTCTAATCTCCAGAAAAGCATCTTTCAATATTTTATGATACTGATCTTGGTCACTAAATTTGTCAGACTTCTTAAAAGCCATGAAAAATATATTCTCAGAAGTCTGATATGTTTTTTCATGCTTGGCAATCTCAAAGCCATTTTCTATCCCTTTTATGCTCTGTAGGAATCTTGCTGACATACGCAAGGTGTCTCGTCTTTTTCTTCTCATCTTTAATGACAAGACCAGCTTCATAATGTTTATGTATCGATACTAGATCCCATTCACCCTATGGCATGTGTTGCGAATTTCAAGTGCGGAGCTACAATCGATCCTAGGGCATAAATATCCTACGCATCTAATTGGTTGTCATTTCCGCGTCATTTTCTTGGCAGCTTCTGTATAAAAATTAGATTTTTGTGAACCTTAGAGGTCGAAATTGTATTATTCCTTTTCAATATTTGATATAGAAGAGTGGTTAGCGTATACGATTTGGCAAATGTGTCATATTTCAGTTGCCTTGAGAAAAGCGTGTGGGTGAAGTCGCGTCTGATAGGCAAGACATGCAGACAAGCGGCCAAGGACAACATGCCAACCAACCAGCCTGCAAGATAAATGTCGGCCAATGCTCGTTTAGCTTCATCAGTTTCTTAACTTGAGGTAAAATATAGGGTTATTGGCGTGTTGTGAGGACGGATGACTAAGTAGCCATCGGTGCCGGGGAGTGATGCAGTGTGTTGCCGAGGCCGCTCAGGTAGAAACTTCTCCAATCTGTCCCCACTCTCCCGGCACTTCACGGCACAAGCACATCACATCTTCACTACCGATAGCCTCTCAAACTTTAGCAGGCATATTAGTCAAAATGCCTTATGAAAGAATAATATATTAAATTACTTTGAGATAAATAGTATTTGAGACGAGTTGAGTCTTTCTTATGGAAGTATAAGATGCGTAGAGAACTCTGAGAATAAGGTTATATACGTGTGAAGCATCTTTGACGGTTGCGCTTGTTTTTTCTGACCTAACGAAATACTCAATCATTGAGTTACTCAGTATTTGTTGGGTTCCATTTTACTTTAAGAGTCATGTGGTAAAGCTTAAAGGCTGCCAATTCAAGTGTGTAACGGGCTGTCAAAGATGGAAAACAACCTCAGGGATTTTATTCTCTCCTCCCCGGGGTGCCATTCTGAACACTTTGAGATTCAATTTGCGCAACATGTGTTTGTCTTTTATAAATGCCACAGGCAAGCACGCCTCGACTGAATTAGACATTAACATAGTTACAATGAAGAACAGTCCACCAAAATCGCTAAATAAAACTCAAGCAATGGTTCATCTTATTTCCATTTCTAACTTCAATATTCGAGAATGCAATTAATTCTGTCTTTCCTCAACATTGACATCTTTAACTATTTTCCAATATTGCACTAGATAAAGAAAACAAAATGTAATTGACTATTAAACAATGTTTTAAACCATTTGAGAATAGTGAGATTTATCAATCACCTGTGTTTGAAAATTTTACAAACCAATATCAACCTTCATAAGCAAGAAAAGGTGATCATTTTGATACAATGAAGTAAATTTTGCCATAGCAATTGATACATTCTTGATATTATTACATGATGAAATATGGAATTTTGTGTTCTTTAGACATGACGATATACTGTATTGTATACCGGGGAACTTCGATATTAGATAATTTCCTCTTAATATTATGTTTTCTGGTGCATTTCACCAGTAGTCGGAGCTTTTTTTTATGTCACAGTCCCAAGGTCATAAAACAGGTGTTTTTTTCATTATAATCTGTTATAAATAATACAAGCGTCAAAATGTCATACTGAACCAAATTTCCTCTGGTAGACATACCCGGACTAATCTTAATTCGGAGTAATAATTTTCACGAATGCCATATCTAAACATTTACAAACAGCTTATACAAATAGTTTATATCAATACAATTAAGTAAAGTTTGATGTTTTAAGAGAGACTTTCGCCTGTTGTCTTAGTAAATTAGTGACTAGATGGGGAGTTATGTCAAGGGCTTGCGAAATGTAATTTCAGTGAGGCAGCATTATATTTATTACAAGTAAGTCTCGTCATGAACAAACTGAAATATTGTTGAAAGTCTCTTAAATTCCCAAACAATTACAAACTATACAAACTAATCGACATTATAATAATCATCCTTGGTGAAAGTTTCATGCAATTAGAAATATTTTACCTGAATTTCAGCCAGATATCCTTAAACGAAAACTCATTTGGGATGCGATCGGCACCCAATATGCAAACTGGAAATAATAAGACCCCTGACGGATTGCATTGTCGGTCAGACATCACATAGAAATGGAAGAGTCTTGTATACTGTCGAAGAAAATGCAATTAAAACAGCTAGACTTCTCTTTGTGATAAAGCTTCATCTGTATTCTGTACGAATGAGCTCAAGGAGGGGTTACAAGATAGACTGGTCTCCAGGGGCACGCTAGCCGTGTACCACCGACAACAGATTATACTCTTATTAACTATATGCTGCAATTCATAGAAACCTTCCCGAAGATATGTAGCAAATCAGGGTACTGCAGGGTTATTTTTATCAAATAGTTTGTCCAAATAGGATAGTGTTTGGGTATATATCTTGATAAATAACACCTTGGACACTCGTAGATACTGTATTTAACGCATAAAGTTTCATAATTCCATATTGCAAGATACTGGTCCACATTATCATAATTAGGATACACAGTTAATACATATCATACCAAATATACACTATTCAACAGTTATGCAAGTTCATATTATCGAAGTTTTCAAGCGTTGCCACGGGTCAAGGTATATAGTATAAAGTATTTAGGGTAACAACAGTGCAAAATAGCTTCATGTAAGTTTGTGGTCAATAGTGTAAACTTTTTGAAGTTGCAGAGACATGCATAAAAAGTAACGTCAAATTGCATTGTAAAAAAACCCTATCTCAGGAATGAGAAGACAGCTCATTAAAGCTTAACATGTAAGATGAAGACCCCTATTAGCGATGCTGGATGTCAGTTTGGAGGGTTCCATACAGGGCGAGGAGGATACGCTACAAGGCTTGGTACTTACTCGGTGACCGCTATAACATGGACAAACCCACGGCAACATATCCATCCCGTCGCGTCATTCTCCTCGATACTACAAAGCCCATGCGACCAGATTACGACCAATGTCGCACAAAATGGACCAAATTACGACCTATGTCGAAGCAATGAGGTAAATTACGGGCAATGTGGTGAAGACAAGACAGACGAGCCAGGGCAATATTGCCAATTATGGACATACCGCATCTGATGCCCACTTCATGGCACGTTTATACCCGTTTATCAGACATACCATCATATTGCGGTGTTTTATTACCCACTTTTCCAGGGGATGAATTATTCTGACAAGGACTTTGATTGTTTCTTGTTGAAAATACTGTAGTTGGTATGTGTTACAGGCATGTCGGCTATTGTTGAGTACCTAATGTTACATTATATTATGGTAGATACTTTAGTGCCTAATAACTTTAGGTAAATATATCTGTATAGCATGTCTCATGGACATTTTCCTTTATTAAGGTACACTTATTATCTTTGTGGGAAAAATTTCATAGCGAATTGAGAATCTTACTATTTCAAATCATGGAAACCTTTCAAAGAGTCTAATTTCAGCAGCAAAATGAGGCCACCTCAACACGAGTGAAGGAAGAATGTGATTTATTTGTATGGCTTTGAACAAAAGAAGATCATTGTTATTAGGCACAGTATATGCGATATTGGCTTCAAAAGGTCATGATGGGTTTTGATGTGAAGAATGTAGTCTCCCCCCCATTCAATGGAGTTATGGCATCGCTGTAAGGGCATATATTTAGTTTTGCTGTAAAGGGTCATTGGCGCAGTTTGTAAACTTTGAAAACTTGTTTGGAAATGGAAAATTGCACATTGCTTTTTTATTGACCCAATTGGGCGAAACAAAGGGTGCAGGGGTTAAGGTACATGATATGTTGGGAAAGATTGCATTTTGGGGCACGTGGCCTCGCCTCCACTCCATTAGTTACCTCGCTATCTGTACAACCGTGCTGGATAGGTATCTGCTATATCCTTGATATAAAATCAATGCCAAATCAAGCAGGTCATTGCGACCCCAGTGTGGCACTGGCCTCAAGACCGGCCAATAGTGTTCCCGAGAAGCACCCACTGTACCCTTACTGTCCAGAATGAGATTTCACCAAAGGGAGATTTAATCCCCGACGTGGGAACAATCAGTGGCTAAGGCGATGCTATTCATCTCTGTGGTAGCAGTCTCGCTGAAACAAGTAATATCTGTTTTCTATTGGATTACTTCTTTGGTGTCAGGACACATAGGTGATGAGGCCCATGGCGCTAGGATTGATCAGCTAACAATGACTGGCATGTGTGATAAGGTAGCGATTTATTGGTGGCAAAGCAGAGTGTCATGCATGATAACTCATTGTGTGTAACATCAAAGCCTGGCCTTAGGTCTCATAATGGCAAGACCCCTATGGAGACATAGCACTGCACTGCTCTGACATTGTTACATGCAGTGATTGTGTTCATCTGTCGTCAGAGTTTGTCTTTGACCAGGAATCAAGTAACAAGTACGAAGCCACACTATCGTGAGAACTCTGCCGCTCCACCATGCCATCACATATTGAATGTATGTCGCGAGGGGGGAGGGCACCCAGCACTGCCCTCGTGTCTGTGATCTGCTCCCACCCTCCAGGCTTACAACACCTTTTCTCACACAGGGTCTCCGGCTCTTTGTCCTTGTCCAACTGCACTTGCTCTATCAGTTTGTTCCTAGATGGCCTTATGAGATGGTTTGTAGCAGCTGTCAATATCCCTGGTTTCCTCAGGGTTTATGAGACCCTGGTGGTCACCCATCATATGACCACTCCTGCAAACCATAAAAACGTCTCCCGCAGATGCAATTTCATGGAAAATCGTCTTTTATATTTATTTGCACTGCGCAGTGATTTATCCCACAAGGCATGTCCTCTTCTGCAATAGAGTATGATAAATATCCCTTCATTCCTATATCTCTCAATTGTTAATAAACGAATTAAAATTGAGTGGTGTAAAACATTGCTTCTTGTCCTTGACCTGATGTCCCTCTAGGCTATATAGCTGGCATTAAAGATCCGATTTTATCTTGCAGTTAGTTAGCTGTTTCCAGAATAAAGTTGACATGTAGTATAAAGGATGCAGCAGTGGTGGAAGTGGCAGAGCTGGGAAGATCTATCACTGTCAGGCAGCACTTCACCTGCAAGGACCTATTTCTATTCCCAACAGACATCTTCATCACACTCTGGGCATGGCCCTCTCCTAACATGTACTCACCACATCCCAAGTACCTGGCTTATGTCTGCCAGGAAATACTTTCAGGAGTCCATCTAAACGTCTTTCATTGTTTCTTTTTCGCGATTCTAACACTGAAGTGACCAGAGCCTGATATATTAAAAAAAGAACATTTATTTTGTAATATCAGAGTAAAGTAGGCCCCGCAATATATGAAGGAAGTGTCCCATCACTTGTGCCCTGTCACCCTTTCTTCGACGTCCACCACGCCCCTATGACGTAACCCAGCATCAACCCGCGGTACACTTCGTCTTGTAAATGGATTTGCGTGCAGCTCAGATATAAATACAACTTGAGGAAAGGATAATTGAGATGGAATCAGACAGATGTCATCACATGACGGGGGTGGACTAACCCGAAAGGCACCAGTGATCTCATAATCAAAGAGGAAGCTACATCTGCAAACACATTGCATACAATTTATGGATATTGCAATTTTGCATCTTAGTCTAATGGAATAAAAGAATACTACTTTGCCTTCGTTATCAAATAAATGAATATGTTACTTTGGCTTGACGTCCAAAGAACCAACAAAAAATGAACCACAGAGTCAAGTGACATTCAATGAAGATGGTATACATAGTGGATGATAAACAGAATATTCAGTCAATGGTATAGTGAATTGCATGCGATGAACTATTTGCTATGAAGCAATACAATGAACCATGTTACTGTATTTACTCGAATATAAGATGACCCCCCAAATTGATGTTATTTTGCTTGAAAAGACCAATTTCCAAATATAAGACGAGTTGGTTTTACTCGAGATATCTGCACTGCTACCATTCAAGTTTGGCGGCCATTTTAAAAGTAAAGCGTAAATACGATGTCTGTCACGCCCTTGACATTAGCATCGAAACAAAGTGTTTTCATTGCAAACTTTCATATTTTCGAAATAATGGATATCGGAGGTAGCGGATTGATTTTAATTGCATTTTAAATGATAAATATAGGAATTTTACCCAATATTATCACAAATTACGTTTCGCAGGTCAAGAATTTATCTAGATCCTTGACCTTAGCATCTAAGCAAAGTAAAACATAAATATGTAGTGTCAGGGATCCATCATTGCACAATATATCAATATTTTAATGCGAGTTAACACACTGTGGTGGGGCTCCTATCGTTTTCGCGCCAAAACCAAGAGCCTCTAACCTTCATTTTCCCCTTTCAAAATGGCGACCTTGTGTTGCGTAAGTATATTTAAGCATTGTTAAACTCACATTTTCTCTGACTTGTGGATAATTTTCACTTATTAAATGAAGGCGGACTACGTGGTAGAATATTTCTATGTCTTTTAAAAGACACAGATTTTAATTATATCACCATTGGGAAAGTTTGTATCTGGACATTATGAGTTTATTCCGCCCAGAGGTGCCGTAAATCACCGTCCACGGGTTGCTCTTGTGGATAGGACGACCCCCAAACATTAATTAAAGGTTTGGGTACGAAAACCTTGTCTTATATTCGAGTACATACGTTATTTTACATTTACCCACATAACGATAATGTCGATGTTGTCATCACATTATATGCATAATTTAATTGGTGTCAGCAAATATCTAACTCCATATTTCTCCGTTCTCCGTACTCTCAAATCAGAATAGTTTCAAAATTATTCATTAGTTATATTTGCAAACGTCATGGAGTAAAGAAATATAACGTCAACCCAATTTCAAACTGTTGTATAGGTATTGCGTTCATGTTGTAGTCTGAGCAATCCTTTGAAATGATTGAAAAAGTAATATTGTAATTTTTATTCACAAAAACATATCCATTCTTCTTTGGGTTCATTTAGTTGGTTGTAATACAACATTATTTTATCTATATCACGTCCCAACATTATTTTATCTATATTACATTTACTTACTTGTGAAGCATGTAATTATTTTCTAAATATTGTGAAATATTCAAAATGTTTTGAATGTGCCTGTAATCTTAACATAAATCCATTAACAACTTACAAAGTTGGTTAGTCGGCAACCATAACCAATAACGCATTCAATCATATATAAACAAGAAAGTCTCTTTTTTTTAAATTGAATACAGTTTCCTTTTTGAAAATGATATTTATATTTACTCATCATTTTGAAGTTGCTGTAAATCATCGACGTGACTGTTTGAAACCGGCAGTTAAAATCGGATATTTTTAACACAGTCAAACATCTAGCATACTTCGCGTAATACATTCAACAAACACATCAGTAATTTTGTACTGTACAAAGAAGTGAAGACGTTGATATTTCAAGATTTTCAAGCTGGATAAATGGCAATTATGTAGATCCAGTTAATTTCACTTTGATAGATTAAAACAGACGATAGTCATAGAATTCTAAATTTTTGCTATCATTTGCTTTTTATGCCTCTCACAGCTATTCCCATTGTGTCTGCTGATGCTGCCATGGTCATTTCCTGCAGGTTAAGTCAAAACATAGTCGAGACGTTTTTGTGGGAGAGAAAGAGTGGAACTGAAGATTACTTGGAAGTGACGAGCGGGACACGCCTTTGTCCCATATCCGCCACCAGGGGGACATTCTGGTGTCACTCCGATATTGCACACTCTTGTATGTTCTCTCATGATTAGAACCCCAGGGTATAGCCTCCACCAATCTGCTGAAATGATGTCGACAAATACGTCTCAGTGGGGGGCAAGGACTGTGTGTTGGTAGGCACCTGAAGGGCCCATAAGGGCGGAGATTGGTGGAAAGAGGCCACACATTACAAACTAGCCTTTGTCATAGCTCAATGGGCAGGGTGATTCATCTGGCAGTAGTGGGCTAACGGACGTTTACACCTCCCAAGGTAAATGCAGACTCTCTTCAACCCCGGCTAGCCATATCGTGAATAATACTTCTGTACAGTTGTAAGCAGTCAGCACCATGTTCCAATAGATTACCACAAACCATCACAAGTCATACTTAGTTACCAGCCTTACCATACACGTTTTGGAAACAGACATATTTGCTCTTAAATGACTTGACAACCTCCAATAAGAGTTTAACATATAACTTTCCTTACAATGGGAAAATCTGACATGTATTTTATGTGATTTGTCCATATAGACGCTGTGTGCGACACGTTTATCCCGAGTCGTGCGCTACGTGCCTCATCCGGGTCTTACTGACGAGCCTCGTCTTGGGCATCACGCTGAAGGCTTCTTTGCCCTGGCTCAGCGCAGCTTATCCATCCTGGGCTCTCCAACTCAAATAGCTTCAACATAAAGCTGCAAACACCCACGGCTATTTTATATTGCATGGTACTTTCAGATTGTCAAAAATCCTATAGACTCGCATAAAAACTCCAGCCTCTTGTGATTTACACATTAGTATGGAATACATGAACTTCTAAATGGTGTCATCTGGTGTAGTCTTGGCAGAAATAATCAAAAGACGGAAGATATATGAGTTTTACAAGAAAGGTATATAGACTTGGTCTTGTTTTTATGGCCATTGCTCCTTATTTTTCTTGGAGGTCCATCCGAATATATTGCAGATAATGTACGATTTTCTAATACATCTAGAATATAAGCTCAATCTCTTTATATTTTATAAAAAAAAGTTCTCATATAATGGTCAAATTTACAGAAGAAACAAAATAAGATAGTTTAATTAGAGAAGTCAGGAAACATTAATCGTGATAATTGGCACATAATTTGTCAGAGATATACTGAAAATTCAAATAAAAGGCCGGAAATTGTTAGATTTAGAATGACACTATTACAAGTTATGCGCCCAGCACAACTGTCAATGCTAAACTTTACTAACGCACGTATTTACAGATTCTTCCGGGAAACAAAGCACTCTTACATAAAAAATACTATAAAACCCCAGGAAAAAGTCACATTCTTTTTATAAAGAGACATACAAATGAGCACTTCCATGGCAGTACACATGTCAATTAGGACGTTGTGATTCAATAGCACTTCTTTTAGGGACGATCAAACGTACACACAAACAGTGTGGGGCTTCCGAAGGCAACCTTAATTTGATTTCCTCGACTTTTAGCCGTCTTGTACGGACGTCAACAGAGGATAACGAGTGAATAAGCTGCGCTACCTGAACTGGATTGGGATTTGGTGGCAGAAGTGACTGATCAAAGGTACAGCTACCTCGCCGCCAACACTCCGGGGATATCACTCGCCACAAGTAATGAGAGAACACAGTTTTATTCCTCCTGGTAGTTGTGACGTAGACAAGACACACATGCTTTATTTTCCTCTTTTACAATAATGACTTGTATCGTCCTCTCCTACAACTTACCATAGGACCTTATATCGTCCTCTCCTACCTCTTACCACAGGACCTTATATCGTCCTCTCCTACCTACTACCACAGGACCATATATTGTCCTACCTCTTACCATAGGACTTTATATCGTCCTACCTCTTACCATCGGACCTTATATCGTCCTCTCCTACCTCTTACCATACAACCTTATATTGTCCTACCTCTTACCATAGGACCTTATATCGTCCTCTCCTACCTCTTACCATAGGACAGTACATCATCCTCTCCTACCTTCTACCACAGTGTCCTGTATCGTCCTCTCCTACCTCTTACCATAGGACTTTATATCGTCTCTCTTACCTCTTACCATACGACCTTATATCGTCCTACCTCTTACCATAGGACCTTATATCGTCCTCTCCTACCTCTTTCCATAGGACTTTATATCGTCCTCTCCTACCTCTTACCTTGGAGTAATTATGAATGGAGGCGTGACGGCCATTATATGAGTTATGGCGTCATGGCAACGCATTGTTTTACACAATGGATTTAAAATCCTTTGATCCTATCATAGTTGCCGACTTCAGAATGATGGAAAATTTAATATCTATATTTTTAAATATTAAACTAACCAATATTTTAATGGTGTTTCATAACACACCCTGAATTTTTTTTTTCATAGAAAAGGTCAGAATAATTGTTCTTTTGAGGATTCCAAACCATTCACTCGAAATGACTTGAAATAAGATCTGCTAATTTCTGGTATGATTGCTGTAGTTACAATTCTTCGAAAAAAATGAAAAAGAAAATATTCCAAACCTTTAATTTTTTATACATGTTTATAAAAAATATTTATCTCTCCATATTACTTTTTTGAAACTTTTAAAACAAAATATTGTTTATGATATAGCATTTAGAAATTCCTGATGCAGTTTTTTATTTTTCATATTTCATTGATTTTAAATGGTGACATAACATTACACAAGGCAAAGTATCTATGTCAGCGCATATATTGGCAGGAATATAAATTGCATTTCCTGATAGTATTTTCTTTACTGAACAGCATGGTATATGTTTCCAATCTGCCAATATATGCGCCAATAATTAAAAATAAACTGGAAAGACAAAAACAACAAAAAAAGTACATGATTTCCTGATAATCTGAGAGGAAGACGGAAATTTTAATCATTTTCATAGATATGATATGAATTTGAAAATCTCGTCACAAAATCGTCAAAACTTGGAGGAGAGAAATAAAATTTATATCCCCATTATCTGCATAAATAAACAAACATTTCATTCGCGATATGTGTAGCTCTAAATTGTGGTTTTGATAACTTAAAATAGCTCTGAAAAAAAATTACGTCAAAACTTTCATATTTTGCACCTATATGGCGTCATCATAACAATGCCCATGGCGGCAACTACGATGTCCCTTTTGATCTTGCGCCGTTGCGCGTCCATTCATAATTACTCCAAGCTCTTACCATAGGACTTTATATCGTCCTCTCCTACCTCTTACCATAGGACCTTATATCGTCCTCTACTACCTCTTACCACAGTGTCCTGTATCGTCCTCTCCTACCTCTTACCATTGGACCTTATATCGTCCTCTCCTACCTACTACCACAGTGTCCTGTATCGTCCTCTCCTACCTCTTACCATAGGACCTTATATCGTCCTCTCCTACCTACTACCACAGTGTCCTGTATCGTCCTCTCCTACCTCTTACCATAGGACTTTATATCGTCCTCTCCTACCTACTACCACAGTGTCCTGTATCGTCCTCTCCTACCTCTTACCATAGGACCTTATATCGTCCTCTCCTACCTACTACCACAGTGTCCTGTATCGTCCTCTCCTACCTCTTACCATAGGACCTTATATCGTCCTCTCCTACCTCTTACCACAGTGTCCTGTATCGTCCTCTCCTACCTCTTACCACAGGACCTTATATCGTCCTCTCCTACCTACTACCACAGTGTCCTGTATCGTCCTCTCCTACCTCTTACCATAGGACTTTATATTGTCCTCTACTACCTCTTACCATAGGACCTTATATCGTCCTCTCCTACCTCTTACCACAGTGTCCTGTATCGTCCTCTCCTACCTCTTACCATAGGACCTTATATCGTCCTCTCCTACCTCTTACCATTGGACCTTATATCGTCCTCTCCTACCTACTACCACAGTGTCCTGTATCGTCCTCTCCTACCTCTTACCACAGGACCTTATATCGTCCTCTCCTACCTACTACCACAGTGTCCTGTATCGTCCTCTCCTACCTCTTACCATAGGACTTTATATTGTCCTCTACTACCTCTTACCATAGGACCTTATATCGTCCTCTCCTACCTCTTACCATAGGACCTTATATCGTCCTCTCCTACCTCTTACCATTGGACCTTATATCGTCCTCTACTACCTCTTACCATAGGACCTTATATCGTTCTCTCCTACCTCTTACCACAGTGTCCTGTATCGTCCTCTCCTACCTCTTACCATAGGACCTTATATCGTCCTCTCCTACCTCTTACCATAGGACCTTATATCGTCCTCTCCTACCTACTACCACAGTGTCCTGTATCGTCCTCTCCTACCTCTTACCATAGGACCTTATATCGTCCTCTCCTACCTACTACCACAGTGTCCTGTATCGTCCTCTCCTACCTCTTACCATAGGACTTTATATCGTCCTCTCCTACCTCTTACCATAGGACCTTATATCGTCCTCTCCTACCTACTACCACAGTGTCCTGTATCGTCCTCTCCTACCTCTTACCATAGGACTTTATATCGTCCTCTCCTACCTCTTACCATAGGACCTTATATCGTCCTCTCCTACCTACTACCACAGTGTCCTGTATCGTCCCGTCCTATCTCTTACCATCGGACCCTGTATCGTCCTCTCCTATCTCTTACCCTTGGACCCTGTATCGTCCTTTATCATCCTCTCCCATCTTCTACCACAATATCCTGTATCGTCCTTTCCTACCTCTTACCATAGGACCTTATATCGTCCTCTCCTACCTCTTACCATAGGACCTTATATCGTTCTCTCCTACCTCTTACCATAGGACCTTATATCGTCCTCTCCTACCTACTATCACAGTGTCCTGTATCGTCCTCTCCTACCTTCTACCACAATGTCCTGTATCGTCCTCTCCTATCTCTTACCATTGGACCCTGTATCGTCCTATATCGTCCTCTCCTACCTTCTACCACAATGTCCTGTATCGTCCTCTCCTATCTCTTACCATTGGACCCTGTATCGTCCTATATCGTCCTCTCCTACCTTTACCACAATGTCCTGTATCGTCCTCTCCTACCTTCTACCATAATATCCTGTATCGTCCTCTCCTATCTTCTACCACAATGTCCTGTATCGTCCTCTCCTACCTTCTACCACAATGTCCTGTATCGTCCTCTCCTACCTTCTACCACAATGTCCTGTATCGTCATCTCCTACCTTCTACCACAATGTCCTGTATCGTCCTCTCCTACCTTCTACCACAATGTCCTGTATCGTCCTCTCCTACCTTCTACCATAATATCCTGTATCGTCCTCTCCTACCTTCTACCACAATGTCCTGTATCGTCCTCTCCTACCTTCTACCACAATGTCCTGTATCGTCCTCTCCTACCTTCTACCACAATGTCCTGTATTGTCATCTCCTACCTTCTACCACAATGTCCTGTATCGTCCTCTCCTACCTCCTACCGCAGTGTCCTATATGGTCCTCTCCTACCTTCTACCGCAATGTCCTGTATCGTCATCTCCTACCTTCTACCACAATGTCCTGTATCGTCCTCTCCTACCTTCTACCACAGTGTCCTGTATCGTCATCTCCTACCTTCTACCACAATGTCCTGTATCGTCCTCTCCTACCTTCTACCACAATGTCCTGTATCGTCATCTCCTACCTTCTACCACAATGTCCTGTATCGTCATCTCCTACCTTCTACCACAATGTCCTGTATCGTCCTCTCCTACCTTCTACCACAGTGTCCTGTATCGTCCTCTCCTACCTTCTACCACAGTGTCCTGTATCGTCATCTCCTACCTTCTACCACAATGTCCTGTATCGTCCTCTCCTACCTTCTACCACAGTGTCCTGTATCGTCATCTCCTACCTTCTACCACAATGTCCTGTATCGTCCTCTCCTACCTTCTACCACAGTGTCCTGTATCGTCATCTCCTACCTTCTACCACAATGTCCTGTATCGTCATCTCCTACCTTCTACCACAATGTCCTGTATCGTCCTCTCCTACCTGCTATCTGTTATTTGCTATTGCAATGCCATGGTTTATTTTATGTTTCACACTTATCATTCATCAACAATAACAATAGTTTTAATACATACTATAGTGGTACTAAATGTCCTTAATGTATCGATGTGCCATAAAAAAGATTCCATTCATTCATTCCCAGTCCAATACCTGCAAGGTTTCAAAAAACGTTTATCGCCATTTTGATGTGGAATTACTGGATTATTGAAAGCTATGCTGATTCGGGTACTGTTGGATTGGCTTTATTGTCCCGCTCAGCAATTACTTCAGACAATGGCATATTGTTTTGCAATTTCCACGAGTGTTTTGCCTTTAAGAGAATGATTCTGGCTTGGGTGAGATGTAAAGAAATTCAGTATTAACACGTCTTGTTTAAAGGCCAAATATCTCTTAAGGAACTACGACGTAATGAAATGTTATTATACTTTGTATGTTTTAATTTAATACGAATCACTCATTCACCTTTTATTATCATTTATTGACCCTATATTATAATCCATACCATCACAGCATTGACTAACGTTAATTTATCAATGTTCCATTGTTCCATTAAGAATCGATTCATTCATTCCATTTGTTGATATCAACGCTGGCACACATCTTCATAAGATATCGTAATATGAACTTTCGTACTGAATAGATAATTCCCTTAAATATCGATTTTTTAATCCAAGATATATCTTCCAAAATATGTGCGTACCCTCACCGTTAACCTTGACCTTTGGTTCATATTAAAGCCAAAAACACTTAAATTAATCTGCTTTGCTGCAAATATATGCAAATGTTTATTATAGGTCTCAATCTTTTCTCCAATATTAACCGTGCTAGGTAAAAGCAACGGTTCCCAATCTTCAGTTTACGATTGTTTCATTTGTTACAAGTGATATATAGGAAAACAAAATAAAGGGCTTTTTATGAGAGAAATACATCAAAGAAATTCACTATATCATGTTGTTTTGTGTCATTTTATTGTTTTCTGCCCAGGGAGCATTATCTTAGCAAACTCGGGGAGTGGAAAATTGCTTCTTGTAGCAAAATAGGAAATGACAGTTACCTTGCCGCATCGTGGGCATTCACTCTCTATAACATAGCCTTTAGAAAACTACTCACACTCTCACCGCTTGATTGTCTCCGACTAATTCATAGTTTATTACTTTAATTATCTATTTCCTTCACTTATTTAGACATTCAACAAAAAACATGTGATGATTCAATTATGTTTTGTGTCTAATCAAGCAGAAAATATATGCGTCAATGTAAGAAGATGACGAATTTAGTCAACAATAACGTATGGCTGGGTAATGTCAAAATTAAAATATGACACTAATCCGATGTGCAGAGTGACCTGAATTTTACATTATATTAACGACACTTAAATATGAGAGATGAAAGAAAGCTGTCGGATATATAAGAAATGTCAGACGTGTTTTTTGACATAAGAAAAACTACCAGACATGGGGAAATCTAATCAGAGAGTGGATTAACGTTCTCAACTCTATTTCAATGAAGCCCCTCCTCCATACTTTAATGCATGTGCCCCTATGTCCGAGTTCTCCTAAGGTAGACACGTCATCTAGATCCTGCAAGTAGGATAAAGTAAACCAAAAGACACCAAAATAAATAGCTTGTCCTTGTTTGGAGCAGAGGCATGACGTAGGAGGTGGGCGAGTGATACATTGGGCTATTGGAAGTATTTGCTACCAGTATGAGACACCTTGAACGTTGTCCACTCATTACCCTTTTTACCTTGTTTTGTTTTTACTGAAAACGACCTGAGGTTTATGACAGGATTTATTCGGAGTTTGAGTGTGAAGGGGTAATGAATGAAGACTAATGCGAGGGGTGTGGCGTGAAACAGGCCGGGGTAATGGGTCCACACCCTGACCAGAAACTAGATGGGCTCTTTACCTCACCAGTTCTAATGGCCAAGCATTACAAGCCACTGTTAAAGTACCCCATGAATTATCTTTATATTGCCTTTGTTATCTTGTGGAAACAGGAATAATGTAAGGGTGCCGTTGTCTGTATGGTTAACTGGTGAAATATAGACAACAACAATGAACTCAACCGTGAGTCAACCATGTTTATATGTTACTGGTGGGGTATTAATCATATTTTACTGTCATCACTATCTTGCACAATGTATCAGAAGGTGTTCTCTGAATTGTGAGAGAATCTCATCTCATCAATCCATCACATTTGAACAAATTATCATCACTACGATAATGTGATTATTCAAACGATTGTCAAAATCAACCCACATGAATATTGCTGAAATTAGAATAACCAAAATTAGAATAAACAAAATTGCCACAATTTATTCTGAACAATCGCATTTTTACATGCAAAAACACAATACAGACAATTCTGTTTTAAAATGATAGATCCAGGAGAATTAGCACCACATCTACCATAACTATCGACACCCCTTTATATTATATCAAGTAATTAAGGTGCAACGACATTGGACCTCATCAAGTTGTATACCTGAGCCAGGATGCCACTAGGTAAAATTCTAATTTGCTTGTTTATTGAAGCAGGAGGACATAGACCTGTACGTGTCTGCTCATATATATTGTACATAAGGGGATTCTACCATGTCTGTCGAGGCCACGGGCCGTGGCGCAGTTGGTTAGGGCGCCAGCTTATTAGCACCAGTTCCTCTGTGGTGATCCAAAGGTCATGGGTTCGAACCCCGGCCGTGCCGAGATTGAACTCATGACACAATTTCCCACATGAGCTGAGGCCCGTGCCTAAAGGGTTAACCCGTTGTCCTTGTAAATCTGTGACTGGGTGGGTTGTCATGTCAAGGACCTGCGACATGACAATTCAGTGAGGCAGCACTATATCTGCTACAAGTAGGTCTCATCACGAAATAACTGAAATAATGTTGAAAGTGATGTAAAACCCCAAACAAACAAACAAAACAAAACCATGTCTGTCCCGACCCTACGGTAAAGGCGACAGGAAGAGGTGGGTCAATAGAGATCTAATTCTGATTAATGGCACCCCGTGGTACGCATTGATCTCAATTATTTGCCGGCTCTGAGGTTTTGAAGATGTGCTCAAATACAAGTGCAAAATGGTCTGCCGGTGGACAGTAAGTGTTTGTGTGCTGTCCTGATGAAGGCAAACCTTTCCTCTCAAAGTTCCCGCTGTGAATCCCCAAAATTAGCCCACAATTTATGTGCTTAAACTGGAAAATACCCTACAAATATTGGCAATTCTGTAATCAATGTGTTTTTCGCTGTGGGATACAGCACAAAACATAAACAAACTTAAACAAATGATTTGGCTTTTTCAACGAAAAAACGATTTTGATGACGTTTTTTATCAAAAGCCAACATCATTGCTTTTGTTTCATTACCATTTTGAATAGGATGGTGTTTATGACAAAATAAATTACTCCATAATTGAATTTCTGCCTGATTGATTGCTCCGTGTACAATTTCCTTTAAGAATGCAGTCAAGATTCCTCAAAGTCTCATCAAATCAACATTTTATCCCAAAAAAAAAGAATATTGTAATTTAATTTTTAAAATGTTTTTGTTCCCAACAGATATTTGTGTGTGGTTGTTGCATCATGATATATATCAGTCAGACAGTGACAGTTTAATGGTTCCATTATGGCAATTAGCGTTGCAATTATGACGTATGAAAAACACATGCCTTGCAGCCACTCAGCGTCTCCTTAACATTGTTAATTCATCATCATTTAGTAGTACCTGAAATTTGATGTTGCTACATTCTAACTTCTCTTTGATTAAAAAGGGTAATCGTTAATACTCCATAAATTTTGTGCCTTTGGCGAAAATGTGTTCTTTGGTATATTTTTGTTTGATTTCTTTTATTTATCTTTCCGGCTGGCATGTTTCTATTAATGACAGGGATGGCCATGGATGTTGTATTTTGCAAAGCCACATTGCATTTACAATCGATTGGTAAACCCCTCAGCTAATGTAATCGTGTTATGAAACGATATTTCCGCTAAAAGAATTTGAAATGTTGTGAATATTGGATTGGAGATAATCTGGTGTTTTGGTGCAGAGTGTCTGGTGAATAAAGTGGGTTTCAAAATGTCATTACATCAACAGAATAAATGATCTAAAGGGACACCACAAACTCATAATATGCTAGTTATCAAATGAAAACTATTTCAAACCCGTTTTACTCTTATGAGGACACTTTTAAAGCAGTCGATACGTCATAATATTGCTGAAAGAAGTGTGTGTTGGGTGCGGAAATGGTATGTAAGTCATAACGCTATTTGGACAGAAAATATTCACGTACATGATAGAGGAATGTTATATTTTCTATAAAACCAAAGGGACAGATTTTCTATTATTGCACCACATATCTTGTTGAGTTTTACTAAAGATATATCACCCGACTTGGAGATGCCTAAGTCTGGTCACAAGCCGATTGTGGAAGATTATTGCACCTAACCCTCCCACACATAATGAAAATCAGCTTTATTTTTCTCTTCACATAGGCATATATTTTTACTATGCATTACATAGGTAATATTCAATTACTACCTCTGCTGGAAGTTTGGAATTCCCCGAGTCATAAATACTTGCCTTGCTCCCAAAATATCATCACATCTGAATTGACCAACATCAGGTCATAAACTGTAACCAGGTGTCTGGCACATAAACTGACATATCAGTACAACTGCCAGTACAAAACAAATCTGTTTTATTGTTTCACCAATGAATGGAAAGTCAGATTTTTGTGAATACTGATGACTTGCTGTCGATTCTGTGTGCACCTTTTTTATTACCTTTGGGGGCAGGGACTGGTATGATAGAGAGGTCCTGCTATGGAGGGTACATATATTATAGTTAAAGACGTAACAATATTAAGTTGACATCAGAGAAGATGTTAAAACATGCATGTAGTCACAGAGGTCACAGACCATGGAGGCTTCGGGTATGTTTCAATGATATGTGGCCATGAAACTGTGATCCAAGCAAGCTATCTCACTGAAATTAACCAATTCAAACTTTCTTTCATTTCTTGTAACACATTGTATGCATTGTTTATTTTAAATATATTTATTGTCCTATTAACATGTATTCTCAGTTACAATCAATAATTACTTTCTATTTATTCACATATATCTAATACGTTCGCATAACACCAAGCTTTAAAGTTAAAGTAACATTTTTTTCATCTGATGTTTTTTTCTTTAAAATAACTTGAAATTTACACAAGGATGCGTTCTTTTTTAAACTCTATTCATTTTTTGTAAATATGGACTTTGGCTTAAAAGATGACAAAGTTTAAGAAAAGAGTGGTAAAGACAGTGTGAAGAAGTGCACCGTTTATATAATATTTAATGTAATGTTTTCAGATTTCATTATGCATAGTTGACTCCGAGGCTCTGTTTTACATAAGAAAATGACAATTTAACGTCCTAGTGTCGCATGAAAAACAGATGTCTGATTGTTGTTTATTTGAATTGTGTGTGTCATAGAAACATTTGATGGTAATACAGTTCTTTTTAATCCACGCAGTGGTTTTACTCTCATATATTTAACAATTAGCACAACATTTTTACAAATGAGCCTTCATGTGATACGAACATTTTATTAAGATCTGAACTCATGTTTTCATGACATAAAGTTTTTTTTATCTCCAGGAAAGCCATTTGAAATGTACGCAACGTTCCCACTTGAATATTTTGAGAAAGCAATGAAATGAAATGAGTCAGAGAATGTGGGTGTAATACATATCGTAATAAGTCGGGGTGCAAAGTGCCGAGACAGAATATGGCACTGTGGAGAGAAAAGCCCTGGGCTTGGTGACACTCCATAACCTATGCGCTGAGCCTATCATGTCTCACTGCCAGGGTGATACGAGTCAATTATACGGTGGAATTATGTATATACACCACGGTATGATCTCCCTATATGCTGTGTTGCGCAATTATTAGCTTGTAAATCTATGATAAATATGCTGTCACAGATAGAATGATATATGGCAGATGCAAACTGATATACCATCAGAGACGGATTCCTATATTCGCAATATTCAATACGATATCCAGGAGATAATATGAATTGATTTGTCCCCTCTCTCTGAATACTGCTCCCTAACTAACTGTGCACTCTGACCGGTATAATATACATATAAAAAGAAAAATCATTATAATTTGTGTTTCCCTACACGTTCTGCAAATAGGTATTATGTGCAGATAACAAAGGTGTTTGACATATTCATATGTAATGTAATATATTGATCTGATTGGAGTGGACTCTACTGCAGCTGCCCCATTCAGTATTACACTCATTAAACCATTATGTGCTCTTCTTGCGTCAGAAAGGTATATCTGTCGATAGTATAATCAAATTAATCTGTTGATGTTATTGAGTAGCATGCAAAGAACTCTGATATAACTCTTATGTAATCCATGACCCAATGCTTGCAGAAATGTTTTCCTGATAATGTAACTTTTACTGAGAGGGGGATGTGATATTCCCTTTATTTTCCTGTCAACTAGCCAATACAAAAATCGTGGACTTACTCCGTGACATGGTCATTAAGAATTTGGCATTAACCAGTACGGTTGTTTGTCATTTGTCATCCTACACTTTCACCAGTCTTGAGGTAGATCCATAAGAAGACAAATATGTTCTAATACATAAAGTAGCAGTCGTAATTATCCAGGAGTTTGTATATTGGGAGGATCGGGATGTGATGCTTGTTTTATGTGTATTGATGACATTTTTAACGCAATCAAGACCATATCTGTTTAAGTAGGCATAATGACCTGCTCTTTGCGAGGAATTAACTTTTACCAGCTGTTCGCATATAGCCAGAAAAATCCAAAAACACGGCCTTTTATGATAGGCCTAGCACTGCTTGGGAGTGAAAAGAAAAAATGGGGACATTTAACAATATTTGTTAAAATTCTTTTAGGATATTGTTTTAATATGTATGTATGTTTCATTACAATTGCAGTTTATATATAAATATATATATATATATATATATATATATATATATATATATATATATATATATATATATATATATATATATATACTGGATTATATCTGGGTTGTTGATAAAACCTAGGATATACATCATATGTAATAGACTGCACCTTTGAGAAATTTGGTGACTCTTTTTAATGTGATTCAATGCAGAAGCTAAGTAAATGCCAGGTCAGTTATTTCAATGTAAGATGACAGGAGGATAAGAGTGTGGGATAAGTGTGCAGGGTGACATGTCATACACTGGTGCATGCTGTGCTCTAAGTTCCCCTTACACCACTTGCTAGTACCACACCATGACGATAAAGGCTCACAAATTATCTACTAGATCAATACCACACCTTGGAATTTGAGCTCGGTAAAGTGCCCTTGTTATCATTATAGCAATACACTAGACGTGCATCAAGTGAGTGACAAACAGCAAAGTAGACCATTTCCATTTCTGGTCTAGTGTACCAGCACAGAATCATTTATCTGTTGATGTTCTTTGTTTAATGAACAGCTTATATCAGTGTCTTATTGAACTATTAGACGCCAATAGGGGACTTTTTATCAAACGCGTTAAAATTGATATTTCATTTCATTCCGAGGCTAGGGTTAACCTTGGAGTAATTATATTTACTCCAACGGTTAGCAAAGGACCTTTCAAATAATCCAAATGAATTTTTATATGGATGCTTTGATTTGTCTTCATGAGAGACATCGTGATAATTTGCTCAATTTTGCCGATTTCTCCTGTAGAAATTATATACTTGATAGAAACATTTGTATATGTTTATATATACATAACACATTACATTTCGCTCGATATTTAAGTCCTATTTGTTTGATATATACTTATGCTATTCTGTGTGACATTTATCTTCCGCTATTTTGTGTGATGTCAATATAATACTATTTTGTGTGATTTATAAGTGATACCTTTTAGTGTGATATTTGCCTTATATTATTGTGTATAATATTTAACTTTACCATTTTGTTTGAAAGAGCATCTGTACTAATTTGTGTGATATTTATCCAATTCTTTTTGGTATATTTACTATTTTTGTTATATTTATCTAATTCTGTTCTGTGTGAAGTTTAGCTGATGCTATTTTCTGTGATATTTAATTAACATAATTATGTGAATTATTTACCTAATGCCTTTTTGTTTGATGTTAACCTTCTACTCAATGGTATTTTGTGTGATATGTATCTGTTGTCATTATCTGTGACATGAGGCATTCTCTTCTGTGACACGAAGTGTACACTATGTGGAATAAAGTGGTTTTAATTCTAACCATCATTTCACCCATTTTGTTTCACATCTCAGCAATCATCAAATTAATAGTGGGACCTATATGATGTGAACATTAGGTAAAAGAAATCGGCCTTATTCCAGCCAGCCTTTTAACCATTTTTCCACATCTGGTGAAAATAAGCATATATATATCATTGTATGAGAGTCCTAAAGGGAAATGTCTTCTCTCCATGTCCCATTATTTTGATTGCGATACAACTTGTGGCTTTACCTTAAACGTAGGTACAAATTCTTATGTTTTCAATACATTTCTCATATATATGCTATGCAAGGTCGTCAGGATCACAGCAGGTTATGAATTCAAAATAAATATTTCTGTAAACTCAATGTCATTGTAAGTCTTCGATTTCATAACCTGCTGAGGCAGGGTATGGTGCATGTCATTAGTATATGATGCTTTGGTAATTAGGCTCATTCGAAATCTTGAGTAATATTCACATCATCGAGGGGCAAAATCTGGTATTGTTTAATAAAATTGAGAAACATTTATTCATTTTCAATAGGTTGCTTATCTAAATAGATAGTGTCTAGTTATACGACATATTTGATATGTGTACACATCTATGGCACATCGGTGACCTTCAGTTCATATTTTTAGTATGTTGTCCTAAACTACAGTATAACTAAATTATATTAGTGTCAAACACATAGAGAAACTGGTGTCAAATACAAACCTCGGTCTCCATATTATTATACATACCACATTTATGAGATTAGAGAATTGCTCAGAAAGTTGATGCTTCATTCTACTTTTTAGTTATGCACATATTATTAATCCAATTTGGTTTTTAAAATGTGCACCTGATATTGTTTCCATATGTAAAGTGACAACTTTATTATTAAAGTGTCATCTTCATCAATATTGGATTTATCTCGATATCAGATGATTGCTAATATTGATAATTGCGTGGCCAGTATTTTACGTCATGGGTGACAGGGGCACAATGCTTTAACACCTTTGCTAACGATCCGTTAATATGTATCAGAAAGACTGAATGGTACAGGGAGTACATGCATTGGCATGAGTAACGTTTACCCTTAGACTATATGGTAACATATTAGGTTTAGATTTGACGGTATCAATCCTTTGCAAAATATGTCGTAGGTCTTACCAGCTATTCAAATTACACGCTAATAGTTTACACGCTGAAAATGATACAAAATCTCCCTTTTTTCATAACCTAAATAGAGCTAAAAATATCAGTGTTAAAATGTGATAATAGAAAATATAAAACATAACAAATTTGCAATGCCAGTTATTTTTGGTGAATATAAACTATTATGGAAATGTCAGGGAGTATTCTTGCAAGGTAATATCTCTGGCTCTGCATCGACTTTGCTTTGTATGTGTCCTTGAATATAATGATGCCAATTCTAACTTAGCAACTTCAGCTCTGCCACATCAGCAGTTTGTGTGAAAAAATATCCTGGAAAATTATATTAACTGTTTGTATCATGAAAACATAAAAACCGAGTGCGGTATTAATGGGAAGTAGAATATTTTACATATAAAAATGACTATATCATCTAATTATTTTGACTTCAGGTTGTGTATGTCATTTGCTTAGGTTGATTTGAACATGCACTTTATAATAAAGTTGTATAGGTGATTGTGATACTTTAGTTCTTGTATCATATGTCTCTAAACAACAGATTTGTTTTAGTTAGACTATTTGCATTCAACGATTTAAAGATGGTTTTTTGTTTGGGGTTTCCCGTCACTTTCAATATTTTTTCAGTTATTTCATTGTTTAAGAACACCTTGTGGCAGATGTAGTGCTACCTCGCCGAATTATCATGTCGCAGATCCTTGACATGGTAACCTACCCAGTCACAAGGTGGTTAACCATTCGGGCCTCGCAGAAGAAACTGTATCAGGAATTCAATGCTGAAGCGCAGGGAATCGAACCCACGACCTTTGAATCACCACAGAGGAACTCGTGCTCATAAATATGCGCTCTAACAAACTAAGCTCTGAGTATAGTTTATACTGCATCTAAATGAAGTGATCCTTTAGTAAATGGTGTTACGCGAGAAGGTTTACTGTTGTAAGAAATCTTTACCATATCCAAATTGTTTAGAAACCAGCACTCTATCAATTGAGAGGAATCAGGCTTTCCCTTTGCCCAGCCCAGAATAAAGAAACAGTGTCTAGTATATTGAAACAGACCCTTCATTGCTGCTCTGGTTTTGCACCACATATCAAAGCCACGCTATAACCAGAAGTGTTCTGCTGTATATAGTGGGCTCCATGTATTTGCATATAAAGCATGTGTCCCTTATTGATCCCTATAGGGACATACACAATCAGGGTGACCCCTGTGAGATCCCAAAAGGAAACACAGTAACTGGATCATAGCAACGTGCAATATTGACTGACTCCTCGAGAATAATACAGTAATTCTTGGGGCAGTTCAGGGAGCAGCTTGTTCAGAGTATATATAGGCTTAGCAAAATACATGGATATGAGCAATATCAATTGCAATATCACTGTCAAGCACAATTATTAGCATATACTCTGAACAGGTTTTTAACACTCAGGATATATTTCTTAATAAGGCTGTCTCATTTCAAGGCTTACATACTGGTGAACATTGAAGATAATTCTATCTCATCTTAACGAGGATAAAATAAATATCTTGATATGTCATGTTTTAGATTAATGTATTGAAATGACACCACGTTACAGTAAACCACACTATCAAAGGTGCTTCTATCAAATTAAAATAAAACATGTCGGATTAGAATGTCACGCAAGAGATTATCTTCGATTACCTTTGAAGTCTTTATCTCCATTAAAATTTCGATAGTTTGATTGAGCTGTATAACCTCCCTTGAGCAGAAACAAAGTTTGTGATTTTCTTTGAGGCAAATATTTGAGAGACACTGTTGGGTGGTGGGTTGGTGGCTTCTTCTGGGCTGCATACAGCTTCTCCCTTACAGCAGCAGCTCCAGCCCACGTATAAACGAGCGGCGCTGCGATCTTCCCCGAGAGCGGGGATTGTCCGCCGAGAGTTGGCGTCACAGCCTGCCATTACAAGTTGGCCACCTCACCTGAAGGTCTTGGTATAACTCACTCTCCGTCACCGTCACTTCTCACCCGCCACCTGGAGCACTGTATACACACTGTGAATCAGCACCGATAGATTGCACCGCATACACAATGCCGCTGTAATCCAAACTACCAAACAACATTTTTATTCTCTCAGTAAGATATCAAATTAGCTTCCCGCTCTGTGAAAGTTAAAACTTGTGATATGCAATGTAATCTTTGACTCTTATACCGAGTGATATTACAATTGTGCTTTTTTTTCTATTGCAGATCCCATATTGCCAAAGGAAAGCAAGATTAATTAAAGCTACATTGGAATATGCATTTCACAATGATTTTTATATGACGTACATCACTTGATGCCATTTTACAATACAGGATATTTTTGGACCAAACGGATTTACATATCAATATACTAACGGCAGTGCAAAAGAGGATACCAATATGCAGGGTTAGTATATATGTCTCAATAGAAAATGTTACATGACTAACGAAGTCCATATAACTATCCCTATTGACACAAAGGAAATAGTCACTTAATCATTTTAGCCTAAAACACTGTTGGGAAGATAACTCGATGTGCGCACGGCTTAGAGTCAATACATTGTCTGTCACATCTGATATGTAATCAGTCAAGCTAATTGAGTTGCTGGATGAGCAGAATAAAATGGAATAGAGCTTCATGCTGTGCTAGTTGGATACTATGATGTTTACTGGTAAAGGAAGATGTATGCAAACTTGTCACAAACAGTTGTCTCCGAGGCGGCGCGTCTTAGTGGTAGTACGGCCATGTATCAGCACCAGCGGCCAGGTGATCCCACGCATTCCCCACAGTCAGCCGGATTATCACTGCACGGCACGGGGGGATTATCTACACTACACCCTACAAACTCATCACGTATGTTATCGTCGCACTTTGTCAATGTGTCGCTATGGAACAGTACAGACCCTGGAGGAGGGGTTACCGGATCTGCTACTGCTTCCACCCTCACACCTCATCACCACTACGACCTGGGCACGGTCGCCTGGGAGAACTTTACCTGGACAGACACCGTGGAGGTTGACCACTTTAACGTGACCCTAGCGGAGGAGGAGAGCCCGCTTCATTTGGCCGTGTCCACCCTGGTTGGTATGTTCCTGGGTACCATCTGCCTGATGACCATCTGTGGCAATGTGTTAGTGCTGCTAGCCGTGTTTGTTAACTCCCATCTGAGGTCGACCACAAACTACTTCATTGTGAACCTGGCCATTGCAGACCTCTTGTTAGGTCTTATTGTGCTGCCCTTCTCGGCGAGTCTGGAAGTGATCAACTTCTGGGCGTTTGGTCAGACGTTCTGTGACATCTGGGCTGCGGTGGATGTGCTATGTTGCACCGCCTCCATCATGAGTCTGTGTGTCATAAGTATAGACAGATATATAGGGGTCACCAGACCCTTGCAACACTCCAGTATCATGACAGAAAAACGCGCTTTATATATCATCATCGTTGTGTGGGTGCTCGCTACAGCCATATCAGTTGCCCCTTTACTGGGGTGGAAAGAACCCCCGCCAGAGGACCCCACTGTTTGTGAAGTAACTAAACAGATTGGATATGTTTTATTTTCTGTGGCAGGATCTTTTTATATTCCTCTAGTGATAATCCTGGTGGTCTATTTTCGTGTTTACCGCGAAGCCCTCTCCCAGTCGCGGTTTTTGGCCACTGGTATAAAGACCTCTCGGTCTGCCGCTGAGCACGCCGAGGTGACCTTGAGGATACACACTGGTAGACCGTCCAACCACGCCCCTAAGAACCCAAACTACCAGTCATCCTCCTCAAGTGAGCATTCTGAGGGCTCCAAGAAGAACAACTCCAAATTAACTCTAGCGGGTAAAGTAGCCAAATTCAAACGGGAGAAGAAAGCAGCCAAGACCTTGGGCATCGTAGTTGGAGTGTTTATCATATGCTGGTTCCCGTTTTTCTTTATCCTGCCCCTGGGTAAGTAACTGTTTAATCACTTGCGTGTGCCTTATTATGCATCCTTTCATGTCAATCGCCATTTGAGGGCTTCCCATCAACTCACGCTAACAACTTCTCTGACCTACCATCTTTACGACACCTGGCGGCCATTCCCAGTCTCTAGCAACCGCAAATTATCTTCTTCCGTTGTATTGCTCCCGTGACAGACATCTACCAAAGGAAATACATTTTCATGTTTAATGAAATCAAAGAATATGATTTACTGAAGTAGGTTTTCCTTGTTTCTTCATCACAGAAGCCCACTCTATCAATGGACTACAATTTCCTGACATTTCCATCCCCGGGGTTTACTTAACACACACCAAGGGCGCCTTCAGGTGGCGCTCTTGGTGCAGCCTTGTCACATATGACAGCAGCCATTTTGAATTTGTCACATGAAGTTACATGTCATATCAACTATCACCCCAAATATCCTAAACCCTATTTAGAGAGAGGCCTGACACCTGTCTCCCGGAATGGATGGAGTGTTCATCACAGATGTCAACTGCTAATACATCGCTCAGCTTCTGTCAGCTTCATATATATTTATAGGTCGTCTTATTTTATAATCCAAACATAGAAACCTTTTAGAATTTACATATCAATCATAGCATATATATCATTTGAAACCTGTTGTTTTTGGGAAAATCTATTTGAATGAATGCCAAAATACATTAAAATGCCCAGAGAATGCTTAAGTTCATGTGTCTTGGAGTAAGATGATGCTCATATGGATTCTTCTGTTTAGTTTCACAGCACATTTTGTCAGGGCTAGATGTGGTCCTGAGTGCTCAGGGATCACATTCTCTTGGGTGGTACCATGCTGTGAAAGCAAACAGGCACACGTTTAATAAACACAGATGCAACCGCATCATGCTTGACGTATACGTCTGGAGCAAAACTCCATCACCAGTCACATACTCAGCAACTGTGCTGGGAATCAAACCGAATCTTGCAATTTCACTCTGTATCTCGAAGGTACATTCAAAATACACAAAACAGGGCCTATCTCCTCTTTAACATTCAACAAGAGATCAATGTAGTGACATGAATAAGTGAGTTGAGGTGAAGATGGTGGGATGTACTTTAGTGGGCTAAATCTATTACACCAGCACCAATTTGTACGCCTCATGTCCTTGTTCACTTATCTTGCCCTTTGTGTCTGACCATCTAGCTATGGCTTTGAATGCTGCTTCATGAGATTTATGATATAGAGATTGTATAAGAAATGGCCCGTGTGTAGGATATAGGTTATCCAAGCGAAATATACAACCAAATGCCTTCAAATATATGGGTTTTTACTTGGTTAAATTTCGCTGTAACCCTTTGATAACGAGTTATGATGTCGCTAGAATAACACTTGAGTTTATATCAGTTTTGCGACTTTTTTTTCAAATTGTTTACGCCCAGAAAGGATGGAAAAAATAATGTAAACTTTAAATGTCAGAGTGGATTGTACATCAGATAGCATGCGTAGACTTGAGACACAGATGAAATTTCATGCTGATAATTTGTGAACAGCACCTGCCCCTGTATTGCCCTGTCTCTTATTTCCAGATGAAATCACTTCATTATCCCCAAGCAAACTACCTGCTTTAACACCACATCCACCAATGAAGCAAGCAAATAACTTTATTCTAAAGAATAGTTGTTCTTGTTCATGCTAGATCTTACGATGAAGTTTAGGGTAAGGTGAATATGCTCTGTAATTACTGATACCTCAGAACTCCTGGACACTTGGATCGATATCTTTTTCTGTTTACATGCTAAACAACAGGTTGTGTGCTTACATGACAGAGGTATTGGGCGTCAAAAGACTGCCAATGCAAATATGATGGTAAGAACACATGTCTTTTTCAAGAAATGACAGAGACGTCATTAGTGTTCTTGACGACAACCAACACTAGTTCTAGGTTATCGATATGAAATAACTGTGATATTTCATCTTATTTCAAAAAGTTCCTCAACTTAGATTTGGGGATAGGATAACGGATGTATCAATGAAAAATGATAATTCATTTTATGTCTGTCTTGTATATTCTTTCACTCAGATAATATTACCTTATCTAGTTGTGATTGTTACTGCTGTGAATGGCACTGAACGGCCCGTATGAGCTGATGTACTATTAAGAAACTGTTCAATTAGTCATGTGCATCATCCAGTTCCGGTAATTACATTGCACTGTAATGCTGCACTTTATTTGAATGTTAATTCGAAAAATCAATTGTAAGAGTAATACATTTTATTAATGAGGCACTTGAGTCCATCATTCTACAAAGTATTGCAAGAATCTGGACAGACCAAGTCCAAGGATGTAATATATTGCTTTACCAAGTACCCACATAATCTGAGTTCACACACATGATGGCGTTACTGTTACGTAAAAGGTAGTTTGATTAAATTGATAGATAAATTGATAGATAAATAGATAGTTGTTATCAAAACAATGAATTGTATTCGACAGGTGTAACTCCTATGATGGACTGGACTATTTACAGAAATTGTCATTGCTAATGATAAAACAACCAGGTTGTGCCAAAGATAATATTGGATAGCGAATGTACCACGGGGGAACATTGCAGTGATAATAGTAATCAGATTCTGCTGTTATTCTTAGGGATTCTGTATTGGAACGAAGATATATACACCTCTCTCTTATATACACATCCTTAACAATGATAACATTATCACAGAAGCAACCTATATTCAGACAGTCAACGGTGACACTTTGTTTGGTGCAAAATGCCATACCGTACATACATGCATTGTTTGCTTGCTTTCCTGACTGTCTCGCTTGCCCTTGAAGTTAGCTGAATTATTGGTATTCTCCACTGTAGTGGACTTCTGTTCCTCCTGACTACATACATAACAATGTTTGTCTTTGCGATAGACCCCGAGCCGCTCTAAGTGTCATATCGACCTCGCTGGATTGCCCAGTGTGGCCATAAGTGCCACATATTGACCTGTAAGAAATAACACCTGGGGAATCACGAGTCTGACCTCATATAGGCCCCATGACCCGCCTAATAGACTACATTGTTGCCAATGCAAGAGGTCCACCCCGCGCACTGCAGACATGAATACTCCTGTCAAGGATGCTCCCAACATTCCTGAGGATAACCAAAACATCAGTCATACAGGCCGCTCAAGGTCCTTCCAAAACACCACAGATATACCTACTACTGCCAGAAATGACCTCTATTTACCACTACAACCTGCATATCAAACATACAGACTGCCGCCAACATCCTACACCACAGACATACCTACTACTGCCAGATATGGCCTTATTTACCATATCATAACCTGCAAATCAGACATAGAGTTTGGTAGGCCCTACCAAACACCGCCATAGACATGCCATCTTCAGCCAGAGATGACCCCTTCAGCTTTACCTGTATATTCATCATACTAACCTCTGCCAGACGATTAACAACACACTATAAGAGTGGGCACACAAAGATCTACGTTCATGCACACTATCATACATTCATACATTAATACCTTCAAGAGGTACTCCCTGCTCTACACACATAATATACAACGTCCTTCTGATAAGACCGACAGTGGATGTCTTGTGAATTATCCATAAGGAATATATTCTGTTTACAGGTTTCATTTCGAGGTATCATTTTGCATCTTTCTAGTAACGCCTAATTATTATGAATCATATATTAAAATGGTCTTTAAAATGGCCCTAGTAAAAAAACCTTCACTCGCTTGTTACAATGCCCACACTTATCCTTTTAATTGAGTGACGGAGAATAATTCTGATTTCAGTTTGATGCCATCATCATTCGCTTGACACACAGATATACAATATGTTGAAGATCTTTTGGCATTGTTAGGTGCAATCAGATATATCCCTGGAGATATCTTTCTTCATGTCAATGGCCTATCCCAGACGTACATTTGATATATTGATTGCGCGTGAATGTCAAGCAGTGAAGGGAACTACTTTTTCACTGAATGACAGTGGGAATATGCTTTTAGGTACAAACGGCTCACTTATGTAAGAGACAGTAGACAGTAGACAGTAGACAGTATTTCTAATGCAAGGCTATTGAGCTTCCAGGCTACCTTTCTTTTCTTGCCTATTTGTTTATCAGTTTGTGAGAAATGATTTCAAAAATATCAAAGAGTAATAAACCATTAATGGCTCTCCCTGAATAATGTTTATAGTTTGTAAAGCTACCTTTTACATTTAGTCGTTGAATCATTATTTTTAATTTTGAGAAAATATATCCATAATATATAGGAACACTACAAATGTTAAAGTGGGTGAAGGCCCAGAGGAATATATATAGAAGGCATAGATTCACGAGGGTGTAGATGCACCAAGGAAGGGCATATACCATCACGTGCACAAACATGTTTGAGTTTTCGTCTGTTCTGCAACCATTATGTCACAAGATGAGGAATGCAAATTTCACAACTTAAATGCATTGTGTGTCGCCAGATTCGAAAGTCTGGATTGGATCCTTTCTAGTGGCCTTAAGTAGGGTGAATCAAGCTTGGTCCACATTTGGCCAGTCCATCATAGACCTTGTCAAACTGTGGCCATCTCCCATCATGCATCACAATAGCATCAGCCAATCTGAGTCCATTTTGATGTCACAAAGCTCACAATGAGTCCAGTCTTCATATGCAGATAAGAGAGAGAATGGTGAGGATAATATAACATTTAACCTGGCCTGCTACTTGAGAGAAGAAGAGAGTTGAATTGTGCCACTTGTGGGGGTTGGAAGATTGATTTATTAGAATATCTGCTCTGCATGGCATATCTGCAATGCGCAGTGAGATGGAATAAACATGGTGGCAAAAGTATCGTCTGGGAAAGCTGGGACCAAGCACTAATAAGCAACCTGTAAAATCACTCATTCAAATATGTTCATGCCGATAAAAAGGACATAGTGTCAAAGATGAGCCTGAAAGACCTCTGTTCTCCCCCGAAACGTGATTTAACGACTGTTGGGTGGTTGTAGAGGTTTAGGTTATCGACTTCAAGAGTGGCTTGAGACTTCACATAGGTAATTATCGCGCACCTCAGCTAGACACCCAGCACTTAGCCAAAGATATTCTATTGATGGTTGCTCATCTTGGTAAGTTTTTACCCTGAAAATAGACACAGCATCTATCTCAGATGCCAAAACTTTATTTGCTGGTGCAATCTTTTGTTGAATTAATCATGGTCATTCCTGTTAATGTAAAATGCATCCAACTAAATACAATATGATGGTTTTAGGCCATCAAGTAACTCTTTTAGCCCCACAGCAGGTTCTAAAATTGACACAAGTCGCTGATGTATTATTGGACGATTGATAAAAGTCGTTTTATGGGGCCAATGTTTAAAACTTGAATCTCGGTCGGCCGAGAGTTGACGTGAATGGACGAGATGTGACCTTGGGGTCAACATGATTCCCTTCCGGCCTATCAACACGGTGCACCGTGTATCTTCTGGTGAAATGACCACTAAATCTCTCTGTCTTCACACGTTTCCTACCATGTTTAATTCATGTTATTTAAAGGGATTTGGTGGTGTATTTACACTGTATCTCTACACCAGCAAACACAGCAGTGATTCAGCACAAAAATGCCATCAATGTCCAAATGCGACTGAATCCCTCTCTATCAAAATTGCGTCTGAAACAATCATACATAAATTTGCCCTCCCTCTCTCGTTAAGCAGACAGTTAACAAACAATTTGGAAGCAGTTTACGAGCAGGCCTTTGCACCGAAAACAAATGAGCCCATTCCATATCGAAGTTGATACGTTTTGTCAACATATGAAGGTCTGAAAAAATATATGTGCAGTTTGATATCACATAATTAATAATGGAAATGTCTATATCTCTTGAAGTATTCATAAGTCAATAATTGTATTTATAATCATCAATAATGTATTCCATGCACAGGATTGGTTGTCAATTATCTCCATATTATGTTAGACCTATATTCGAAATATCAAAAACAAATTGAAGGGTATGAATCTGCGGCATAAGAGTTGAGTAAAACTACCATTACATAGACTACACACCCTTAGTGGGTTGATGTTGTGTTAAACTAGAATGTGGACACGATCTCCATATCACAGGCAGCTGCTGCAGGCCTACTTGAGCTTTCTTAATGGCTGGGATAGCAATATGTGACCACAAGCCAAGCTAACTCACTAATGGACACATACTGCATCTACTAAACATATCCTGCACTCTATACCTTGTAACTTCCTTGTCATCTATTGTTTGCATAATTATAATGTAAAACGAGGTACTTGGTCTATTCCCTGCTGACACATTTCCCTTTTTCTCGGGAAGTACATTAATATGATAGGAGTAATCTATACTTTAGTTCCTCCCTGTTGTGAAATGGTTACTTCCTCCCACCTATTGAAACTGATCTGATGTATTTGTGTTTACAACACTATTTAGCCAATGTAGTTACGCACCTGCCAGCAAGAGTTAGGTAAATGACATCACAGATTTAGCGAGACCAGTCTAGCATAAGGCAAAGGAAAAGCAGTGGTATAATGATTAATGTAAGCAAAATGTCACAGAGCACAAGAATGAAGTTCAACAGACAACCAACTCAGTGAGCTGTCAAAGCGTGCAAGAAAACTCAACAGATAGCAAACTCAGAATAAAGGATAAAGAATATTAATGAAAATGGTTCAAACAATTATTCTTGAAAAATGATACCCCAGAATTCCAACAAACATAATAAGACGAGACAGGGAATATCTTGATTTTAACTATAAAAAAATGTGTAGAACAAATCTTTTTCACTTTTAGGCCTCAAAACTGCTTTATATAAATCCAATGACACAGCCCAATGTCCTTAAAAAAAGCATATGATACAAGTCCTTAGAAAAAGCATATGATACAAATTGGAAATATTAAATTATAAGTGATCTATATCAGATTGTTTTGAGGGGTAGACTATCCTTTTTCAATCAAGCTTTCTGTCAGAGAGACACTTTAAAGTATGTGTGGGCATATCATTATCTGGTACTTTTGATTAGGAGATGGGTGAACCTCCGTACTTTATTCTATTCCTTATCATTTTATTAACTTGTTTTAGACCTGGAACTGATTGTCCTCTCGTTGTTGAAGATTTCAATATATACTACATGTCAGCGAACATGTTTATAATTTAGAGACAAATGCAGCACCATGGACTGATGAAAACGGTTTTAAGTTATCATTGAAGAAAAACAATATGCATGCATTTTTTTTTTAAGAAAAGAAATGTCTTGGACTTTTATTTGACAGAAAGCTTTCATTCCACAAATATGCCAAGAAGAAATACCAGAATGCATTAGACCCGTTGCATGGTGTGCCACATACTGATCAGAGAGCTGAGTGTTCTCTTTGATCTGTGACTATACCAAGCAATCAGACGTGAAAAAAATAACCCTCCAATATGTAGCAGATAAAGCTCCAAAATCAGGGAATCCAGTATGTGACTCTTTTACTGTGATTAAACCAAGCAATCAGGCGTATAAAATTAACCCTCCAATATGTAACAGATATAGCTCCAAAATCAGAGAATCCAGTATGTGACTCTTTCACTGTGATTATACCAAGCATTCATACATAACAAGTTAGCCCTCCAGTATGCTAAATCAGGGAATCCAGTATGTGATAATATTTTTCCCCTTAAGTATGTTTTTTTCACTGATAAACCAAACACTACTCCGATTGTCGTCATTGAATATCATCAACGTGTCACTTGCAAAATCAAGAACGATTCAACAGATCCCTGTTTGCACATCAATAAATACAATGAGATCAAAACAGTTTATAAATATTTCCAATGTATCTGCACAAATGACTCCTAAGAAAAAGCTGCATTGGCTGCAGTCACACACGTCCTGTATTCCAGACTAGTGCCTGACAAGTCCTCGATTTTTTCCCTGCGAAGCTACATTGACAAAGATAATGTAGAAACCTCCAGTAATAAACAAGAAAAAGTGGTGATCCACATGTAACACGGATGAGAAAAAAAATAACAAACCAAAATTGACAACAAATGGAACAAAAATTACAACAAACAAAACAAAAATTACAACAAACAAAACAAAAATTACAACAAACAAAACGAAAATTACAACAAATGACGATGTTGTCATTTCGGCGGGATGCCTATTGGCTTTGCCGAGCCAGTAAACTTGCAGATGAGCATTTTGTCATCACTCACTTCGTAATCTTTGTTTACAAGTTATATGAATGCATATTATCGATCAGAACTTCATGAAAACATTACTAAGCAATGTGAACTGATAATTTCGCACATCGATGGGCGATGACGATATTGCCGTCTTCCACTTTTTGTCATCATGCACATCTTTATCTTTGTTTACTTGTTATATGAACGTATTCATAAGCTAGCGCATGTAGACTGGTGTCACCCTCTGTGTATCCACACGATGTTCTTGACACTCGGCAGGAGACCAGTCTATAGCGCATGCACACGATGAACACTCCACAGTGGCGTCAGTTGCTTGAACCATATTGCCCACAGAAAAACATGAATTACAACCCACAGGAAATGACAAGGCATTTCCCATGATCATACCGATCACAGAATAACACACCTGTCGGCAATGATTGTCAAAAAGAGAACCATCCGTGTTACAAAAAAAAACTGATTTTCTCTGATCGTAAGTCAATTCTTCAAATTTATTAAAAGCAAAGATTAGAAGAATCCACTAACGGGAAAGGTGCTCAAAAGACTTTTATGTCTTTTCATTTCATTCTTAAGCTTTTTTGTGACAAACTGTCAAGGCTAAATGATGAATAACTAACGGTTAAATGTCGTTCTGCTTGGAGGTCTTGGAAACTCAACTGGTAGACTGAGCAAGCCTTTTATTTGATGTCAGTCCATTTTGAATATAAGTTATTTTTATTTCAGAAATAACAATGTATGTTGATAGTAGAAACACGCAGCTCACAGGAAGGAGGACTTGGCAAAGAAATTCTTCAAAAGAATCACATGATGTTAAATTATAATATGTGATAAAAAGAAACATCTTTAAAACATGTTTTTTATAACCTGAATGAAGGCGAGGCATTGAGATGGCAACATTTTAATAATGATATCATTCATGAGCTTCATGACGTTTGGCATTCCTTTACACGCACCTCACAATGTTTTCATTACACAAATTAACAAATTAGAGTGAAATATGAACACATAATTATGACCAATGAGTGTAGAATTACAAACCAGAGACCTTCTCTGCAAAGCAGGAAATGTAGCACGCAGGAGTTGGAACAGAATACAGTAAGAAATTTGTTTTAGCCAAGTTGGAATTTGAAACCCACCTGCACACTATGACAAGATCACATTTGTCTGCTAGAATTATCATCCTCTAGCATCCAGAATTTCTACAAAATGCAATCCATATCATCCTGATAGAACATTTGTTTGTGTCTACAATTATTTGGAAATCAATTCCAAGTATATCACTCTGTGCAAGGTGGTGATGGGGGGATATATAGTTTGTCAAAATTCTGATAATTGTCTAGCCTAACTTGCCTTAACGTCCAGACCAATGAGCGATCTTTGCAGAGGATGTGAACGATATTAGATGGAAATTAGGCAGGGGAGCAATGTCAAGACCAAATTGGCCCAATTTGGAGTACGGTCGTTCCATGCAATTGTCAGATATCAATTCGGGGATAGGGGACCCGGTTGGATACCCGGATAACACGTCACAATTGGTGATTTAGGAGCAGCAGACGACTGACAGTCGTCCAGCCCAATGAGACCCAGCACTGCGGGAATGAGGACGCATCATTTTAATCCTAATTGAAAATAACCAGATTAAGATTAATCAGTAACACCGAAAATGGACTACTTCCTTAAAGTGGATATTTTGAAGTTTTTTTAACTATATTTAATGTGTTTTTTATATCTTTCCTACCTTCAATTTGACAGATGGTGTTATTGCAAGCCGGAAATATTGACAAATATTGTGACGCATTTTATAATGATTGTTGATAATTTAGAGGAGTGTAGTAGAAAACTATCATATATCGATATTATTAAATCCTTGCAAAGCTCCATTACGGAGATTATACAGTTAATTAGAATATATATGTTATCTGAAACCATATTCAGCTGTAGGCCAGGTACTTGAAGGATATTGTGACTTTTCTCTTTGAATTTATTCATATACATACATGAGATAGTTTAGTGATATATTGCTTGATTTAAGGGTACCATATGTTAACAAACGAGATCATCTCAGAAATGATAATAACCAATATCAATAAAGCCTATTGAATCAGTATAAAATGACTCAAATTTGTAATTTGCTTTAACCGTTTGGTTCTTAGATATGCATATAAAAATTTTTTTGGAACATATTCCTGAACTTAAACAAACAAACAAATAAATAAATGCAAGTAAAATAGGCTGTAGAGATGCCATGCGAAAAGAATGGATAAACCATTATTACAATGTATTCAAATACCAAATTTTGATTTTGAACTCCGAAACTAATTCTTTTTAGTGACAATTAATATATTGACAGTCATAACACAAAATGCAACTTCAATTAAGTGAAATGGGAATTGTCAATATCTGACACACAAAACAAGTTCCAAATATAGAAAAGAACCTTGAGATATCACAGGAATGTTATTCGAGACCTTCACAAGAGCAATGGTTTGAGAGACTCAATACTGAACCAAAATAAGGTAAAGAAACTGGCAGGACAAAAGAAGGTCATGAAGCAGACGACGAAAATCATTCGATAATTGGCGTGGCATTACCGAGCAGACGACATTTTTGTGGTTTAATCCTGATGTCAATATGTCAAAATTGCTGACCAGTCTGAATGTTTTACAAATTACCCTTTTCAAAATTTTCTAACTGAATATCGGAGCATATCCAATATAAGAAATAGCACTGAATTAATGGACATAGCACACATTAATGGACATTTAGGTACTTAGTATAACGTGAACTGCTCTCTATAGTATGGAATACAAACCTTGAGTATGAGGATTTATAAAGCTAGATATCTGGCTACCCTGAGTGAACACCGGAAACACAAATCCTCACATCCCCTCCCCATAATTAACTTTCTTCAATTTAAAATGGCCAGTTAATATCAACCGTTTGCCTGATTATCAGCCATATAGTATGTAGTATACTATATGGTATATAAATATTATAATCCTGATTTGTTCAAATGCTTTGCAATGGAGCAGATATGTTAGTGGCATTCGCTTTGTTTGCCTGTCTTTTACCGCAGAATTTAATTTGCGACGAGGGAAACAGCTTTAATTATTGAGCTGCACCAATCAAATGCCTATTCTCGGAAAGCGCGACATGGCATGGACGATAATAGGGTAACAGGCCTGCTAAAGGGGCAAAATGAGTGCAGTGGCCTGCAGCTGGAACACTCAACTGGTTTATGGTTTCCTATTCATTCTTGACATTATCGACCTTATTGATGTCTTTATTCCTTAGCAGAGGTGACAAAGTAACGTCTTGAGATATATTTTTCAGTCAATTGGGAATTCTCCATAAAATCACAGAAGCATTCCACTCCTATAAGTTATGGACTAAAAAACTACACACCTTAATGCACACACATATGCTAAAAATAGCGGTTTTATTTCTCTACAAATGAAATGAAGAAATATGTTTACCTTGAATATATAGATATGTATATATTACATGTTAGGCCCTGAAGAGATTATGATGCAATTTTCGACCAACTTTGGATTCGGAAATTTCACAGCTTGGCTACAGATATCACAAATGATTTTCCTGGTACAACAATAGTTTTTGCCGCCATGCCCTTTTCACCTTTAGAGATCCCCCGACTGTTCCTTACTTCTTACAATTCATGGTATATAGTAAAAGCAGCAATATCAAGAGAAGAGCGCATAATATGATAATATTTATATAGTAAAACTATCATACCCAAGTATGTAATATCAAATTCAAAAGGAAGAAAATGACTGCAACTAAAACGATTCTGTCAAGTTGTCACATTGCAAAACAGAAGCAAGTAGACATACATATGTGGTGAGTACCTTATCATTTATGGTACTCAGTCGATGGAGATGATGATACAGGTTTCTTATGGGATTCAATGCATCATGGGTTGACTCTAAACCTTGCATCAATCATTGATTCATTTTCTTTCCTTCTAATTTTGATTGCTAGGCGAATTATTAAAGATCTGTGAAGGGTTGGTTGGCTGGGTGCCTTATTGGATGTCTCTCATGGTTGGGTTGTTTTGGTAGGTTGCTGAGGTCCTATCGGGATTTGGGTTGGCTGGGTGCCGTATTGGATGTCTCTCATGGTTGGGTTGTTTTGGTAGGTTTCTGAGGTCCTATCGGGATTTGGGTTGGGTGGGTGCCTTATTGGATGTCTCTCATGGTAGGGTTGTTTTGGTAGGTTTCTGAGGTCGTATCGGGATTTGGGTTGACAGGCTAGGTGCCGTATCTTTCCTTCTAATTTTGATTGCTAGGCGAATTATTAAAGATCTGTAAAGGGTTGGTTGGCTGGGTGCCTTATTGGATGTCTCTCATGGTGGGGTTGGCTCGGTAGGTTTCTGAGGTCCTATCGGGATTTGGGTTGGCTGGCTGGGGTGCCTTATTGGATGTCTCTCATGATAGGGTTGGCTCGGTAGGTTTCCGAGGTCCTATCGGGATTTGGGTTGGCTGGCTGGGGTGCCTTATTGGATGTCTCTCATGATAGGGTTGGCTCGGTAGGTTTCCGAGGTCCTATTCCGAGGTCTCTAGATCTCTAGCGGTTTTATTTCTCTACAAATGAAATCAGGAAATATGTCTTGCAGAATCAATTCCTTCAGCTAAAATAATAGGGATAAAATAATAACCATTTACTTCACACCTCAGATTTTGCTTCAAATAATAATCTTTTCAAACTCAAAAATTCCCATATGCAATATACGTGCGATAGTCAACTAGCAATCCAAATTGAATTTCTCATATTTTGTAACTTCAGCTTTGTCATGCTACATCAATTAGTTTTCCCATTCGAAACGTCTAATTAGATATTTTAGTTGATATGGTGTAATAGGAATCTAATTAAGAAAGTTGTGATTTATAGACGGTTTGTTTCGAGATAACTGTTCTCTTTCACTTGTAATGGTATCCCGGGCAAGCAGTACATGTGCGTGTTGGTGCTAGCTTGACCTTCACAAACCTAAACCAATTAGTCGAGACTCACCTGTTTAATTAAGTGACGCAGTGCGTTTTATTTTAATATCTGCATGCCTATTCTCAGTCTTTTGTTCATATCTATAAAAGCACACATATCCTATTTATATCTCACCATTCTATTCCATTTTGTTTAACAATTAAGGGTGTTGTGATATGAGATAAAGAATCAAACTGTTATGTATATTTTTATATATTCTCTGACATCTTGTACTGGTATACAAAGCCACAGCCGTGGCGCAGTTATTTAGAGTGCCAGCTTAGCACTGTGGTGATCCAAAGGTCGTGGGTTCGATCCCCGACCATGCCGAGTTTGAAGTCATGATACAATTTCCCATATGAGCTGAGGCCCGTGCCTAAAGGGTAAATCCATTGTCCTTGTAAATCTGTGACCGTGTGGGTTGTCATGTCAAGAACCTGCGACTTGACAATTCAGTGAGGCAGCACTATATCTGCTACAAGTAGGTCCCATCACGAAATATCTGAAATAAGGTTGAAAGTGATGTAAAACCCCAAACAAATGGACTACTATACATTGTATTACATATCACCAAAACATATTAAATGGAATCATGACATGTCTTTTACAAATAAGGAAAAACACCAGGCTTGGATATATCTACTCAGGTTGGAAATTAACATTTTAAACTAACTCTAATGACGCCCCAATACCTGTGCCCTTTGGCTGCATACCAGGTATCTGAGGGGAAAACACAACATGTAATCAGTGTCAAATTGATAATAGTGCTTGTCAAATGTGGGAGGAGAGTATTAGACTCAGTAAATATCTACTTTGTTTACTCCAAACTATTCCCACGCAATTCATTAAATACATCAGATGAACATGAGCACCGAAAACAGCTGTAATCCTATACATATGGCATGACATAGAAATGCACTGAGCCCCCGATTGTCCTGCGCCTGTATATATGTACGCATGTACGACTGTTCTGAATAGTCCGTTACATTCAGCTTTATTATGATGATTACGGCACGATTGCTCGTTGTATTAAGTAGTTAATTGTATTTAGTTCTTGATCTTTCACCAGGTTCACTATATGCACCTGTATTGACCCACTCTGTTGATAAGTTACTACTGCCAATAAAACATTACATGTTAGGCCCTGAAGGGATTTTGAGGCATTTGTCAACCAACATTCGGCCATCTTGGTTTAAGTGTTTTCATAGCTTGCACTTTCATAGCTAGAATTACAGACACTATATATAATTCGTCTCTTATCCACCTATCACTCCTTCTCCTGTTAACTACGTCTAAATAACGTCTGAAATTCACCTCAATAACCACGTAAACTCAACTAGTTTTGTCTGCTAAGTACTTCTCTAAGAGGCGTATTTTCTCTGTAAGGAACACGACGCAACTATCTTTCTTACCTGGCTTGATATAGCCCCCAAAGATAAGGACCTGCGACATGACAATTCAGTGAGGCAGCACTACATCTGCTACAAGTAGGTCTCATCACGAAATGACTGAAATAATGTTGAAAGTGATGTAAAACCCCAAACAAACAAATCTATGTTTTGGCATGGATTATACATCACCATTCTATCGCAATGTCACATTCAAGAATACGAGAATACAGAATGATACACTCAGCATAAAATGTATATTTGATAAATAGTTGGGAAATCCTATTTTCAAGAAAGCTACCGAGTATGATATTACATCTATCAACGACTAGGTAACCTCTATAGGTTTTATCACTGAAAGACCTTTGATCACATTCTGTGCAGATGGTTATGTGGCAACTTTTATCCCAGGAATATTGTGTTGTGATTATCCGTTTTCCAGTGCCATTATGATTATACTGTGGACCTGACTCAATCATCCTATATTTGATTGCAACCACAATGATCACCATACTTAATCTAATTAATAGCGTGCTGCACTCTCAGCTTTATTTACTTTTTATTCAAAGTGATCATATTTGAATAAACTGCCTGTTCTGCGTTCAAACTAGCCGTGCTCTTTTTCACGCTAAATTTACACTAGGATGGGAATTATGTATTTCATATGTAAATGAACTGATTCCACACTCACACAAACAGAACGTTCCTAATTAAAACACACATAAACATAAGTGGGACAAAGTATCATGCGAGAAGCACATGCATCACTGCATATCTTCACACATTAACACTATTTTCTCGTATGTTATGTGTTGCATTCTGTGTCCACATATTTAGATGATGATTTGAGTAAGGAACTGAGGCAGCAATCTTTAAGGTTGAAGATTTCAGGGTGCAATGTGACAACTACTAAGAACAAGTTTCTGGTTAAGAGGCGTATGCTTGTTTTAAAATTTTCTTTATTTTTGTAAATAGAGTAAGAGAATGACTCAAAAGGTAGAAGGAAATTCAAATAGTTCATAAAAGTTGAATGTCTGAATAAACAGATCGGTGCGAGACGAAATCATTAATGAACTCGATCTTGTGTTCTTTCTCCTCGTGTGCATCAGACCATATCAAAAAGCACATGCATCTCACGCAAAAGCACATGATGAGCTATGTTCAGCTGCGAATCGGACCACTCAATGTATGCTTGATCCTTAAGGAAAAAGGATCACAGATCTTATTGTCCCGTACCCGTGTAATTGATTTGAATGAGAGCGATTACACATGTACCCTCTTCCTGAAATAGTGTTTGTCAATACCGATGCAGGTCATGTGGTCCCCATCTTCCTGAAGCAGTCTGTGTGAATACCCTTGCAGCCTATGTAGTCCCCATCTTCCTGAAGCAGTCTGTGTGAATACCCCTGCAGCCTACATAGTCCCCATCTTCCCGAAGCAGTCTGTGTGAATACCTTTGCAGCCTACGTAGTCCCCATCTTCCTAAAGCAGTCTGTGTGAATACCCTTGCAGCCTACGTAGTCCCCATCTTCCTAAAGCAGTCTGTGTGAATACCCTTGCAGCCTACGTAGTCCCCATCTTCCTAAAGCAGTCTGTGTGAATACCCTTGCAGCCTACGTAGTCCCCATCTTCCTAAAGCAGTCTGTGTGAATCATTTTCTACAACCCAACAAAATCTGTCTGAATCTCATTCGAACACAGGTAGTTTCTTTCCAACACAGTCTGTATTTATAATGTCCCTCTCCCCAGTCAGTCTGTGTGAATATTTTCCCCAAAGTAGTACCAGTCAATATTCTCCCTCTTCTCGAGTCAGTCCTATATAATAATTCCACCAACCCAATTGCAGTCTGAGTGAATAACTTTCGTCTTTAAGTTAAAATTAAAATAATAATTGATAATACTCTCTTTATTATGTTAATTTTCAATCATACTCTAGTACCATCGAGAACTTTTGAACGCCTGACATTGAGACACAAGTATGGACGAGACACTTTCCAAGACTTTGGTGGTTGTAAAAGGCTTGTGGCACCAAAGAATGCCGACCGAGTTGACATTATTTTAAACCCCATTAAATCTATCACAACCACTCATCTACAACTTCAAATGATTTAAAGAGGAAACATTGAGAATGCAATCACGCTTGTGGTGCCGCAGCTTTAGATGAGATTTCTGGCCTATTGTGAGCACCCTGGAAAGTTAGCTGCGTGCCTTGGCCCACATTCACTTTATCAAAGTTTAAGGTCCTGGCTTTAAGCGAATGATAAGGATTATCCACATTGTGAGATAGAAGAGGCGACGTCTTTGGTAGTCCACACTCGTCTTCACTAACTCTAATAACATGCCAAATCAATAATATTTGTTGGTGGGCCGGGTTGAGGCAGTCATCGCTCATTTAAACAAGCCTCGTCCTTGATACCCATAGTGGCTCTGTCTAGCGCCTCGTCCAGGCCACCAGCTCCTCAAGGCTTGAGTAAATTAACACGGATTCCAAATCTATTACACAATTTTAGCCTTAAGTGGAAATTAATAAATTTTACAAATCCCTTAAATTAAATAAATACAGTTGGAATCCCATCAGTAGTATGTCAGGCCCAGCTCTCACTGTTATAGAACCATCTGCTCAGGATCCTCTATAAATAGTGGTTTTTTCATTGAGCAATCTAAATATTTATCATACAACAAGGTTCAATTGTCTGGGATTTTATACAATTTGCTGATTATATCTCTATAAACTTAAACAAATATTTCTTTACAATTCTTGAATAGCAATTATCTTTCTTGTTCAGATTGAGAGCTGTGATATTTGAATATCATCAATATTGAAAGATATTTGACTGAGCTTTTGTAAACTTGTTTTCTCTTTACATTATACATCTGAAAGCCTTTCTTCAGAGCAGGGTATGCTTTCTACATTTTAAGCTTCTGAGCATACAACATAAGAATGATTAAATAGTCACTTTCATGTCTCCCTGGATTCAATAAAATAAACTGTCGCTACAACTGTTAGTTTTTCCACTACAATAGAAAGACTAATAGGTTTAATGTCAGCCAGATTGTGGATTTATGCAACCCTACCATAACCACATAATGCAATTCTGGTGTAATCTATACAGCTTCTCTTTTATCAAAACCGCCATAGTCTGCATGAAAACTTTAAAGTCGCCCCATCCTAAATCTAGAGATGGCTTGAATAAAGCGCCAGAAGACGGCGCTCATTCAGGGAAAAGATTTATAGCTTTGTATGCAGTAATTTCTTTTTTCTTGTGACCTTTGTTTTTAGGGATTATCGTATTAGTGCCAATATAAAGAAAAAGAAACTATAAATCTAAGGAAATGGAAGACTGTGATTGCATGATATGATTCACTCAGAACGACCCAATACATGTGACACCATTAATACCCAGAGAAAATGTGCCCCTGACTCCTTTGCCAAACGTTCTGTGAGTTTACCGAATATTGCAATCGATTTAAACACAGATTTGAATGCCCACATTGCCTGAAACATATTGTATATGGGACAAGGATGGCGAATAGTAGTAGAAGTAATGTGTAGTGAACATTATTCCATTATGATATTGACATATTGTTTATTTAATTTGGTCCCTATAATCTGTTCTTATTACTTCTGACCTGCAAACATAATGGAACTTTATTGATGGAGAGTGTGACATACTGCAGTGGGGACAAGTGAGATATGAGGTAGCAATAGATTGTACTTGTGCCTTGTCTGTGGGAGATTGACATGGTGCCCAGCTGAGGATGCAGAGGGCATGTCCGTGCCTCATCATATGCAGATATATTGCTGAAGCCAGGCTCACAAATAACACATTCCTGGGAGAAAGAAGCTTTATATGATGCACTTTCTTTCGGTGTATAACTTTACTTGTGCCCAGAATGTAGACAAAACAGAATAAATATTCATAAACTACAATATTCATACAATGCTACATCAATTAAGATAGTTATTGACAGAGAGATGTTTAAGCTAAAGGGTCAAGATCAAGACATCACCATCGCACAAATAGCGAGCTTATGCATATGATAGGGACCTGACTCGGTCAAGGATAGGCATGACACAATGAGGGGTGACATAATACGTTTGGTTACAGCTTATGCACCCTTAACAGGTACAAAAGAAAACAGTTAGGCACTATTCGAAAGCACTAGTTACTTTCCAATACAGAGGCAAATGACAACATCATCAAGTTAGACGTTCTACACCAATGAGGTCTTAGATTCAAGCACAACAATGAAATATGAATATTCTAACAATTTGATAAATGTTCATTTTTGGCCACGTTTGGCCGTCGCTTTTATATCTTACAAGCATATGAATCATTAGGAGACTAATTACTATATCAATTATCAAAGGAGAATGTAATAAGGCATAATTCAGCACTACCTTAATTGTACTAATGTCGGACATTGGACCCTCTCCCTTTATCGCTTGATTTATCATGCCACTGATCAGTTCGTGACCTTTCACGGAAATTCAGCCAATGTGTGTTTCCTTTACCACTGCCTAATTATTTCATTGGTCACTTTTGGTGTGTCGCGATAAATCACATGACCTTGAGTGTGTGGTAATGTATCACGTGACCCCGCAAAGCGGCACAGGCCGCTTATGATATCCGTCATATTTGGTGCCAGTTTTCCTGATAGTTTCTGCTCATACACTACTCAAGCTTGAAGCTCAGGTCCAAGGTCAATAGTGAAACACTGGGAGAAAGCTATTTTTCTTCATTATCTAATAGAACGATCTTATATTTTTCCGTGACAAATTATACCTCATTATCACCTATTAGGTGAAGACGTGATGCATTACTAAAATGTGCAGATACATTATCGTGATTGTGAATAAAAAGTATTTGTCACCAAAACAGTGTACCGATTTTTGCCACAAAAAAATTAATCTCTGCAGCTCGGTACCCTATGTATGATCAGGATATTAGAGCGCATTAAAAGGAAAGGAAGCTAGCTATACTTCAAATTAGTAGCCAATCACTTTGCAAGTAAAGAAGGTGTGGCTTGTGACATTGATGCACATGCCCATTTAACTTAGAGGATATTCGCCTGACCTGTTAAGCTGGATATAACATGTTTGCTTCGCCTTTAGTCTGTATTATAATACGGCATAGATCTGTCATAAGATATGCACTTCCCTTTTATATTTGTGGTGATGCATTTCATAATACTTATTGTCATGTGTTTTATTAGAACTGGCATCAGAGAGGAAGGTAAATTAGCAAATGGTAGCACTGATTGACTTCAGTGATGAGAAGCCTTTGAGATGAGGGCCTTAGAGTCTTGCGGTGCCCATCTGACTAATTTACTTCTCATATCAAGTGTGTGCAAACCAATCTACAATTTCCTCTGGAAACACTCCGTTTCAGAGAAGTATTCTTTTTGAATGTTTAGAATGGAATAATTTATGTCTGATGTGCATGTTTCTAATACTGAATGTTCTGCAGTATTCTCTATGGAAATCATCTATTTTTATAAAGAGACAGACGACGAGTTGTTACCATTTACTTCATATCCCTAACTTGCCAATATATTTCTACAAATATGCGAGACTTTGTTTACCAGATGGGGACACAATTTGCCTTGGACATTTTGGAAGGCCACAACTTATTATTCAGTGCAAGGTCTAGAGATCAGGACAAACAGATGGCAGCAACGTGGAGATGATGGGAAGGGACATTGAATGAGCTACTGTCAGTCAAACCTTGGCCTCTTCTGGGATTTCTCTCATGTGTGTTTTCTATTGACCTGGTTGTGGGGGTCTGGTAGAGGTGGCCGACCACGAATTAACGCGTCTGCCCAGATTATTTGTGTAAGGGTGAAGGTGGATCATCTGGTAATAGGGCAGTAATGTCTGACTGGGGAAATCTGGCACGATTACTGCCAACCAATGGAATAGTAGAATTGATTCAATTCTTCTCTACCCATCTTTTGTGAAGAACACCTTCCTATTTAACGGGAGAATCCAAAATGTTTTTATTGCCACAAAATGTACCAGTTCGAGGGAATGTGTCCATACAGAAAGAGCATATATTCCAACCCCCATCTTAATCCGAAAATATTCTCAGAAACAGAAATACTATGAAAATGAATGTGTTCAGAAAGCAAAAATACTTTTGAAGATATTCTGTCGCATACTAGGGTGATTTTGAATGTTTCTGTCAGAAACTTGCTATTGTAAATCAATAACTTTTTATCTCGAATTGCTCTTTACAACAAAGATTTCCCCCTGTGTTCAAGGCAATCCTCCGGAGTGACAGGAGGAAATGAAAATTCTTGATATTTTCATGCATAAACGATGAGGAAATGTGTTATAACGCTTATTAACATTGCAACAATAATAAGATGTTGGCGAATAAAGACAAGCTATGGTGCCGATATTATCAATAGCGCCTGAAAAGGAGTAATAAGCTAAAATGTTGTCATAAAACGACATCTGACAAGACTGGGGTCGTCCTATGTAAATGGGCCTCACTATAAACGCCTTGATAGCCCTCACGAGGACACGTGCGGGGATATGATTCAGCTTTTATTCTCGAGTCTATCTTACCACATTTCTTTTGAAAAAGCAGACGACCTTTGTGGGAGCGACACGATAACCCAAAATTGAAGGGGACTTTGGAAATTGGCAACAGACCCACCTTTGGTAGAATTATGGGTAAAGGTTGTGGTGTAATTTTGAGTTATGAGTACAAGTCACAAGAAGATGCATCTTGTGTAGGCCAATTTAGTTGGACGAGCCGTTGTTATCACATATCCCGATACATTTATCACGTATAACTACCTATTACAACACTACCTTTCTCTTCATGTTGCCGTAGATGACCTCAAATCAGATATGCCGTCAGCTTTCTCCCGCCCTTCCTCAAGGGAAAATAGATTGATAAGGTAACGGCTTTTAGGAGCGCTATTTCTCATTTATTAGTTTACTTGGATTAGGGGTGGGCACATTTTGGTTTGTAATTGAAGCGAGTATGCCTGTATCATCTGCAGCCGACTCCCTTCATGTTTTGGGAGATGACAAATCAAATATATTCCTACGCCAAGCCTCATTCATCACTTCAACTTTTACACGTCCACTCCTCACCAGAAAAGAGTTCATCAGACTTGCATGTTGTTTTGGTGTGAGGGACATGGCTGGTCACATAAGGTCAAAGGACATACATTCCTGGTCCTCAAACTTGTCAAACTGTGCAGGTGATATTTTAGCACATTCAGATAAAGGTCTATGTGATTGTGCGTCACAGATTTCACTCCCTGCATATGGATAAGAGTTTGGTCCGTGATTTGTAACACTGTCATGCGCAGATCCTCGTGATGACGGCTGTTTGATTTGATATCTCATATAAATACTTTATCGTAGATATGTACATTTGTACGTTCCTATCAAACTATGTCAAAGATTAATCACGTGCTTTCTAGGACTTAATTTGGACTGTTAAAATGACATTTGGAAATGTTATTATGTTTTAATATATGCCATAATATTTAGACATCGTGTCTCTTCTGTTATATTCTTGCTCATAATTCTCTAAGGCTTAAATAATTGCAAGAAAATATTCTTCAGTTTTCTTCAAATATTAATTGACATCCATTTGAATTTACCATCTTAGGTTTCCTTTCATTATTCTTCTTCACTCTCACTTCTGATATCAGATACCTTCCTACGTCTCCCTAAAAAACCTCAATACGCTATTTCTGTCTTTTTCTTTTACAAAATAACAGTGTAATAATAATAAAGATTGTATAATGATTCAATCTTTGATACATTATTTTTTACAGTATTCAGTGATGAGAGCAAACTAGGTAAATGGCTTTGAGACGTTGAATTTTAATTTAAAATCATTTTCGTTCCATTTACATCTTATGTTTATTGACTCATTGTATATACATGTTCTCAGACAATTGAGTGCGGTATTGAAAATGTAACGATTCAAAAAAGTACACGATATAGTTTATCAAACATTTATTAATTTCAATTATTTGAACCCACCTCAGAATAGAGGTTAAAAGTTTTATATTTAAACAGAAATATACGAATTGAGGAAGCATCCTCACAAACATTTCGTTTGAAAATCATTTCAGGTATTTGTAGTGTAGCCAGAAGGAAAGACTTTTCCCAAGATGACTATTATCTGGCCGCAATAGCTCAATCGGTAGAGCATTTTTGCCTTGAGACCCAGGGATTCCCTATTTGAATCCCGGCAAGATACTCTTAAGCGCTATGAGCGAACATTTTCTGGAATCAGAAAACACAAATGTCACCTTTACCCTTTTTACCTTTATTTACATCCGTTTTAGATGGGTAGCGATTTAAAGACTTCACTTATAAGTGAGGATGAAAAATGAGTTATAGTAAAGTGCAATGTAAAGTGTTATTGGCGTAGAGAACAGGATACCTTCACGATACTACAAATGTCCAAAACGAAGACATAATCAATCAGCTTTGTACCTTTTGTGGATAAATGAAGAATGCTGGTCTCAGGATTTCACCACTTGCACAGCTCATCGCTCAAACAACTCGCAATTCCACACAAAATTGGTCTCATCTTGTGAATAGTTTAGCGCTCATTAACACAAGGGGTCAAAAGTGACGCCAAACGCAAAGGGTAAAGGTAGACACTGCTGACAAAACAGTTCAGCTTGTTTACTTCCTGTCCTAACAACTCAAAGTGGCCAACAATGAAAGATTTGACACAACTAATGAAAAACCCATGTGCACAGTAAAAACAATTTGAAGTGTGATATCCTTCATCTGCATGCACTCCTCTCTCACATATGTTGCCGCTCTGAGCAGTTGTCTCTGAAAATAGCTATATTTGAATATCTTATCTATGTTACAACAATTGCATGTAAAATGAAGAGATTGTGTGTGAAATTTTGTGGAAATCGTCACCTACTTTCATTTTGTAAGTGCTTTTTACAGCTTGGCCGCTACTGGCACAAGTAATTTTGTTGGTACCACAATACGCGTGAATGCATTCGCGGCTATTCCCTATTCAACTTAATAATCCCCTGCTTCACCTACAAAGTCAGGTGTATTCTCTTATGGAAAAAAACCCGGTGCAGGCAGACAGATTGGGAAACTCACACTGATGCATTAACACTATACCACAGGTCACAATTCCATATAAAGCGCTTTAATTGTCAATATATTGACAGAAAGGTTTGATTTTGAAATAGAGACTATTGAGTCAAACATTGAGAGTGTGCTCTCTATATCGAAGAGGATATCATATTCTATGGAGAAAAAAAACGAAAATTTTTAGTATGCTACATTGATTTCATATCGTAATTAATTGAATGATACTCTACATTTAGGTCACTTTTCCTGTCCACAATGTTAAACAAACAATACTGTACAGTGTATCACTCAGTTAAATACTAGAGACAACACTTTTGCAGGATACCAAATACATTTGGCCTTTGTTGGCAAACACAACTTATATAATTCTCACTTGAGAATGATGGCATAGGGAGGATGGTGTGACGTGCATGGACCAGGGCACAAAGTCAGTATATAGTGATGACAGTTAACGAAGATAGGTCTGAGCAGAAGGCGGGGGATCTCCCGTAATCACCACTTATAAGACCACTTTCAAAAGCTCGCCTCCATTTGCACTTTTATGAAGACATTCTATTGGGGAAAGGTGTCTTGTTGATGACGCCTTCCCTCTGTGGCAGAGATTGCCACAAGTCAGCACATTTTGTGAGGTCTTTGTCTTGGCCCCCATTGCCCCGACATTTAATTTGGCGGCCATGTTGGCACAGATTAGGCATAGACATCTTGATGGTAGTTTGGGGTTGAAGTTAAATCTTTACAAGACCTTGCTGGGTCAGAGAAATTGCTTGCTTGTGTTTTGCCCATCATCAAAGTTCTTGGAGCAGCCCATCAAATGTCCGCCATGCCACCGATTGAATCACAGTGCCATTAATCAGACCACAAATTTGGCGGAATATCACCAAATATCGCCCATGATGGATTTCCTGATACTGTCATTTGATTGACACTTTGTCATGCTGCATCATATTATGACCAAAGGAAACATTGCCCTTGCAATATGTCGGCTCAGCTAATATGTATATTCTGACACACAGAAAGGCCAAAGTTTATGTCAGCTAAACCTGACATAGGGGGAAATAAACAAGCATTATCCTTAAAAAGTATAAACATAAAAACTTGGGAAACATCAAAGTCAAAAGACGGCATTGGTAAATATGACTCATATTATGAAATCGAGCAAAAAGTATCATCCACATTTTCGATTTCACACAACACTTCATTCCGTATATATTTTATAGGTGTGAAAGTTCTTGAGTCAGCAGAACTAGAGAAAATGGAGGTGTAGATTACATCATATCTATTCAGACCTCTATCACAAAGAGAAAATGCTCTAAGAATGTGGACTTGGCTTTATTTGACTGTCACGCCAAATCCAAATGGAAGGCTTTTGGACAAATATTTGCTGACTATTGTAAGCTGTATGCCTTGCTCTATATCATGAGTGCATCGTCAGAATCTAGTCGTGTCATTTGAGAGTAAAACCAAGATCGCCACATAAAATGGTTTTCTATCCATGGAAATGTCTCCCATGTCTCGGCGAGGAGAATCATCTTGAATATCACTTCTCAAAATGGCACAGTTTGTTCCCCGGATGTAAAGTCCCAAAGACGCACGCACTCATCGGCTATGATCACTTCCGGCACATGAGAAATTTTTTATCGGTCTAAATTGATCTGTCTGTATCATTTTGGATACAAAATAAAAATGTTATAAGACTTTGGATACTTTTCTTTACAGAAATAAACAGTTTTAATAAATAAATCCAAGTCCATGTATTTTGAGCCATATTAATGTCGAATCATCGAGAAAAACAAAGAATGCTTAAGTTTCATTTGAAATAATTATACAGGAATAATTCACTCATGGTATCATGAAACATGACAGATTAACAACGATAATTAAAGGGGATCAAGAATTCACTTCCATTTACGAATATATATGAGGTTCTATTTTTTCTTATGTAATAATGTTAAATGCATTCATAATTTGTATGTAAACTACAGTAATTAAATGTCACATAACCGCTCAGCGAATACGATAACCCTATTAAAGTAAGCTATTTGGTGGGGACTATCTCATATTTTCGCCAAGAGAAAATCCATTACACGGGATTAAAAGTTAAAATGTGCTGTGTCTGAGGGGTTTAAAATTTTTTTGTTTCAAAATCAATTGTTATTATTATGATTGTCAAGCTATAAAAGCGCTGAAACCAAAATGGCTGAAAGTTGGTTAAAATTGCCTCAAAGTCCATGTCCTCTTTGGTACTAATATATATCTTCCCTTTTACGGTGTTACCGTAAGTACTTTTTGAAGTGTATAAGTGAAGTTGTAGATAAGTCAGTCTAATTAACTGCGATGCTACCCCCATTGATATGACATGTCACGTCCTCAAGTGCCAGTGGACTGATTGTTGACAAGATATCGTTATCAACACGCATCCAAACATCAGGCCAAATTAAGGCACCAAGGATTCTAATTCATTGAGAATAAATCAGTTGTGTGTGTGTATGTGCGTGTCAAGATACTTTTATTTTCAGCCACTTAATAGATATTGCTCACATACGTTATCTTTAAAAATTCATGACACTATACTCAAAACAAAAAATTGAGGGCTGGTGTTACAGGTTTTTCGAATAATTTTGTCCTGTAAGATTGCTTTTTTTTAAATTGATGTAATCATTAGGAACAGTGTTAAACCATTTTGGAATAGCTGTTAAAGTAATATTCATGGGGATGAATACATTACCTGAAATGCAAAGTTGTTTAAATTTAGATAAAGTTCAATTTAGGTTTTCAAGTGATTCTCCGATTACATCATTTAGATCATGCTATATTTGAATGATTCAAAATTGATTTCACCTGCAATATTGCTTCGTTATCTCCCGAAATAAGCTCAGTTTTTGTCACTTCGAATCTTTCATTTTGGAAAAACCTGATTCGTATGCATTCTTCAAAATGAAGTGACACTGACAACTTCATTATGCATGATAAAACACCATAAGAACCATAGTGGGGCTCTCTATTCTTGCTTGACACATGATGGAAGATGAAAGTCATTACATCAAACTGTGTTACAGTGATAGATATCAGACCCCAGAGCGAACGAGAGAAGCGCATACACAGAGAGTTCCAAACTATTCGTGATTGTGTTTTTCATAAGAAGCCAAAATTAACACAAAAGGTTGAGTAGAAAAAAGTATGCTAAAGCAATGTCCATTTCCACAGTAACCTTCAGTTCAGACACTACAAAATCATGTGTCGCTAAGGACTCATTGTCAACTATCTGCAATAGACTCTTGTATAAAATCCAGGGAAATTCCTGTGTCAGATTACCGCATTGTTAACAATACAGATCACTCCTTCAGCTTAAGAAAAATAAATGATACAGAGAAATATGTACAAACGAGGATTGAACTAAATGTTATATAGCGAGATAAATGAAGATATATAGGGCAGGGACAGGTTTGTTTGATTAGCCTGTTTAAAGACACTGTATGTCATGCGTCTCGTATATCTTGGTAGAATAAGTGGAAAGGAAACATGGAGAAACGTATCAACCGCTAGGCAGGCCAGCACCTCAAATGCAAACTTGTAGGATTGCCTTGTCCCCGTGGCCGTCTATCCGGGACATGATGAAGGAGCCGCCACAGCGAGACCTTGTGAGGGCCTGAAATATAACCACTCCTACATTGCCATGGAATATCCGCTCCCACGGCAAGTGTACAGATAGATGCTAATAAAAATGCACCAGACGTCTTCAGCAAAGTTCTTTCTTTTTTGGTGTATTATGTCAGTGCCATAACGATCTCCGCTACAAAAAAATAAAGCTTTGTTTTGTTGTTTGTGCTGTAAAAAGTTTCTGTGCAATTGGCTGCACAAGTGTGCAAATTAACCTTCTTCCTGGTGTGGATTGGGAAGTGATCATTTTGAATAATTTTGATTACAGGTGTTTTGCACCGAATCGTGGTTTAAATCATCCAGAATACGAGGCGTTTGAAAACGAAAAATAACCCCTTTCACTTAACGTTCAGTCACGACAAAACGAGACCTCTGTCACCACAATATTAACCACTTAGAGAATGGTGTAAAGACACGAGACCATATGGAAATATGTCATTGAACGAACCGAGACCCATCATTGTCATTTCAAAAATTGGAATCCACTCAGGCCATAAAACTATGGTTTGTGTGGATAATTTTCCCGTCGTTAAATTACAATCAATGTAAGTTTACAACGCCATTCCATATTTTGTCATTATTGTGAGGATTAGAATAGCCCAGTGACGCATTTACTACGTACAATACAAATATTGAAATATTCTAATAGCCAAGGCGGCTATGAGAATATGGATGGCGAAGAGAGAGGAGAAGCCGTCAACCAGATAGAGAGTCGATGGGAAGGTTTTAACGCTTAATATCTCACCAATATCACATCGAGGCTTCTCTCAGTGCGCATTCAATACAGCCCATTCTTCAGCTCATTCTCTCATATGTTAGGTACTGTTTTGTTAGTTACGTGTACTCTTTGGAAATCATGATTTACAACCAAGCGGAGGAGTAACAGGTTATATTACATGCATTCTGATTTTTACATTACAATCGTTACAAATTTTCCTGTAAGCATAACTTTGCAAAACTACAATGAGATCTATTTACATTTATACGCTGTGAGCAAGCTATGCTTGTTGTGTGCTCTATATACATACTTAATTACTATTATCATTCTTATTGACCGAAATATAAATTATATCTTGGACAATACAGGAAAGCTGTACTTTGTTTAAAAAAAAATACTTTCAAAAATGGTAATGGAACTGTAGCTAACCTAAATGTATTGGGGCTATTTTCCGTTTACCTTGGATCCTGATGACAATGCCCTATATGTGTTTGCTCATGGGACGGATCCGCCACATTACTCATTCAGATAGAGTTGCCTCATTTTCAATTAATTTTCATTTCGTACCCAAAGTCTACCACGGTAAGAACCTGATCTGGGAGTCATATTTGATAAGCGGTTCGATATGACTGTGTTTGGGTCTATCCTGCTTGCATATACTACATCCTAATGACGTTATTCATTTACAGTTGTCATTACCGGGCCTCAAAGCTCTAAGAACACTTCTCATGAAGTTGGCACACATACCCCTTCTCCTCATAAAGAAGTACAAATACGACAATCATCTGTAGGAAGTGCAGTCATAAAACCGAGGAAAGTCGTTAGAATCGGTCATACATTGATGTGCGCTTCATCTTTATTTGAGAAAATTTTGGAGAGGATGTCTCTTTTATCTGAGGGTCTATTTCCGGCATGTCGTCAAGTTCTACGACATTGTGTCATGCATATCGCCTGCCCAACCCGCTTATGCCCTAAGGGTAATGTTATAATACTGATTTATACACATGCACAGAGCAGGCAATGAAACCTGACAAAGAGCGCCGTATTTTCTTCCTGACACTATCTATCATCATCTCATATAATAGGCCGTTCACAGACCTCCACCAAGGGACTAATATTTGGAGTTTATATGTAAATATATCATGGGAAAACTAGCTGATAGGCTACCCACCAGTGGTAGGTGTCTTTAGTGTGTGTTGTAGACAGTTCCTCTGAGAATAGTCTTACACTTTCCTATGGCTGATAAATGCAGAAATCTCCTCTACCGAACAGCTTCATTCACTACTCATAAACCAGCAAAAATGAGATTCATTCACCACAGCCTATGAAAATGTCGCTGTCCTGTCTGATCTAAACATGCTTAATTCATTTAATCATATTTATCTTACATACTCTATGAGTACAACCGTCCTCTAATGTATTGACTGATTGGAGCTGGCCCCTTAAAATGAAGCACATTTTGTCCTCCATTGTTGGAGAATGGGTACATAAATATTATATAGAATTCTATTACGTGATGAATGGCTTGATTTACAATATATGAATGTAATATTAATCTAATCGGTAATTTTTAGATAAAGCCTCACAACCTTAGTCATTTTGAACCGAACCCAAATAATAATGTGTTTTTTGTGATGACTGGATTGAACGCACTGTGTCCAGATGTGTCTTGTCATTTATTACACGGTCAATATTTTCTCAGACCTGAGGTCAGGCTTTGAGTCTGTCACGTTCTGTGGTGCACATTCATATTACCTTTAGATCTCAGAAGAAATGGCTGAACGAAGGCAGTAGATTTGTCGGCATTATTGAGAGAATGTTTCATTTATCTGGACATGACAATTAGTGTCGGTCAAACCAGGAACCTGATTGATGTGAGTATATTTATGTGGAATCAAAGCAAGGTTCAATATGTTTCAGCTTATGTATCGTTATCACAATGCTACATTTCCATGTACGGTAACATACATTGAATATCACATGAAATCATTGTACTAGTAAATGCTACTTTTCATACATTTCAATATAACTTCATGCTTTATTAGTTCCTGCATCTGTGTACTTGTCTATTACGTGTCATCAACACATAAGCTTACATAACGATTAGGTAATAACAATTCGGACCAAATAAAGGCTTCCATTGTGCCGAGCATTTTAGTTGAATGCTAACAATTGCACAGGTTTCATTACGTGTTCGGTCCTTAAGAGATTTGATGCAGTCTGAGTAACTTGCAGCCGCCATATTTTTAGTACTTTCGCAGCTTAGCTACAGCTATCGTAAATGATTTTATGGTATACATAATAGGTCGCTATGCCCTTTTCAACTTTTTAATTTCCCACGACTGTTTCTTACCACAGTGTTTCACAACTAAAGATATATTTTCTTATGGAAAAATCACATCATGTGTACTAATGAAATGTTGGAATAGTAATAGACAGGTCATTTCAATTATGCCACACAATTCCAAGTAGGATAAAAGGTTTTGTGGAGCATATCTAATAAAAATGTATTTGTTACAGAATCATTAAAACGAATGATTCCCTTTGTATAATATGCACTGAGTTAATAATCTTGATGTTTGTCTTTTCAGAGTCGCTGTGTACCCGGTGTAATATACCTGGATGGTTGTTCAAAATCATTTTCTGGCTTGGATATTGCAATAGTATGATGAATCCCATTATATATGCATGCTCCAGTCGGGAGTTTAAAAGAGCCTTCACACGGATATTAAAGTGTCAATGGCGGAGACGCCCAAGGAGTTTTCTCGATGAATCTAGCAATATAAAATCCACAAGTACAGAAATGAGTAAAATATCAAGATTTGCCTCTGTGCGCCGTTTTGGGTCACGCAGATCCAAAACAAGACATGATCCAAAAAGAGGCTTAGGGAGTGCCACAAGGAGTCTATTGTTCCAAACAACCAATGGGAGAAAGCGTTATGAAAATGAGTCTCCCATTGCCTCGCTGAGATTGTTACACAACCAGAAAAGACAGATTACCATGGATACGATGGTGAGTGATGAAGAATCAGGGGTACATGAAGAATCGTCTGAAGATGAAAAGTCTGACCTCTCAAATGAGAGGGACGCACTTATGGAGAGGTCGTCCCGCCAAAACTATGACCAAGATGATTATGGCGGGAATAGGCGCAAGCGTAATCGTAGACCATCAAAATCCAAATGGCGAAATATACCAGATATTATAATTGATGAAGTAGCCTCATTTACAAGTGAAGCAATGCATAGAAATTCTATAGATGATGATATAATTAATGGTGGTGGTGAGATAATTAGTATGAATTCAGTACAACAGGAAGTGACGTATCATAAAGAGGATAGCATCATGTGGTTATAGCGAAGATTCATGACCTCATCATGAGTGTGACTATCCAATCATTTCCAATATAAGTCCACACATATATTTTAGCACTTCCCACTGCTTGGGCTTTTTGCCTTATAGGTGCTTAAGCGTCTTACTATAAAAAATAAATTCTACTTTTGACAAAATAGTTTTCTCTTTTGTAGTTTTACATTGAATAAATATCTTTATGTTTGGAGAATACTACAACCACAGACCCATGTCTGTGCGACACTTTTATCATGATAAATGTGACACATGGAAAACAATAAGGTTTGGTTTAAGTTAATGGCACATTTAAAATAACATAACGGAGTGCGATTCTTGCGGGAACCTCTTAGACTATATTTTTCATAATTGCCATCTTTAATACATTACACAATTTATGGGCGACTTGTTGATTCATAATGTTTGGTTTTGGATGTATTCAGTATGTTTTACTCATGGAATAATTAAGCTACTCAGAGAAATGGGCTGAGCAGACCTGTTGTTCTCGGTGAGCTTTGATCTCCTCAGGTATTCCGACATTTTCCGCAATTGTGAAATATGCGTTATGCTCCTTTTTATAAGATACGGAGGATTTCCTTTTGATATAAAACCCAAAGCTTTGACATTAACATCTTAAAATCTGAATGCATTGTATTAGACAGATGACTAATGATACCTGATCACAGTTACTAAATTATGAGGGAAAATATGAGAGTAACCATAAGAAATAAGATACGGGATTCAATACTTTGGCAGAAATAGCGCTATAGAAATTTATTATTATTATTATTATTATTATTATTATTATTATTATTATTATTATTATTATAGTCTGTTGGAGAGGTTATTCGCTGGTTGCAATATCCCTGTAACATTACACAGCACCATCAAATTTCTTGTTATCTTGTTATTTATCATACATGTGCGTCCAAATATCACATTTACAACACAAACATGAACTTGATTTGGTTGACATCCACCACGTTTTGATATTTACTCCTAAATTGTGGGATCCAACATAACAGGCAAAATTTGGCACTTATTTCGTCAAGTACTTTTTCTATGGATGATCTGAGGCGTAAATGTGATTGTTTAGCATAACAATTGTCTCTCTCATAATAGACTCTAATAGCTCAAACCACCAGCTTAATTTTGTTGAAGACAATGGTAATTTCAATTGTTAACTTAAAAGACAAAAAGGCTCATGAAGATGATGCTGGGTTCTACCAAAGAGAGTTGTTGATATGATGTTTCTCTTCGTGGGAGGGCCTTAAATTTTGTCATTATACCACAACTTGAAAAAACATATGTTGAGCAACATATTCAATCAGAACAAGATAATTTTGTTGATGGAATTATATTTGAATAAGTAATAAAATAATCATAAATAATTACTTGTTAAGTTCTAGGATTTAATTTGACATGTGATCCGCTAGGATCGTGGCATGGTTAGATACGCCTAGAAAAGCTTGATTGTGTGATCTGCTCTTTCCAGTAAGCGGACAGGTTAAGAAAAGTGTTTTCAATATCTTTATTTCAATTGATTCCCTTTGTTTGAGAACCAAATGAATCATTTTCCTGTCAATTTTGCAGTTGATGTAACAAAGAGCATTTATATATGTATAATACTTTCATTTTCCTGATATATACATCAAAATCTACTGATGGGTCCCTCTTCATTGTGACCTTATAAAAAGTAGATAATGAAACAATCTGTGCGCATTTTATTATAAGTTTATGCTATTGAATTTCCGATCAATGGTTTCCCTTCCTGACTTCGACCGAGAACAATAATACCTTCAACTTTACCTTGAGGTCAGTTTAAGGTGACTCCAAGGTCATCTGCAAGTAATATATATGAACCTCTATTCCTACACAGCTGTTCATCCGAGTACAGTCATAAAGCTTAAATGTCACATGAGCCATTACTCTGTGATTGTCCTCGTCTCTCAGATTAATGCATCATTCAGTCCTCAGTTGTTGGTACAAAGATGAACACAGATTGGCGAGGTTAAGTCCGGCAGCAACATATGTGGTCTATAGGTTTGCCAGTCCTCAATACCGACAACCTAACAGGACGTATTGTATTCTTAACTACCACATATCTCACCCATGCCTTATACATTTTCAATCAAACAAATGCTGTGCTTTTCATCATCATGGTAGATAAAATTATGATGGTTTTATCGAGTTCAAATCTTCATTCCCCAAATAAGAGTAAACAGAAATTATGCAGTCTTTAATTGTCCAAAAGGACGTGGAATGGTACCATGGCAGGGCCAGTTTGGCGCATCTCATTTAGTACTGCTTACCACAGTAATTGGAGCCCTCCTTTCTGAACGGCAGAATTACCATGCTGGGGGGTTGTCTTGTATTTTCTAATGGAAAGTATTGGCTAGGATATTGGACTGGGCTCGTTTATCAGTACAGATGATGGTGCTGCGTTTGTGGAAGCAATATGATACAGCATGTGTGTACCAATGCCTTCCCATGTATAATCCAATAGGATTTCTAAGTCAGCTTGTAGCATCTGGAGGAGCTTCCCAAGACAGATCTATAGCTTCATATATACAACCAATAACTTTGAGCTGTCACCCAGTCCCTCGTCATCCACTAATCACATTAAAATTGTCTCAATGATTTACTCTACTACACTTAGACATCCAACATATCCGATCTAAGCTTAACGTAACAAGCTCCCTGTCCAATTAAACACGTCAGGTCCTAAAGATAGTTGATGATTTTTGTGTTATGTCTATCACATGTTTCCCCATGTTTCTCTCTCAACAGGAAGAAGATTAAGGAATAAGAACGATTCACGTCAGAATTAGATTACTCATATAAAAGACATGTGCATCTGAGAGAATAATATACCAATTCAAACAGCATTATCGATAAAATATGATCAGCATTATATTTGTTGATAATTTGTTGATAAGTACCTAATTAATCATTATCGATAAAATATGATCAGCATTATATTGTTGACAATAACCAAATTAATCATTTATGTCAGGTATTTCCCATCTTGTAAGTTCTAAGACATTGTAAGCAATTCGTGTTTACACGTCATTAGCATTTCTTCATCGGACGAGGTGGTTTGATGACATAACAAATACATGCATAGACGTCAACAAGTGCTGCCAAATCAGGTAACCTGTTTTGTAAAATATCGGTTTTTGATATGCCAAATATATTTTCAGAGAATTATGATACATGGATCGATGGACACCAGGACGTTTAGTGTATACTTAAAGGTATCCCAAAAGCTGTCTACGGACCTAAGTATTATGCAGTGAAAAGCTAATATTTATCATCACAAAAACAAACATCTGAATATACATATCATATAAAACTTGAAATGAATAAGCAAGCATTTTCCATTCATGGCAAAAACTAAAAGGAGCAACTTCGATAATTAAACAACCAACATGCTGAACAGATACAATAGTAAATTAAAAATGTTCTTATTGGTTCCATCAAAATGCAAAGGCCGATACCTTGATGGTCTAAACACTGATTGAACAACAATAATCCCATCACTACGTTATCATATATCTGTCAAAACAACTCACAAAAATATGGTCTATTGTGTCTATCACATCATGTGATGTAAAATTCTAGAAAGCCAAAAGGTGATCACCCATGTCCCATTTCAAGTTTGCAATAATTGTATACTAGTCCTCTGTCTATTGTTTTTGTCATTCTTTGGGGATGAAATTGGAAGTCCCTTACTATTTTAAAAAGCCTGAATTATTAGACTATTTTGTATGTGTATACAAGTAACATTTGAGGAGCATTCTATTTTGATGGTGCAATCTAATAAAAAAATCCTAATTCATATCAGTTACATTAAACATCAAAAGTGCATAAAATGATACTTAGATTCAATATGTTTTTGAAGATTTAGATTTCATTGGTGAGTCAGAATATTATCCCTGCTCCCATATGCTGTTTTCATGTTGATAATATGATATTGTTCATAATTTTCCTTTTTGAAATTTGAAATAGGTTTTCATACTGTGTCATCTCAATCTACTTCTCCTTGACGCTATGCGAATTTGTGCTCTAAAGTAAAGCTGTCAGGTTCAACCTGACAGCTAAAGTAAAGCAGTCAGGTTGTTTGGATATAAAGCACAAATCATGAGCTATCGGCAAACCAAACAATAAGAATAGGTTTGCTCTCAGCCAAAGGTCGGAATATAGTATTACTGTATATAAACTAAGGGCATGAAAACTCTTACACCCAATGTCTTGAAATTTGTGTTCCAAGAGAAATGAGAAAAGACCTGTGTTTGAGTGGCATTGTTACAAACAATTGAGCACAGGATTAAATAATATTCTGTGGGATACTATTTATTCCAATGATTCCCTCACAGGATCACAGACTTTTCTGATTTTTTGTACATTGGAAAATGTTTTTATATTTAGTTTTGAAACATCAAGTCTAAAAATTGGATGATACAGAATTAACATATTCACACTTAAAGGTCATGGGAATAAAATTTAGAACTTTATATTAAAAATAAATCTCCTCCATGGTTCTGATTTCAGCCTTAATTCATTTATTTGTATATGGGAGAAGAGAGAAATGACATTACCTTTATCAAACAATTACGCACCCTCTTGGCTTTTCAGATTCCCTGTGGGTCAAATATACCACATACTTTGTTTGTATCAGGTAGCCAGTCGGCCTTATTTAGGCAGATCGAAGTCTGTCACAGGAACATAATGCCCTACTCTTTTTAAGAGTGACTGGAGAGCTTTCTTTTTACAGTATGGATATATGACAAACAAACGTGAAACATCAGCTGCAGTGATAAAGATTTCAGTGGCTTTCTGTCTGGTATTTACTCTTCTTAGCAGATCCAGGGTTCATATCTGGCTCTGTAAGTAAACGAGATATTAAACTCTTTGAGTGAGTGCTCAGAGGCCACGCCCAGTGCAAGCAAACACAATAGACACTAAGTAAAATATTGTGCCACATGTGATAATACAGCCAATTGTTGTCCTCGTTTTGGTTAGAAAGTGAGTACAACAACAAATACATGGGCTGGTAATGACACGTGCAATCATCAGTCAACAATGTGTGTGGTTTTGACAGCTTGTTCTGTGACACCAACTGAGCACCTATTTGTGGATTATGCAAATTAGTGGCAATACCATGACTATTGAGGCAGAGATAGTATGTGACCCTACATCTCCATGAAGAGTATCTGATATTGTCGGTTGAACATCTTTTCAGTTTTTGCTTATTGACTTCAGCCCTGTCTAAATATTATTTTGTATTCAATGTTATATACCCCAAAGCTTCAACACCTCTAGTTGGGAAGGGCTATTACCTTAAAGCAAAGAGGACGTAATTCCCTAATGTACATGTACGAGGCCAGATCGGTTTCTTTCAACAGAATATGTGAAAATATAAAGAGTAAAGCAGAGATACAAAGAGCAATACAATGAACAATGTACTGCCTGATAACCTTTCTTTTGAATTGTCCATGAGATTAAGTAAATGTCTGATAAGCCTGGTGTCGAGGAATTTGCATTCTGTATCTGACCTGAGGCCGAGGCAATGTCGATGCAATTTAAAGTGATATAACTATGCATTCCTAAATAGATATTTTATGTCTCAATCCAATTTCGTTTCTCAGAAACATGGAAACATGTCAACCGCCTTATGGTCTAATAAAGTAATATCTGATAAATAACTGTAACCTTGGACAAGTAATAATTTCAGAAAAAATATCATGTGCCAGCACAAAAAGAACATTTCATTCAGTCCTAAACAAACTAGTTGTTATTAACAACAACACGATAATTTTTTTATCATTCACATTACAATGTTGACGAATAGATATAATTCATTTATAATCTTTGGAAATCCTCATTTTGCAAATCAATAGAGGTATTTGATTCGTTTTCTGAAATTATTAAATCATTTTCACATAATTTATTTGATTACTGTCACAAGAATTAAGTGACGCTATTGTCACATTAATTTACATCTCCTTGCATAGAAAATACAATGATGGTAATCATGTCTAATTCGCCTGAATACAAATATTTCTACAGATGACAGCCAAACCTGGGATTTATTTATGGAAGGACTGCACGTCTTCAAAGCAAAAATATGATCTTCATCGTCTTGTATAAGCATACCTCAGAAAGCGTGTCTCCTTAATAGCCTATGAAATAAGATTTCTGGACGTAACCCATTCATCCTAATCATTGCAGCCAAGCGAATGACATGCGGGAAGATACACGACTAGAAGGCATGTTTAGGACACAGATCAACCCTTCATATATACACTACTCCATCACGATGCTTGCTTTCTAGTATTTATTCTAAAAGGTAAACTGTTTGAAGGCTGCAAACTCATGTTGTAGCATTAGGTAGAGTTGAATAATTCATTGTTATAAAAGAACAGCAAACTGGCTTTTTCCTTTTGAAGATAAACAAAGCTAAATGAGAGATTATGATAAGACCGTCTGCTTCTTCAAGTAATAGGATGATTTTTTTTCTACTGTGTAACTTGTACTCTTTGGACCATGCAAAGCCTAATGGTGTTATCTGATTCATCTGTGTCTCGAAAAGCGTATGCACCATATAAATCAAATAACAGTTCATTTCCTTTCAACTCCACATCTAATCAATACCCAACCCACAAGAAATCAGTAAAAGATCTCTCCCCCCCAAAAAAAAAAACTGTCAAAAGTTTTGTTTGGTATAATTGCCTCTCCGCAAAAAAAATCCTTCATATCAGCATAACTATTTTCATCACGTGTAAATAATATTGAAATAAATGAAAACTACGTGCCCCTTTTAGTGAAGAAAGTTAATTAGTTGAAATGTAACCAATAGAAGTTACAGTTAATTTGTATTCGGATCACATTTCCATTCTTGCATTTAATGAGAAGTGTAAGCTGCATTGTCATTGAATCAGCTGCAACTGCTACTTTGTTTTGTTCATATCAAATGTCAAAGCTGTTTATAAAGAAAGACATTGTTTTATAAAAGTAGGCGGGCTTAGATGTGTGCCTTACCCTGTTCTCTGGGCTGGTTTGGATGGCTGAGGTGATTACCTGTGGCAATGACATGGGATGAGGATTAGTTGGCTGGATCTGTAGTATCCCATACAAGGCTAGGGACCTAAAGCTCAGCATGGCTAGATGTTACCTACTACACCGATCCACCCCATTCCTCATGCAATGCTTGGTTATAGAGATACTATGTTTTGCCGTAAGCACATTGTGATCCTGATTATTTAGTTAATCCAAATAAAGATCATGTCATCTAATTGCATTATCTATATAATTAATCTTGATGGGAAGTATCAACATTTATTGTAAGAGATTTTATTGTGAGAAGGCAAAGATAACATCTTGGGGTACAAATACTTTCATCCTCTCAAATCATATGCTCTTGACCTGACCAGAAATACTGCCTCACTATCAACCGACTCCTTTTCCCATTCATCATCTAGCATGTTGATTAAGTGTTGCATTTACGAGAGTAATGTATATTTGGTAAGAAATGTCCATTTTAAAATTAATTTTCAATGAAAAGATTATTTTTGTTTGAGGTTATCTTATGCCGGAATAAATGTGAAAATATTAAGTGCATTTCCTGTAAAATATGAATTCCTATAAGCGGTAAACTGGTCTCTCCTCTTTTTGAACACCTAAGGGACTTGCATTTCCATTACCATATTTATATAAAGTCCAGTTGTTGGACATGTTTGCAAAATCAATGCAATTGTAAAACTGCATCGCACGAAAGTGTGCCCAACAACAAGAAAGACATATTTCTCATGAATAATGCTACGTTGGTCTGCTAAATAATATTTCGCCATAAAATCAAATACAACTCAAAGATTGGATTTCAGAATGCTGCTTAAACCTAAAAATCCAGACCAAATCACCAAATCTGTCACTAAAATGAAACAACATTCAGGACTCCACAGATACAGAGAAATGTAATCTTTCATTATTTTAGATTTATCAACATCAAACGTTGCAGTGTTAATCACATACTTTTGAAGTCTTATGTGCATAAATGCTACCTATGTGGATGCAGGAATTGCAATTTGATTCAACGCAATTATATTGTATGTATGTTGCTTTCAAACTCCTGTCATTGCTGATACACCAAATATTCCATGAGGTAATTTTACTCTTTCAGTTATGGGAATTTCACAAAGGTAAAGCTTAAAAACAAGGAAATATGAAACATTCAATATCATTTCTACCATGTTCTCCAAGTTCCCTTCGAGTTAGTCTAAAATAATGCAGACAGAAAAAAATATGTTCTCGAACAGCATGTTGATAAAGTTTATAAAATTGAATTGATTTTTTAAAGATATATGCATCAGAACATAAAATAGAATAAACTTTTTGCAAACGTAGACAAAATAAAAATTATGACTTAATACAGTAAACAATGATTAAATTGGGGTTTAAATTGAGCTCAGACACGTTTGCAGAATAGTTATACCATGGGGGCTACAAAGTTGAACATTTCAAGATTTAAAAATGGATTAATTGGCTACAAGATCAACCTTGAGCATGTTCGACACCCAGTGTATATCTTTTGTCTCCATACGATAGAAGTCAGTGTCAAGTTTAGTGACACTTTATGTTCTCAACCTGAACAACCTGAATAATACACACCCGACACCTATTGGTACAAATTGATAAAGATTGTCGTGACATCTGGTGGACATTCCTGCCCTCTTGAAATGAGACATCAAAAAGAAGCGACGCCTTGTGGAGAATAACGTTCAAGAAAACATGAATGAATTCATAATGATTGTCCAAAGGGACAGTTTGTGCAGTGGTTCAAGGCCAGTAAAGGATGAATAGCTTCCCTAAATCACCAGAGGACACTAGAACATATCTCATAAATCATTACTGGATCTACTTTTACACTTTTATACGAATTGTTACTTTCTGAACCGTAGGTGGCAAATACGTTCCTGGGGCTGGGCAGAGTAAGTAGATGTGTTTGAATTCAGGACACTATTGTAAATGCCTGACCTGCAAAATATTTTTTAAATGTATGTATTGATCCAGGGTCAAACGGCAAAAATATTCATATTATCCAATGCCGGTACGGCCGGGAATCGAACCAATACCCTTTGGATCACCACAGAAGAACTGGCTATTATTATTAAAGCATTCATGAAACCGCAGAGGTCACAATTTTACAGAGGTATGTGGCCACGAAGGTATGTCACTAAAATCAACCAAAATTCACTGACCATGGTCATTATGTTTTGCTGAAAGTGGCAAGTACTGCCTGTACTCCTTTGACCGTCAGGTGGTCACATGTATGCAATCATGCGATCTCTATTGTGGTTTGTCAGGGTGTTTGGCCTGTACCATTGGACAAACATTAATGGAAAAACAGGCCTCTGTAAGCCAATTCACTCCATTGCCCCAATCTAAAGGTGCCCCACTGTTAGCAAGACTTTACTTAGCAGGTGTTTGCACAAGATCACTCATCAGCTAAACAAAGTTTGTCGACAAAGTGTCCAATGGATGATTTGGATTATAGCAGACTCATTCAGACTCATCCACTTTCAAATGGCACAGAAATTTATGTAGGAGAAATATGATGGGTAATAACCTTTGATCGCAAAGTATGGTATATTATTCAAGAACAAAATACTTGAAAACCTCATTTCGTGAATGCTTTGATTAGCTCTCTGACCAACTGCGCCATGGCCCGTGGCCGCTGTGTCTGAGAGCAAAGACCAAAATATAGATCTGTATCTCGATATCATCACAAATAATGAGGCTTATTTTAATGCATAAAGCTGGACACCATGAACAAGACATAAAATATGTTACTTGGTAATGACACAGCTTATTTGTAACCTTTTTCTCATTACAAGACTAACAAGACCCCTGTTTTAAACTACAGTAATTTAATCCATGTAACTAGCACTTTCGACCAACCCATTCAGTTGTGCAACTAAATATGACATTTCCCTCTTACTACTCGACTTTGAATTTGATTCAAGTAACTTCATAATGGAATATCATATTTATTCTATAGAATAGGTAGCAAATTTGATATTTTATAAGCCTCGACACTGTACAAGTTTTAAATGGCCAGTTGACCTAGATAGACTCTGAGCCATAAGTTTTGCTGTAATATACAATCAACTAACATTTTTCTGATTGGTTGGTACCACATCATTCCCCTTCACAAGATGGCTACCACCAACAAAAGATGATCATGCAATAGCAAAAAGTACTGAAATTTATATTTATGATATATAAATAGCCTATCTATATTTTGTAAAGGTTCCAAGCTGGTTACAAGTTTAAAACGATGATTTTCAAATTAGAACTTTTAACATCTAGTTCCTTGATAAGAATTCCAGATGAGATATATAAACTACCCAAATTCTAATGGAAATCTCTCCATTGATTTAAAGATTCGCTAATTTCATTAAAATATAAACCAACTGTTGCAGATCTGGTCATATTATGTTTGATCTCAGCGACATCTCTGAATGGTAATCTATCTGACTACATTCCCTGACTAGAACTTCTTACCAAGATTCCTACAAAGATCTCCAATTAACTAAGATATCTAACCAACCAAGATATCTAACTTAGGAAAATATCTTATATTGTGTCAATTTGAAGAAACACGTTTTGTCGATTATGAAAAGATATCGTTCACTTTAGATTGGTTTCGATCACGTCCCATGCACCTGATTTAACCCCACCTCCTTGTGGACATTGCCTCGATCCGACTGAAAAAAATATTATTACCATTATAACGTATCTAACTAGATAAGATCTCTGACCAATTGAGATCTCTGACTGAATATGATTTCTGACTAAATAAGAGAACTGACTAAATAAGATTTTTTATATCGTAAAGTCACCCACTTAATAAGATCTTTGATTAATCCAGATGTCTGCGTAACAACGATAATTGACTAGATTAGATCTCTGACTATTAATATTTCTGAATAATTAACTTCTATTCATAAATTTTAGATTATCTAACAAAGGTTTTTAACAAATATATGTATAGTCATGACATGACATGAAATAACTGAGTTCTCTGACTATGATATCTGACTGGATGATATCTGTTACTAAATGAGGACTCTGACTAAGATATATATTAATAACTAAGGCATCTGACTGGATAATATCTCTGACTATGTTATACTCCTTCGATGTTTTTTTATTTGAGATTAATAAAAAAATTGGTTTTGATAAACATCAATATAATTATGACATTTAATGTGAAAAATATTCTGAAGTACCTCCAATCCAAACCAAGTCGCTAAACGTGTAGTCACTAACAAGAAAATAGGCTTAACAATCAAACTTCACAGGTGCACCATTAAATTCAAAGTGACAGACAAGAAACATTGCTCCCAGCTCTAATTAGTTAGGTCTATCCTGAAAATGACTGAAAATATGTCAGTACACAATAATATGGGGACGCGATAAATTGCAACCACTGTCTGGAACTCCCGCTAGATTGATAGGTAGACCAAGTAAAAAAGTGAAATTCGCAATGATACATACATGGATATGTTGTGAATATATCACTATATAATGTCCAAACTGATCTTAACCACGCCTGATGAGGATGGAGGGAACAGATTCTATCAACTCCATAAAAGGGCGGCACGATGGAGAGCAGTGGAAGATGATATGCTAAAATCTGAGCATTATAAAATATAGACAAATATTATGAACAACATAATTCGCGGTTATGTCACTATACTGTGACATATATCATGACAATATTTCAAATGATGCTTTGTGTCTTTGTGTCATTTAAACAACACAGCAATTTGATTGCAGTCATATTGTACAACAACCCTGACCTCAATAGGAATTCTGGTTCTTGTCTCTAACAATTAATGATGATGATCTTGATCACAACAAACGATCGTATGATATATTAAACATCATCAGTGAACATAGAGCAAAGCACTCAAAGGAAAAGATAATTGTGTCATCTAGGTGTAATCATAAAATACATACTTCATAATATTTTAATCTAACCATAAATCAAGATATTGAAGCCTCTTGCGCCTAATTATGCCTTGCTCAAGAAATACCCTAAAATCCCATTTTAACCCTAGAATAAGTACATGATGATATTTCAAGTATGCAGCCTATGAAATACGTATTATCGATTATTGCCACTAACCATTGTTTTATTAATGAATGGCTATCTTAGCGTGAAATATTAAGCTTTGAATTAATCAGTTAAATCATTGTAGAGAATGTAGGGTTTGTTTTGACCTTCGTTATTATTTACCCTCATTCATGCCCAGTATGCATTATTCCTGACGTTAAAAGTAAAAAACTACATTGTGATGTCATAATACTCATCCTGAGCACACTCACTAAATTCTAAAAAAGAACCTGTTTGTTCCAAATGATAATAAGCCTCATTTCAAAGAGTCAGTAGAACTTAACATAAATTCGGCCATATTGGAAAATGGTGCCAATATATGTGTGGAGCCTATCACCCAGGAAAGCACCCATCTCATCAGCTTAAGTAGGTCCTTTATTATCTATTAAATTGGCATGTTTCAATTGGGCAAACTTTTGTACTCTACATTATTATGAAGATGGATTGTCAAGAACATTTCCTTTTTCGTAAGTTTAGAAATTGACAAAAAGTGTCCTTTCAGTCACCCACTAAGCAATGGTGTCCTATCACTGATCTGGATCCATCGGATTCACATTGAGTGGGTAAGTAATTCTATCTGGCATATACGCTGATATTGAGATTGAACAAATATGATTTAATCAGTCCCCAGTATTGAGCATTTCCGTCAGGCATATTTTGAGATTCAAATTGATTAATTGCACAAGAAATAATTTGGTATACTTAGAGTGGGTATTTTCTGCAGTCTGTGGAAGGAATGAGATATTAGCATTGCCGTCCTGGAGGGAAACATTGTGTATTCTCTCCTGTATGCTGTGAACAGCGTAGATATCTTCTTTCAGCCTCTGGTCAAACATTACCTAATCACAACTTGTTCCATTATACAAGACTTTTTGGGTGTTTTGGCTCGCTCGCCATTGATTCATATTAAATGGCTACATTTCTGATTTAATCATTCCAATTGAGAAGCAAGCTTGATAAAGCGGTCAGGAGGGTTCATTTCTCATGATCGATCACTGCATGCTGAGCAATATGACAGGGCCGACATCAACGACATCTTTCCTTCAGCTCAACCATCCTTACCCACTTGATTGCAATACAGAAACTGTAAATCCTCTCTGTTCAAGATATGATCAAGTGAGATATTCCCAGGTATCTATAATCTCCTTGACTCAATCTCTGATCATACGTAAGAAGATTTTTGAAGTGTCTTGAATGCGATATCCTACCACAGGCTTTAAACTATTAATTTGATTTCACAATGATTTATCGTGTTTCTTCATATATTTCATTATAGCCATACCATTTTGATGTAAAATAATGTTGAAACGTGAAGCTTTGAAATCCCTTCTGTGTCAGTTGATGGCAGTGTCTAGTTTATATTTGCCTGGCTGACACCTTGCCTGTCAGGGCCTGGAGTGCCTATTTACCTTGTCGACAGATCCAAGAGTGACCTGGGAGCTGTGGCATTGACCAACAAACTGCACACATATATCGGGGCCTGTCCTGTTTCATAAATCAACATTGGGGCACACAGGGTGATCTGCCTTTTTAAATTATCAACCTGCACATAATGATGGCCTGTCCTGTGTTATAGATCATAGATCTGAATGTGTTATAGATCATAGATCTGAATGTTCACAATTGTCTGCCCTGTTTTTAATGTCGTAAAACTACATGTACACAGTCAACTGTCCTGTTACAAAAATTACCAGACTCCATGTTTCTTCATATAATATGAGATTACCAGACTCCATGTTTCTTCATATAATATGAGATTACCAGACTCCATGTTTCTTCATATAATATGAGATTACCAGACTCCATGTTTCTTCATATAATATGAGATTACCAGACTCCATGTTTCTTCATATAATATAAGATTACCAGACTCCATGTTTCGTCATATAATTTAAGATCGTCAAAGCATGTCATTTTTATAGATCTTCAACCTGGACGTTCACTCTGACCTATTATATGCTAAAGAAAACACAAACCGTCAGCATGAACTATTTCAGTTGTGGATTGGACTTAAATCAAGTCCTTTTTTAAATCAATACAGACAGGAAAGGAAACAAGAAGATCTGAGCCTAAAAACAGAATAGCATCGCAAATATGGAAGATCGGATTTTCATATCCATGGCAAAAAGGAAATATCAGCAATTGAATGGTCCGCTATAATTTAAAAGCTTTCTCTTTGTGTAATATATGTGGGAACGACAAAATAGATGACACATTATAAACTAAATTGATTCAGTTATTGCGACAATAATGTGGGCACAATGTTTGTCTCATATTGTCAGATGCATGATATGGAATATATTGACTTTGTGGTAATATCAAGGGCCCGTGGTGTATGCAAGGTCAATAGGTATATAGGATTAGCGGGAGTCCGTGAGAGACGGGAAACACGTTGTGATTCCACAGAACAGGAAACCCCAACACACAGCAATTTGGTGTCTTGCCATGGCAGATTTGATGTCTATGACATTTGGTACACACATCCAATCTTAATATAAACCATGCTTACAGGCCTATTTGTGTGCTTTGGGATTGTTAGTGGGAGAACTTGGCAATCTATTCCATGGAGGATACATTCCCTTCCTAATGAAGATGTACAAATGAAGTTTAAGAATAGACCATTCCTATTGCTAATAAAACCCATTAATGCGGGGTTTAAATCTATGAATAGATTCTGACCACTTTCTGTGTTGCAGATGTCACAAAGAAATGAATCTTATTCAACAATCTACGCCAAATATGGCCAAATATATTGTGTGCATATGACAGAGAGCGTCCTTCTGTTAATTAAGAGATTAATTAACAGGAGAAGTAACAATTTACTTGAGTTCAATTCAATATTTAATATGTAATGTGTGGTTGTTGTTCAGACTGTTGAGATGATGGAGAGGTGTGATTGACATGTTAGTGAGGACCCGAGGACGCAGTATAAGCATTTGATTGCCGTGAGTGCACCCCAAAACACCACTTGGCAAGCTGCTGACCACCTAAGAGTAGCCGAGAAGAGGCCTGGCTGCCACATCACTGACGTCTGGGATGGGAGCAAGAAACAGCTATGCATCTTGCATCCACTGCAATTCATCCACCATATCGTGTATGTTATTTATGTTAAATTGTTTCCTCTCTGATTATATGCCATACATAACAAACCCTTTAAATTCCCTATTGATTCATATCATAGGATCCAACCAATATGATGTTTTTAAATGTATGTGCACGTTCATAACTCCATTGCAGTGCATATAGTGAGTAAATGATGTAGTAAATCGAAGAGCAGCTGGCAGCACGACCTTATTAGCCAGCTGATGGCGGCTGATTCAGACACAGGCTCTACTCTCAGGGGGAATTAGGCCCTTCATGCTAGGTGTGACATCCTACCAGACCATGACAAGCGTCACCCCGCCTCAACCCACTACCTGTATGCAATGTTAACAACACCAGAACGTTTGTGACAATCGTCTGACCTAACGACCTTCACCTTCACCCATTGTAAGCGTCGACTCTGACGTCAAGTCGGGGCATTTTATGGCCTCTTGACACTACAAAGCTTTGATTGTAACATATGTATGGTGTATTGTCATCAAAACTATAACTGGAAACAGACCATTATCTGACAAGGAAGGTTTGTAAAAGGGTACTTTAGCGATAGACATTTATTTGTGGAATATGTTGTGAAATGTATTCCTGTATAGCCAATATATCCCACATGGAATATATCCACATGTGGCCATGGTATATCTTCGCCTCATGGTCAGACACTGGTATATTCCACAACTTATTCTATAATATATCTCAAGTGGAATATATCCGCGTATGGCCTTGGTATTTACTCATGTAAATTATGGCTCGACACAAGATATATGAAAGACGATAGGAAACCTTTAAATGTGTATGTCATGATATGTAATTCCCAAAGGCACATAGCACTCCCAATATTTGTTATTTAAAGAGTCGGAAACGCCTAATCCGGTCACAAGTAAGTCTGGGAGACAAACATTTGAACGATACTATCATGGTGTCCCTATTATTGAATGAATCATAAACATTCACAGCGCAATTTTGGTTCAATAAGTAGTCGTTTTTCTTTATAACAAAGGAAATAACAAGTCATATAACAACAAATCGACAATGAGTATTCCCTATCACGAGGTTGCCATACAGTAGATGAAATATAGTAATTTCCTAATTGCTGAAAAAGATAATGTATTTATCTCAATGACTTGCATATATCTTGTGATGTTGTTATATGTTCCCACTTAAACAGAACATGTTTGTAACAATTATATGTAATTGTCTGTATGTTTTCTTCAATTCTGCTGCCCATGATTTAAATTTTTGTCAGCCTTAATTCTTTTTGGAGTAATTTCTTATTAACTTTTTTCATAAATGCATTTTAACGTTCCTATTGGGACACTGACAGACCAAGGTATATGTAGGTCTGTCACTACATGGCTAGACACTTTATTGGTGTGAGCAATGTGATACTAATCCATATTATCAACTATAGAAGAGAATATATATCATATACATGACATCCCCCCATCTCTAGCATTTTGCACTGGTGATCATAAAAACATAAGTAGTTCATACATAGGCATTGAGTAATATGTAGTGTGGAGTGTTACACATAACCAACACACTTAATTCTCACATATTCACACAATCCACTTTTTTGTCTGTTGACCATTCCTGATTGCAAAATACAATATATTTCATATGTCAGGGTGGCATTGCAGTATTATTACATGAGGTATGTGGTTATCACAAGTATCATCAAACATTGTCATGGATTGTCCCCGGTGGGGGGTCTGGTCCAACACACTGTCAACGTCAGACAGGTTCGTCATCCTGCCATTGCCAGACTACACAGTATAACCCGTTCTCCTGTGTCTCCGGATCACACACAGGCTATGAATTTGCTCCTCCCAGAAGGACCATATTTACGTGAAAAGACTCCAAACTAAGTTCTTGTTTCTCTTCTTACTAATGGAAGGTGCTCTTAAAGAAAGCGACCAATTTATCGTTAGTTACTCCATAGTTTGCTTCAGAATAGGAGAGGTTAAGTTCTTCAGGTTATACATATCGCAACCCACACAAATTCATATCAAATTGTTTTTCTTAGTTTCTTAAAACTTGTTCTAATATAATGTTTTTAAACAGGAATTCCCTATTTTTATATTCATACATCAATTCTTACTTGCCAATATCAAGAACACTTCACTGGGTTTTACATGGAGAGACGTTAATAAGAAAAAAATATTGCTTGTTAAAACAAAGTTGCAGGAAGACACAGAGACATAAATAAATGGAAGATTGAACATAAGGGAATGGCCACCATTAGCTCACTCAACACTCTTTCTGCGTTACCATTCGGTCATTTATCAATTAATGAGCTGTCTGGGGCCAGTGAAGTTGTTATCCCATTGACGATTTGCATTCAGTCCTGGTCAGCCAAAATTCACGAATTGTCAGATTCTGTCACCTAGCATTATGTGTAAGTATTCTTATGCCAGTTTATTGAACAGTATTTTCACATGGCCAAATTTCTTTCTTACCTCCTGTTTGTGAACATTTCCTGGAAATGCTTGTACATTGCTTCGTAAATGTTCATTTAAAGTATTTACCCAGCTTTGTAGATGCTCCATCTACCCCCACATTGATATATTTCAGAGGTTTTTATCAAATCCCAAAAACTTTGATATTAAAACTTTAATCTATGTTTCTTTACTTGTTCATAAAATCACGGTAAATAACGTGTTATCTTGTCATGTTTATATGCATTAATGTCTATCAAGTTTGCTGGTGAAACGTGCATATGTCACTAATGTTCAGACAAATATTGGCAAATAATTTGATTAGAACATGTAGATACGGTAGACACCTTCCCTACAGCCACCACATAGTTTGAAAGATGCAATTTCTCTTATCGCTGTGCCCTGCTGTTTTGACATTGTGACCGGTATTTGACCTTATTGCGATTTCCTTGAAAGTGGAATATTGAACTACGCTGCAATCTATCTTCCCATTTCAAGAACCTGATTATGTAAAGATTAACACAGTACCCATCCCAAAGACCAATTCCTGAAGATGGATTTTCCCCATACTATGAATTTTCCTCAGCTTTCAATCACTTTCCTCAATGTAATTGTCATAACTACATTGCCAAATACAAATCGACTACCGTTGTCTATTTTCTATAAAACCTGTGCATTACTTCAGTTGTGAAGTTAGATTATGTTGGTACTTGTGAGCAGTAATGTAGACAAGATGATTAGATTCAATAAGGCTTTCATTGCGCGCGCACTGGCCGCAGACTCCGGTCAGTGATGGGCTTCCATCGGCCTAGATATGGCGACCAGACTTGGAGTTCGGTGTCTCAAGAAATTGGCCGGAAATCCTGCAAGCAACTCGGTACAGGTCACGTGGTCTGAGCAGAAAGAATGTGAGGTTATAGTTGTAATCATAATCGTGATTTATATGGGCAGTTTGTAGCCATGTAGACGATTGCCAATTTGGCTTCCCCACACCATACTCCTAAGTCAACATGCAGGATTGATTTCATTCTGGTTCCCGATCGTGTAATGAATAACATAATTATAACTCTTAACTTAGGGGACCAGGCAGCGCATGATACTTACCTCTTCACAAGAGTCTAGTAATTAAGCCTCTTAACCGTGCTTTATCATACAGCCTGTGATGTATTAGAGAAAGAACAACAGTTGTAGTCATATCCTCAAGCATTATCTGCTTTGATAAAAACCAATAAAACAATTTTTTGTCAAGTGATAAAAGATTTGAATTTATATTTGGCACTGCTGAGGGCGCCAAGAGGAGAAACTCTTTGCAAGTGCAAAATCACCATTTAGCAATATTATGAGACAGTAAAAGTATAAATCTTCACTTTGCTTCCAGACCTGAAGGCCAGATTCAATCAGTCAAAGTGCCACTCATTCTTCCTTCCTCCACAAATACTAGATGGTGCACATTGCGAGAACGGTGATTTGTATGATGTCCCAGATGCCTTGACATATGATCCCCAATGACCATTTATGCCCGAATGCACCACTTCTACTGAATGGTGTTTTATTGTGGCTCAACAAAAATCAATATGCAAATTTTGTGTGCTAACTCCCTAAATTACACCTGGGGTAATAACTGGATTTTATCATCAAAGACATCTAAATTATATTTTGATGAATGTTTAATGAGATAGTCTTTAGGGCTGGTACAGTGTGCATATTTTATAATCGATTTCTATTTTTTCCATGCCAAACTTTACCGAGAGGAAATGAGAATCATTTCTATTTATTCTATAGCTTTTTAAAACAAAATTGCTTTATATAAACGATGGTAAGATAAAACAAGGTCGTACCCTACTCTTAAGCAAAATCCAAATGGTTCCCAAGAACCTCTATCACAAGCTTGAGTCATCTTCCTGCGGGAATGATTCAACAGAATCTACCAAATGATTCCACGTAGTTTAGTAGAAAAGCAGCAAAGAGATGTGATAATGTGATCCCGCGATAATACACACATGTGGAGGAAGGGTTGAGAATATCTCTTTGAAAGATCCCTTCAAGCAGGTAATGATTAATACAAATAAGACCCATAAGTTTTTTATGAATGATTATCCCTGCAACATAGTTCCTTGAACTCGCGGATAGTGTTGGGTTCACTTCGGTTATTTTGACATAGACCTGTGATGGGAATATGATTTCTGCAGTGGTGTGCATCTTTACTATCTGTTATGAGATGGAGCATGGGTTCTACTCAGTAATGTTAGTGACCTGTATTGAGAGGCGGCATGGGTTCTACTCAGTAATGTTAGTCACCTGTATTGAGATGGAACATGGGTTCTACTCAGTAATGCTAGTTACCTGTATTGAGATGGAACATGGGTTCTACTCAGTAATGTTAGTTACCTGTATTGATATGGAGCATGGGTTCTACTCAGTAATGCTAGTTACCTGTATTGAGAGGCGGCATGGGTTCTACTCAGTAATGTTAGTCACCTGTATTGATATGGAGCATGGGTTCTACTCAGTAATGTTAGTTACCTCTATTGAGAGGCGGCATGGGTTCTACTCAGTAATGTTAGTCACCTGTATTGAGATGAAACATGGGTTCTACTCAGTAATGCTAGTTACCTGTATTGAGATGGAACATGGGTTCTGCTCAGTAATGCTAGTTACCTGTATTGAGATGGAACATGGGTTCTACTCAGTAATGTTAGTCACCTGTATTGAGAGGCGGCATGGGTTCTGCTCAGTAATGCTAGTTACCTGTATTGAGATGGAACATGGGTTCTACCCAGTAATGCTAGTTACCTGTATTGAGAGGCGGCATGGGTTCTACCCAGTAATGCTAGTTACCTGTATTGAGATGGAACATGGGTTCTACTCAGTAATGTTAGTTACCTGTATTGAGAGGCGGCATGGGTTCTGCTCAGTAATGCTAGTTACCTGTATTGAGAGGCGGCATGGGTTCTACTCAGTAATGCTAGTTACCTGTATTGAGATGGAACATGGGTTCTGCTCAGTAATGCTAGTTACCTGTATTGAGATGGAACATGGGTTCTACTCAGTAATGTTAGTTACCTGTATTGAGAGGCGGCATGGGTTCTACCCAGTAATGCTAGTTAACTGTATTGAGATGGAACATGGGTTCTGCTCAGTAATGTTAGTTACCTGTATTGAGAGGCGGCATGGGTTCTTCCCAGTAATGCTAGTTACCTGTATTGAGATGGAACATGGGTTCTACCCAGTAATGCTAGTTACCTGTATTGAGAGGCGGCATGGGTTCTACCCAGTAATGCTAGTTACCTGTATTGAGATGGAACATGGGTTCTACTCAGTAATGTTAGCTACCTGTATTGAGAGGCGGCATGGGTTCTACTCAGTAATGCTAGTTACCTGTATTGAGAGGCGGCATGGGTTCTACCCAGTAATGCCAGTTACCTGTATTGATATGGAGCATGGGTTCTGCTCAGTAATGTTAGTTACCTGTATTGAGAGGCGGCATGGGTTCTACTCAGTAATGTTAGTTACCTGTATTGAGAGGCGGCATGGGTTCTACCCAGTAATGCTAGTTACCTGTATTGAGAGGCGGCATGGGTTCTACCCAGTAATGTTAGTTACCTGTATTGAGAGGCGGCATGGGTTCTACTCAGTAATGTTAGTTACCTGTATTGAGAGGCGGCATGGGTTCTACTCAGTAATGCTAGTTACCTGTATTGAGAGGCGGCACGGGTTCTACTCAGTAATGCTAGTTACCTGTATTGAGAGGCGGCACGGATTCTGCTCAGTAATGTTAGTTACCTGTATTGAGAGGCGGCATGGGTTCTACCCAGTAATGTTAGTTACCTGTATTGAGAGGCGGCATGGGTTCTACCCAGTAATGTTAGTCACCTGTATTGATATGGAGCATGGGTTCTACTCAGTAATGTTAGTTACCTGTATTGAGATGGAACATGGGTTCTGCTCAGTAATGTTAGTCACCTGTATTGATAGGCGGCACGGGTTCTGCTCAGTAATGTTAGTCACCTGTATTGAGAGGCGGCATGGGTTCTACCCAGTAATGTTAGTTACCTGTATTGAGATGGAACATGGGTTCTACCCAGTAATGTTAGTTACCTGTATTGAGATGGAACATGGGTTCTGCTCAGTAATGTTAGTTACCTGTATTGAGAGGCGGCATGGGTTCTACCCAGTAATGTTAGTTACCTGTATTGAGATGGAACATGGGTTCTGCTCAGTAATGTTAGTTACCTGTATTGAGATGGAACATGGGTTCTACTCAGTAATGTTAGTCACCTGTATTGATATGGAGCATGGGTTCTACTCAGTAGTGTTAGTTACCTGTATTGAGAGGCGGCATGGGTTCTACTCAGTAATGCTAGTTACCTGTATTGAGATGGAACATGGGTTCTACTCAGTAATGCTAGTTACCTGTATTGAGATGGAACATGGGTTCTACTCAGTAGTGTTAGTTACCTGTATTGAGAGGCGGCATGGGTTCTACTCAGTAATGCTAGTTACCTGTATTGAGAGGCGGCATGGGTTTTACCCAGTAATGTTAGTTACCTGTATTGAGATGGAACATGGGTTCTACTCAGTAATGCTAGTTACCTGTATTGAGATGGAACATGGGTTCTGCTCAGTAATGCTAGTTACCTGTATTGAGATGGAACATGGGTTCTACTCAGTAATGTTAGTCACCTGTATTGAGAGGCGGCATGGGTTCTGCTCAGTAATGTTAGTTACCTGTATTGAGATGGAACATGGGTTCTACTCAGTAATGCTAGTTACCTGTATTGAGAGGCGGCATGGGTTCTGCTCAGTAATGCTAGTTACCTGTATTGAGATGGAACATGGGTTCTACTCAGTAATGCTAGTTACCTGTATTGAGAGGCGGCATGGGTTCTACTCAGTAATGCTAGTTACCTGTATTGAGAGGCGGCATGGGTTCTACTCAGTAATGCTAGTTACCTGTATTGAGAGGCGGCATGGGTTCTACTCAGTGGTGATGATTTCTACCCGTGCAGAAATGCAGAAATCATTTAAGTCTAAATTGGTTCTGTTCAGTGTTGTTGGTTACCTGAGACGGTTTACTTATCTCTACTGCCTGAGCTGAGATGGGAAAATGGAGATTGGTTAATGGTGTCTACTACCTGAGCTGAACACGAGTTCTACCCGTTTGTGTTTATTAGCTGTGTTCAGATGGAGGAGTATGGAAGCACGAGGTTTACTTTCTGTTGAGTAATAAACGAAGTAGGATATATCACAATTAGGTATTGATTTATCAAACACGGCTTGGACATAATATCTTCATGATTCCATACATTTACAGGAAAGCCCTATCTCATGACATCATACTAAGTTCAAGTATCCAGAGTAGAACAGTAATATATCTCATGAGTATTATGACTTCTAGAGACGACTAGTGCCAAAAACAGTGGCCTTCTCCATGTTACCGCAATCATCAGGTTTCCTGTCACATAAGCTACTTAACTAGGATTGAATTAGAATCAGGTCATATGAACGCACCGAGACCCTCTCATATGACCTGATCAAGGTTCAGTACGCAGGAGGTCCCGTATGTGGACCGGAAACATCGGACCCATCCGTTGATTCCTGACCACGATATAGTTAAATTGGAGGTGGAGTGGACATCTTGAACCCTTCCGTTCTTACCTGACCAGGCTTGAGTAAGCAGGTTAGAGAGCTACAGTGTATATCGTTGGCCCGTCCCATATCACCAGACCGGAGATAAGCAAGCATCAGAGCAGAGAGGTAATGACGGCTGAAGACTGGGGCATCAATGTCCAAATGTGACTTGGGTCATAATCACACTCCCATGTCTGTCGTTTGTTAGTCTGCAGGTTTCATTGTTTGACAAGGCAAACCTATAAGCACTCTTAAAAGGGTCCTTTTTCATTCCAAAAAATGTCTGGAAACAGTTGTAATTTTATTTTATTTTCAGGGATAATAGCATCTCTAACAATTTCTCTTCGGAATGCAGTAAATCAGCTTTTTATTCAGTGAAAACAAGTTAATCATGATTTGTCAGTAAAAGGATGTCCTTTATAAACTGGCCCAAAACAGATATTAATGTGGCAATTGTAGATCTGTGATTATATAGTGATCAGGGAACAATTAAATGGTTGGAATAGCTTGCTATGATACTTACTTTTCAATATTATTATTTTATATATATATATATATATATATATATATATATATATATATATATATATATATATATATATATATATATATATATATATATATATATATATATATATATATATATATATATATATATATATATATATATATATATATATATATATATATATAAAATAATAATATTTTCCCATGGTAACATGTCCCATGGTAACATGTAAACACCTTTCCCATGGTAACATGTGAACACCTTTCCCATGGTAACATGTAAACACCTTTCCCATGGTAACATGTGAACACCGAACACCTAAAGAACTCAAACACAAAATCCTCCCTTACATTTTCCCCAAAACGTGGTTACATTTAGAGCTTTCCACTTCAACTACATCAAACATATCAAGAATCCTTACTCCATGCAGGTGTCATTATTATCTTCGCTATTTATGACCTAGAACACGGGGTATTTCTTTTCAAAACCAATATCTCAATCTCAGGATTTTTATGTGATCTCGGTGCACAAACGTCATATAAAAATATATATTTCAAATACAAATGCATAACGTAAAACCTAAAGAAAGCATTCAGTTTCTCAAACGAATGGGTTGTAAAGCAAATACGAGAATTACACATGGCATTGGTGTTAAATCAAAAATAATGATGCTCATGAAAGGTCTCTTGTGAGGAATGTTTCATGTGTTAGTCAAACTAACTCCTCTAATATGACATCCACAAGAGATGATGTTCACTTTATGGCCATACTTGGGAGGAGGACTAAACCGTAGACTGCACATATTAGCTGCCTCTATCATTTTTATCCGCCTGTATGTCTAACCTTCTAGCTGCCACCGAGGCAATTTGCCATCCTCTGTGACAGGCTACATGCCAGTGGCTGTATTATACACCACACACTGCCATCTCTTACTACTTCCCTGACCCCAAATCAGGCACTGAACATACACTAGAAATATTTGATAAATCACTTCAAAGTCCCCCCCCCCCCAGTATGTGGGACAAATCGGTCAAAAAGACACATTTTTAAAAGTGAAGACTTCGTAAGGCCAGTTGTGAGATGTATGCGATGTGAACTGAGATATCTCTTAGTATAACGGTTTGCTTGGAGATTGGTAAAGTTTGGACAGCTTGACCAATAGGTCTTATATACGGGCACATCACTATACATTGGTCAACTCTCATCTCAACTCTATGATAGAAGATCACCTTATAAAATGGTGGGTCACAGTGTGACCATTTGTGCACATATATCGGGAGGCACCAACATGGGAGTGTGCTTGTAATGGAAATGTGACATAATGCCTCGATTAAGGAAGAAGTGGTTTGTGGGACAGACACGAGGACGCCACCAGGAGGCACTGTGCTGACTCCGGATCATCAATCAGGGCATGCTGGGAAGAGAAGAGAGAAACTGATCACGTGACAGGTCAGTCTCCTGCTTGCCTGACTATGGTGCAATATATCTATGTAAACTTTCTTGGCTGATAAAGTTACTTTTGTTTTATCATTTTGAAGTCTTAATTTTCTTTGTGCATGTCCTGTGATTTGCACTCGATTGACCCCTTTTACTATCAAGATGAGAGAAATGTACAATCGCGGAAATTCTCTTCTGACAGCATTGAGGAGGCATAATGGCTTGCCTTATTATACTCAATTATTGTCTTAACAGTAATATAATGTATAAAAATGAAATTCTCTCATGTGTAAAACTACTAAAACACTGAATGTCCAAATGTTAATGCCTATATCGGTCGAATGTTTTATTGATTTAACCCAAAGACATCCGACATCTCTTAAATAGTATACGTAGAGATAGCAGAGGGTTCTCGGCCCTGCCCATATTACACCCATGCCCATTTGTGGTCCGTACCATTGTATATGACCGCAGTTGGGTCATTTGTTTTCTTGATGATCCATATCATATGACCATAAAGCCATCACTCATGGGTCAATTATATGGGTGGCATGGGGAACTGAGGCATCCTGGGAGACACGCACCTGTGACATATGAAGGCAGGACTGGGCCTCACTATAAGTATGTTAGAGATAATGATTAATTGTGACTTCACAACCCATATGCCACTGATACACTGATAGGCAACATGGCTATCATGGAGATCTTATCACTTTTTAAATAAATGATGATAATTCTATGAAAAAATGACAAATTCCAGCGTTCTTATTTGTTTCTTTTTGTATTTAAACATCACACATTGCCACCGTTATTTTACACAAATAATTTGATAATCTGATAATGCACAATACAGGATTTAGTTAAAGTGCAAGATTGGGGTGAACAGTCCGACATCCTGAGAGAAGGGTGCGCTGATGCAATGTGAACAGATGTAATATATCTTATGTCCTTAATCCTGTTTAGTATCAATACAGGCATCAGAAATGTCATGCTCCATTTCCTTGATATCCGGCACTTTAGAGGTTGCCGGGTTCTTCTGGGTTTCCCCACAGAGGTCGCCAGCCCCGCCCTTCTAGGATGCACAATGCCTTATGACGTCACCCACACTACAAACCATTAATACCAGAAGAAAAAACACTACATGCAGCTAATGGAATAATTTAATACTATCCTTTATATTCTTCTAGGTCTCTCAGAGATTTATGAAAACGTCATAATAAACATAATTCATTCTGAGTAGAATCTCATTTTCTTAATACAAATAACACACCCACGATGTATATTTCATTCTTTAAACAGCTATGTTTTGGAAACATAGTTGCTATCAAGAAATAATTCACCAAAACACTACTGTATTTGAATTGGTAAGGTCTACATCCTCACAAGGAATTTAAACTGGTCACCACAGGAAGACTTACTCCCAGCAAAAATTGCCTATCGATCACTGAGAGTATCTAAACTCCTATCAAACTATCATTAACAGAACATTTTATAATCAACAAAAACCTAAAGGACATTTTGCAAGCCTAAGGGTCTAACCTTCTCGAAGGATCAGATGAAGTACACATTTTCTCCAATCGGGTTGGCCTTCACATTTGTCAAGTCAAATATAAATACAACACTGGTGTTTTCCCTCCACATGTCAGGATGGAATTAATTTGCCACCTCCTCAAGGTAAATGAAAATCAACATTTCCTTTTATTGCATTTTTTCAAATTGTGTGTATTTTCAAGATAGCAAGTATATACCATTAGTAACAACCAGAAATATTTAGTCATCATTACATACTGATTGATCAGTTAACAGCATGTGAATTGAATTGCAATATCTAACGTGGGCGATGTATATTTTGCAAGTAGTTAATCACCAACATTCCATGAAATTAAGGCACAAAGCTCCAAATTGCTCATTATCTGCGTGACACTTGATAAATTCTTGTGTAATTTGTGGTGTAGACACCTTGACAAATGGTTGTCACATGCATAGTCGCATCATTGTCGTCACTTTCTGCTTGGTCTGCATTTCTCAATGTCATATTTCTCTTTGCTCTTCCTTTCAATTGATCTTGTCTATCAAGGTGCCTATTTGTAGATTTCAAAAATGTATATGCATGTATATATATATATATATATATATATATATATATATATATATATATATATATATATATATATATATATATATATATATATATATATATATATATATATATATATATATATGATGCACATCTATTTACATAATTGGGAGATGAAAGCAACCACACAAGCGATGTTAATTGTCATACTTCACAGCAGATGAATGTTATTTGTCTTATGTTATTCTGTTATTCATGCAAACATTAACTTTCACGAGTATCGAAGCGGTATAAGATACACTACTCATTCTGTATTCTGTTCTCCTAAACAATGGGACTACGCTATTTCCCGTTTGGCCCTTCTTGTCAAGGATGTCAACAGCAAGAAACACTTGGGGTAGATTTACATCAAGATGTGTCTTTGTCCTGATGTCCTAAATGACAAATGGTTTTGTGGAAAGTCTGGTCAATATTACTGTTTGTGCATCTCTCCATGTATGATGGCCGGATAAAATTAACATGAAAGTTCATCTAGATCAATCAGATAGTCTTTCCTTTATATATAATCCTATAAGATCTATAATTTGACATTTTAAAGTTATTAAGAAATTATTCATATTTATTTGCATGTAAATTTTAACGACAGACATTTCACGATATGAAACAATATTTATCTTTAAAAGCTCAATTAGCTTAATCTTTATTAGTCTAATAAAGGTCAGCAACACATGACATCTATAATTGAGAAGATGATTGATATTGGATTCAGTACTGCAGATATCCAATTGGTCCGCTTGGTCTCTGTTTATGCTCATTGCCCTTATAGCCCTGTAGGTCAGGGGGAGGTAGCAGCCAAGATATTTCAATATAATGAGCTAGATGGGCAGGGGCATTTTGATACATTATTATAGAATGAACCTGCTTGGTCCTCTGGAGTAGTCTCCTCATTACTTTATGCCATCTGTTATTGCCTACCAATCACCCATATAAAAAGTGTTAACTAGCCTAGTTTGTAAATTATGCCTGGTCTGGCCGATGATGCTAATTCCTACAAAATGTCATTAGTCTGTCAATTGTTTCAAGCATTGTTTTATAGTTCGCATATGCTAGTCTTTAAACTTGAATTGATAGAATACATGACATATAATGACATATAAGGGTCGCACTAGATTGGCAGCGGTAACAATGACTTCTGCAGTAATGACTGATATTGGTAATATGAGCGATACAATACCGTAATATATGTTAACGTTGGGAGTCAGGAGAAATAGGTTACTAGATAATCGTACTCGCTTAATTACTTGAGAAGAGTACGTTTCTGAGGTAGTGATTGAGGTCTCTATGACAATGATGCAAACACAAATGCCATTAGTAAATAACATTGACCTTCAACTGTGATCTATTTCTGATTTCAGACTTGCTGCCAAATCTATATACTTCTCAACATGATGCATCGATTTGTGGTCATACGTGTTACATTTCACACTAGTGATTTACATGGAAGATACATGGTTCCATGATTCACTTCATGAAAACAAGGTATGGGCAGTTATCATGTTGATAGCGGCAACTGGGGAGTCCGTGATCATGATCTTCTGAGCGCCCTGTTTGGGTGGTCTTCTCTACATCGTATTCTGCTTTTCTGCACCAGGTATCCTCAAATATCCCCCGCAGAACTCCAAACACAATCGTGCGTATTGCTCCACATCTACTTACAGAAGCATTGTTGCTCACATCCGGGAACTTCACCAAGTCACGTGACAGGAAGTCCAGCCAAATGTTTGTCTGTCCCTTCATGTCAAAATGGAAATTTATTTGTCAGGCTTATCTGTGTGGAATCGAAAATAACCGAAACATCTTATAATGTGATCGTATATGTTTCTCAGTGTTTAATCATGATCAGTGTAAAAGTATAACATTGAATCCCCGGCCGTGCCGAGATTGAACTCCTGATACAATTTCCCATATGAGCTTAGGCCCGTGCCTAAAGGGTTAACCCGTTGTCCTTGTAAATCTGTGACCGGGTGGATTGTCATGTCAAGGACCAGCGACATGACAATTCAGTGAGGCAGCACTAAATCTGCTACAAGTAGGTCTCATCACGAAATGACTGAAATAATGTTGAAAGTGATGTAAAACCCCAAACAAACAAACAAATAACATTGGACATCTCTTCCATCCATTTAACTTCCACAATTCTTTAATGAGGTTATCTATCATAATTAATGTAGGTTTCCATTGTTTCCATTTATTGTGCTTTAAATGAAAACTGAATATTATAAAGAGTATTTGCCAATCTCTCAAAGACATTAATATGTAGACTAGGGAAGAATGGGGAAGATACTGACTGTGAATGTACACGTTTAAGCGGTCACTGAAATGGGATAAAAGGGAAGTTTATGAGTAGAGTTGCGGTTTATAACGCGGTATCATTATGTTCGTCTGTATCTTTCGTAGACATCTAGATTATCTATCGCGTATACAACTTTATCGCCTATACAACTCTGATTATATAAAATACATCATACTTCGTAATGAAAGAAGATATGTAATGTTTCCATCCTTTTTGCCTGGAGATGATCTACTTACCATGCAATAATAACCATTTTTCCGGATATTATAGGACTTTTTATTGCAATACCATCATCGGCGTTTCTATCCAAATATACGGATAAAAAATGTACGATAAAAAATGTACGAGAAAAAAACATTTCCTTCCAGAAAGAGAGAATCGGAAAGAGACATGTAGGTGTGTGATATGAAAAGCCCAATATAGACCAACCATTGTGATGATGGGTATCTCCCTGTGAGGTGAAATACTGGTCAAAGTCTGCTTCCTGGATACCTCTGGGATCCTTTACAAACTGTGGGTCTATTCTTTATAAGACAGGGACATTTATGGAGTGGTGGACATTATTGGTGACTTTGCCTTCCAGACCGTCAAACAGACAGGACAAAGTGCCTTGCTGGGTATTAGTCTTGGCGGCAGCACCCCTCCCTGTCACACACCGGAGTGTGATAAGGCCGCTTAGCGCACACTATAATGAAGACAAAGGGCATCACCAAATGCAGCAAAAGTGCACACAAATGATAACAAGTCAGAACACATCACGTAGTGTCTTGTGAGATGACATGCAGATCGGCATTTTGTTCACAGTCTGCCTATGCATGTAGTTCATCAATGAAATTTCCAGATCCCAACACTATAAAAGGACAGCTTTTATACTGTCTGGGTTTACCATCTAGGATTCAATCACCGGGAAATATGATACACTTCGTGCAATCTACATGAAGACAGTGAAGCCAAACAATACACTATGTGCCGAAAAACATCTTCCAAGTGCTATCAGTCACTGGCAAGTAACCAACACAAAACATCTAGGAGGAAGATATCGTCCTCACAGAAGTTGGTTCTTTTTTATACCTAGTTCACTTGGAAAGGTGCTTTGGGATGTGACGGTCATAATACAGTGGCTCAAAGGTCATAAAACATGAGGTCCAACTTAAACAAAGCTTTACCTACTGAGATAACATCTCCTAAATTTCACTTCTTAAAAGACTAGAACACAAGGCATATTTTTGTATATAGAAACCAGACAATTTCTGTTCTGTTTATTATTCCAAGGAACTACTATCCCCTAACTATATATTTAAGGCATTCTATCCAAAAGCAAGGACAGTCTGTGCGGTGCATTTGGCAGTGGTGTTACTACTTAATTAATGTGATCAAAGGGCGTATTACCACCACACTAACGACAGTGGTTGTCTGGGTGTTAGCTCTATCATGGGTGTTAGACTAGAAAGCAAGCTCAGGCGTCAAGGGTTTTACTCCTGACAAGAGTCCAGGCTTATTGCAACAAGCATTCTCCCAACAGACTGATAGTGGAGGGTGCCCGCCTTGCCATAAATCCCACAGATAAGGTGGCAGAATCCCATTGTAGGTGCAAAAAGGTCATCACCAATGACTACATGACCTAGAGCGGTTTGTGACCTCACAGGAAGACACGTTCAAGTCAAGGTCGTCAGACGCCCAACCTCCAGATGGCAAATTCTGATATTAACTGATTTTATATTGGTCTAGACGATTATTTCGACATAAAATGGAATTGGGGAAGTCTCTATTTAGTCATTGTCCCACACTGAAACTGTTTGTGAAGCTTTTATCTCTTAAAGCCAAAAATGTGCGTCATATTGAAACATAACATTTTTTTCTGATTTTTTTCTGTTGAGCTTCATAATTCTGCTGAGTGTTGCTCTCACAGTTTACTCACTGCACTTGATAGTTGTCTGGATGATATTGTTTCCTAGAACTAGACACGTCATTCTCATTGTGAACAAGCTGATAGGCCCACGTCGTGATTCATGTTCATAGAACAAAAGCACTCAGCAGTTAAGAGTTAACCTGCTCAAAAAACAAAGTTCTGTTCAGAGATGGTTGTATAGTGTCCCTTAAGGTAATATACAGATATGACCTAATCAACAAGGTTTATTGACAATACCAACGGATATCGCGAAATAGGCAGCCCGCCATGAAACGTGTTTGTATCTAGTAGGCGGCAATTATGTGTTTATTATCTTGGCTGACGAAGTATGGAGTGTCCATACCTCCCTTGCATCTGTAATCATCACTGCTTTCATCAAGCTGCCAATCTATATTGCTGCCTTCTCCCTGCACCTTATTACAAAAAACCAAGACAAATGTACGCGGAGGTAAACCGTAATCATCCGATGAGTCGTTGTTTCAAGAAGGCCTAACTGTGCAATGGTTTGTGTGGGAACAGTGCACTGAATTATCCCCGCTGGCCTCTCACGTCCTGCCGTTATCGCGCTCTCTCACGTCTTAGCAACGGATTGGTGTCATTACATCTGTTCTAAATATGTTTGATGCTTACAATTTATGTAGACATGGATATTAATGTTTGAAACAAATGTCGAGGTGATGTAAAGCAGTATATCTCAGCAGCTGAAAGCTCAGGCTTCGCAATCATCCATACTCAAGTCCTGACCTTATTCAAAAGCCATAATTTATTAGAGTAGACATTTTGATAGCTTGGATGTTACGTCCTAGCGTGTAAATGATGGCTAGTTTATGAAGTTACTGCTTCCAGTTGGGTGGTTCTGTTGCAAGTCACATGGGTACAACACATAAACATGATGTATGACAACAGCATGACAATCGCTCTATTGACTTGGTCATTGAGTAGGCTTATGTTCTAGATTGTAAGTGCCAATGAGGTATCAAGTGGTCATCATCGGGTCATATCTCTCACCATATAAGTTAAGTATGCTTACAACAGCCTCCACCAGTGTATAAATCTGGAAATGAGATGCGTGCAAAGCTATCAATCTTGTCATATGAAACACAATTTAACATTCTCATTTGAAATATATCTTGACTTAAAACTATATGCCATTAAAGTGTAGCAACATGATCAATGTTAATCAATATTATTGTCTGAATTAGTTAATTGGGTCAAACATATATAGTTGTCCTTTAAATTATCATATAAATACACAGTGGGACCGACATGACAGGCAGTGGGAGTACATCTATTTGGACATTTAATAAGCTTTATTTCTTGTGGATAAATTAGTCTATTTTAGATTAAGCACGTTATCTAAGCAGAAGGTAGAAGACATTTCTTTATCCTCCAGGTCTCGAGCAGGTGTAATGCTTGACCTATTGCCAATTTAGTTAATTGCACAGGGAGGCATATCCCGCTTTACGTTTATGGTGGTGTATTGTTTATTGACCGGATGAGAACGTCAAGAACAAAATGATGTAGCAAAACGTAGGAAGTATGGCTAGGGTCATTTGCAAGCCTAGGGTAAAAGGATGTTGGGGTACATGTAACAAGGCAGAGGGTCAGAGAATGCTGGAATCATGAAGGAGGGTATAAGCAGTTAGAGTATTTTGGAAAGAAAATAGGTTGGCTACAGGAAATGGGGAATGGTATCACCAGGGAAAGTGCTAGGGAATGCTACCGCCAGGGAGAGTGGTAGGGAGTGATGTCATCTATAGGGAGAGTGATAGGGAATTATACCACCAGGAAGGGTGATAGGTAATGATATCACCAGGGAGGGTGATACGGGACGTGGAAGGTGAAGAGTGGGATCACTGTTGAAGATGGTGAAGAGTGGGATCACTATGGAAGGTGGTGAGGAGTATGATCACAATATAGGATGGTGGAGAGTGGGATCACAATAGAGTATGGTGGAGAGTGGGATCACAATATAGGATGGTGGAGAGTGGGATCACAATAGAGTATGGTGGAGAGTGGGATCACAATAGAGGATGGTGGAGAGTGGGATCACAATAGAGGAAGGTGGAGAGTGGGATCACAATAGAGGATGGTGGATAGTGGGATCACAATAGAGGATGGTAGAGAGTGGGATCACAATAGAGGATGGTGGAGAGTGGGATCACAATATAGTATGGTGGAGAGTGTGATCACAATAGAGAATGGTGGAGAGTGTGATCATAATAGAGTATGGTGGAGAGTGGGATCACATTAGAGGATGGTGAGGAGTGTGATCACAATAGAGGATGGTGGAGAGTGGGATCACAATAGAGTATGGTGGAGAGTGGGATCACAATAGAGGATGGTGGAGAGTGGGATCACAATAGAGGAAGGTGGAGAGTGGGATCACAATAGAGGATGGTGGATAGTGGGATCACAATAGAGGATGGTGGAGAGTGGGATCACTATAGAGGATGGTAGAGAGTGGGATCACAATATAGTATGGTGGAGAGTGTGATCACAATAGAGAATGGTGGAGAGTGTGATCATAATAGAGTATGGTGGAGAGTGGGATCACATTAGTGGATGGTGAGGAGTGTGATCACAATAGAGGATGGTGGAGAGTGGGAACACAATAGAGTATGGTGGAGAGTGTGATCACTATGGAAGGTGGTGGAGAGTGGGATCACAATAGAGGATGGTGGAGAATGGGATCACAATAGAGTATGGTGGAGAGTGGGATCACAATAGAGGATGGTGGAGAGTGGGATCACTATAGAGGATGGTTGAGAGTGGGATCACAATAGAGGATGGTGGGGAGTGGGATCACTATGGAAGGTGGTGGAGAGTGGGATCACTATGGACGGTGGTGGTGAATGGGATCACTATGGAAGGTGGTGTAGAGTGGGATCACCAGGGAGGCTGGTAAGGGCGGAGGTCGGAGGTCATCAGTATGCAAAGTAATCAGGAAGCAAGGAGATGAATAGAAAGGTAAATTGCAAGGATTTCAAATGCAAGAATATCTCTACCTGATGTATGTACATTATTTGTATTGAAAACAGAAAGGTATTGTGATTTTTAGCCATATATATCTCAATGACATGTAATCAGTAATGGCTTCACAGAATCAGTAATGGCTTCACGTGAACAGATTATAACATCAGTTCATAGGGTTTGAAGATAAGGACCCTGATGTTTGTCCAAAGAAAGATTGCTTGGAATAAAGTGCTACATCCACAAGTTTTAATGACTTTTTCCACATGAAGGTTTGATCGTGAATGGCAAATCCTCGGCAATAGTTGTGATTAGAATATGAAGCCTGTATTGCCAGGACAATTGCTTGCCTCCATAAGAAAGGAAAAGCAAATGGTTTGCATGATGCACCAATCGGTATTGTGCATGCTTTGCAAATACTGCAACCGGAATCTTTGCATTTAAAATTGTTTAACTCCATAAACTGGTAATAAACGGCAACAAAGAAAAGAAAATCATGCAATCAAACTCACATTTCATGATGTCTCATTATCTAATTTTCTGCAAATGGCCATAAGAGGGGAGGAGTATTAGGCAGTAGGGGGTTGTAAATGACAACCATGCCCAACATTCCCGGATTAATAAATTCCTGTTAGAATTCATTGCTTTGGTATATTGCCTTCAACTCCATCCAAATCTTACCCGTCCCTGCAAAAGATATATAGTTTACTCCTGGCTTACATTTTGGCTGAATCTCTTTATAAAAACGATAAATTCTGTACCATGAAATGGTTGTGAAATCAACCCCATAAATTTCCATTAGTGATTATTCATGGCTACGTGGGCTACGTGGATACATGGCTAAAATAAGAAATGCATGATTGCAATATGAGTTAACCTTTCGCAATCACGTGTGTATGCAACAAATCTGTAGAATAGCACCGCTTATTACATTGTGCCAGCTGAGAAAAAAGAAATGACCGCGATGAAGTGAGTTTATCCAAGTCATCAACTGAGCTATGTAGGAGGATTACCTGGGTTTGCAAGGGAGATTGCCTGGAAGTAAGCAATGATCACTCTTCTCGCCAGAATAAATAATGGCATGAACATATGACGAGGATTGCCTGCTCCTTCACATGTATGCATGCACGGAAAATATATCTAATTTAAAAGGAAAGAAATCATGGAATATAGATAAGCATTGAAAGTTCTTAAAACAGACATTCCAAAAGTCTTACTGTAATGTTTTTAAGGACGTAGATTCTTGTCATTTATGATGAATAATTTTTCAAAAAAATGTGAGACCCATTTATTGAATGTTTCCCAACGTCATCAACACACCTTATGTATCAATCTTATCATTCAGATGTGGATGGCAGCAAATGATGTGCAGGACAGTCTCTCAGTTTTGCCAAGTAGTAGGTATCATAATATCAAATAAGCAGATATATAACTATGATATTTAACTATTAAAAAAATAAGTAGACTGAAAATTGCAGTAGATCACTACGATTTATGAATCCAATTATTTTGATAAGCCAATCTTACGATGGACAGTAATATATATGTATTATGTCAATCCTTTAAAAGCATGTATCAACAAATAAAAAGTTCAAACATTTGCTGATAAAGATATATTGTTTTGAAAGTTTTGAATAGTGGGGTTCATATTGAAGGTAAAGAACAAATTTTGGAATGTGCAATTTAATCCCAATATTTATGATAGAACTATTTGAGTTTGTGATCGCTCTATACATAAAGTGAAAGCTATGTTGATGTCATGAAGGAAACCTGACATGACCAATAACGACATATTAGGATAGTTTGGTTTTACTTGTGATCTTAAATTGATATTCTATTGAGATTGAATACAGTATAACGATGGTCATATCTGACTTTTCATGCTATAATTTAGGGGAGAAGGAAATGTTTATGTTGGCACAGATATGATGGAGAGGATGGTATGACAGAGGTGCGGACATGCGAAGTGCAGGTCAACAGGTTAGCAATAAACAGGAATTATCCAACTCATTCAAAATCTGCTCTGATTACGAAACTGTTGCTATATTTATAATGCAAACTATTTCTCTGCATGTTTGGCTGAAGTGCGTAAACAAATAATGAACAATACAAACTACGAATATCACTCCGAAAATTTATCTTATCACAATTTTCTTGCGTTAATAAATCTGTTCAGGGAAATATGTTTTGTCATGTTTCTGTGGAAAATTAATGAAGACAGTCTTACCTTTAAGTGATCTTTAAGATCATTTACTCAGTAGATACGCTTTGCAGTAACAGTATTAAGATAGGGGAAAGGAATTAAAGACATAAATATTTTTAAATACATAATAATATTTAAAGTAAATGTATAAAAACAAAATATACAATCTAGTGGGCCATGTATGAAAATGTAATCAACATATCATATATTCTTGTAAATTTGTGAGGTACCAATCGAGATGATGCCCTCAACGTTGAATCTGGGCATTCTATGAGGTAATAATGTTCAAATTTATCACAACATTTCAAATAAACATGATCACACTGTTTATCAAATTAGAAATATAAAGTGCAAAATATTGAATGAATTTGACAAATTGTCTTGCAACCAGAATTATTTAATTTAATTCACTAAATGCATGTACATGCGATGTTGTGCATGCCGCCTAAAATAAGCAATAGTAAGGATAATGTGATAAAGGTTGATTTTAGATGTGCAGTTTGTTTGTAAAGTTCTAAATCTTCGGTAATGATCGGTGTTATAATGCGCTAAAAGAAATGTTGCTGTCACATTCAGACTTTTTCCTTATCACCACAGTGGCAATCATTTATTCAGTGTCTACCCCATGCTTAGGCCTTCTGTTCAGATGATTAATCACATGTGCTGGGACTGGCAATATCTATTATGCAACCAAAAAAGCTCTGACAGGCAAAAACAATACCAACTCTTTATCTTGAGAAAACGACAGGAACAGGGCATTGGACCCTTTCCTTTTTTAACTATCTACAGACAAATCATGGTTTGAGGATTCTTAGTCTTGTCGTCTGTTAATATTGATCTCTCCTTCTCTGGCATAGGTCTGTGCTTGGCTAATGTGGGGTGTCAATTTCATGACCAAATAGTTATATTGAGCAAGAGGTCTTTCATCTAGATTTGGGTCACATTTAAAGGAGGACTGCGAGCAAAGGAAAAAGGGAAGACAATATCAGCAAAACTTTACATCTTTCAACATTAAAGAGTAAAATATATTCTTCCATTCGACGCATCCATTCATTCCTCTCTCTTCATATTTTGGTTGACAATGAGTTTGGTCTTACATCTTTATATTTCCGCCATTTTATAACATCGATTGTATAAAGACTTGTTGTGTATTAGGATAACACTAATAACACCGATTTTGAAAATAAAATGGTACCTACTACTTTTCGATATTTTCAACGTAATATGTTTGATAATGTTTTATTATACTTCCTGAAAGGGCCTGATGTAAAGTTCCATGCCGTAAAGCTTCTAGACATTCAAACATCACAATTTGATCTGTTAATTCCCATTAGTCTTTCCTGGAACGGCTAAATTAGTAATATCATTTAATATGGGTTCTGGACTATGAAGTTATGCACTTGCACCGACAACCAGACCACTAACAGTCAAAACGCACACATAATTAATCTAGAGCTAAGGCCAAAAGGGTTACACAAGCTATTGAAGAATGTTCATTGGCAACCCAGGTTAGCTGCGTAAGAGTTATATTCCTTTGTGAAGTGTTGAGAGGACTTGCACCAGACTGTATCAAACATTTATCAGTAATGAGGATATATCACAGGATCAGTGTAGACCATTGCATTAATTATACTAGAATAAATTTTGTTAAGTGTGAAAACCATATATTAAGTCCAGCATAATTGCGAACTTTGGGGATACCACCGTATCAACCAAGAAGCACACTTTAAACAGTGGACGTAAACGCAGCTTTTGTGAGTTAGAATGTAGTTACTCTAGTTAATTGAGAAGAAAAGAAAACTAAAAAATAAATATCTCAGCTTGAGTTGTAATGTCATCTCTGCCTGTTTGTGATCGATGTGTAATTTAAAAGAATGAATCAATTAGAATTTGAACATGAGAACAGTGAAAAGCCTTTCTGCAAATGTTGCAGCTCCTGACAGTAGGATCCCGGGCGCTCCTGTGCCCCCTCTTAGTCTCCACTCACAACCCATGTGGTCCCCTTGTGCGTATTTTCAACAATTGCCCCCACTTCAATGGCGCAGTCTGTCGCAGCACTTAGTATTTCAGTGAGAACAAATCAGGGTAGACAGGACAGCCCATCTTCAATTTGTGCTGATAATTGAGGTAGTTTTGGGAGCTGAGAAACATGGCCTTGTCACCGCCTGTTTCCATAACTACACTCCTCCTCCATCGTGCTATGTTCATGCCTTCTACATTGTTTTGGCATAGTGTGCTTATGTCATTTATTTTTTAATAGATGCTGATATTATAGTTTGGCATTAATGTTTAGTAGTCTACCATTGGATTATAAGACAGCTGATCGGACATTGTTTTGCCTTTTAGTTACTTTCTGCATTATATTATCAGGCTTATGTTAATCTTGCAAAATAGCATATGTACACGAATGTAACATAAATGTAACATTTAAGTTCTGTTTGTGTGATGTTATAGGCATTTTATTAAATGCTTTGTTAAATGTTGCATCACACTTAATCCTCGGTCTATCAAGACATTGTCATGATCCAACTGGGTTTGTCTGTCGCTAAACTGTATGACATAATGATGTCATGTACACTCTGCAGGATAGGATGATTCTGGATTATTTTAACATGCCTGATATATCTCATTTTACGGCTGTGCAATTTTACCCAAACCTCAACCATTTCCATCACGGTCCAAGATATGGAAATTAGATCATCTCAGAGCACAAATATGCTGTCTATGGGTGTATTGGTGTTGAATGATTTTGTGATTTCTTGTTTTATCATTAACGATGATTCCCAGTTAACTATTGTCATCCTCCCTTATGCAGTAACATTGAACGCACTTAATATATTATCCCATTAACAAGATGTTTGCTTGGAATGAAATACTTGAAGTTGTTACACCTTTAGAAATTTCTATAAAATGTCTATGAAAGTATATAGTCTGTACCTTAACCTTACAGATCCAAATATACTTTTCTAAAGTTAGGTAAAGCATATTTGCAAGCTCCGAAGCTAATGCTTGTTAAAAAAATATTTTTAAAGAACTCTTATCTGGGAATATCTAGAATAAACACCAGGCCAACATACGGTCATGAATAACTATTACTTATATCCTTGATAAAAAGAGATTCCTTATTTTCGGGGAAGCAAGGACCAGCCCCAGTAAATATCGATGTGAATGGTTCACCACATACTCTGGAAAGTGTTGATGTTTCAGTAATAACAGTTGCCTCTCCATGATAAAATAACAAATTAGTTTAAGAACCATACTTTGAATAATTTCAAAACTAGACCCCAGTAACACATCGTGGCAGCAAATTAGGGATGTATACTATAATCTGGTGTATTTTCAAGGGCAGATCCAGAAAATGTTGAAAGAAAGGGGATGGGATTTTTCTTAGCATTGTGCTCAAGACACCTTTCAATCCTGGGGGTATTCATTATAGATGTGAGCAACTGGAATATTTACCTATTTGTGACTCTGTATTATGTGGTAGACACATGGTGCTATATTCAGCCCTGGAGGCTGCATCCATAAACATTGCAATGGAATGAAAAGACAAAGATTGGCCTAATCTAGGCAGAAAAGCCAAGTCACGTCATGGCACTCGTCTGGGCTCTTCCCGTAGATCTCCGCTAATGCTTGCCTCTGCTTAGTCGTGCTGTTCTTTTGGCTCTGACCAAGCACCCAGCCACCTGGGACATCCATGGCTTTTTCTTGCCGCTTTCCCTTTCTACAAGTTCTGTGTGTGCACTTGGCTGAAGTCATTTGTGTGACCAGAGAAAATGTCAACGTTAAAACGTGGCTTCGATGAGATTTCACATTTGCTTAGGCCTTATCCCACAACCTTTCCGCCTCAACCATAGAAGAGCTGGGTAAAATCAAGCAAAAAGTATCGTGACTGAATACAAGGAAGAAAAAATCAGCACAACAAGAAAACGAAGCCTAACATAAACCTGTCTAAAGTAAATTCTTTCTTTTGACTTGGGGAAAAAAGAGTTAGCTTGGTTATTTGTCATTTTTTCAAAGGTCAACTCGGTTACCATAACAGATAGAACCCAGACTTTCTGCTCTACCAACTGCGATGCCCACTCTGCTTTTGGTCAAATTGAATCCGGAAAATGAAGTGCCTCTGGTGCTTACATGACTATGATTGCAGATTACATCACCCTCTATCTTTGAATCTTGTAACAGCAATTTTCTTTACACTTTCTTTTTAAGATCAGACTTTAGGCTCTTAGTTCACAAATAACATTATGGATGTACGTCATAGCATTCCAGAATATATGATAATCTGTGACAAGGACAATACCTTGACCATCTGATATGCCCTCCCAGAAAAAGCTTTGCAGTATCTGTCATTATGTATAATTCAGAACTGAATCCTGATGCGACGACCAGGCTAAAGGTGTTTGACATGAGATGCCCGAGACACGAGAGACTGTATGGGAGACTGTGGATACAGCAATATGTTGCATCTATATCCACTCAAGAGGGAATAACCTACGCTAGATCCTACTCCCGGCTTATTTAAAGCAAATAAAATGCTGGTAACGATCAGGAAGATTACCATTATATCTACAATATATAACATTGTATGTACATTTTAAATTCAGGTGGTTAAAACGATAGGTCCTATCAATTGTTGCAAAAATTAATATCGAATAAATGATTCCTTCGAATATTTTTCTCGATGTCAGAGGTTGTTCTAGTATTCCATATTCTAAATGTGCATAAATACCTTACTTTGCCTCTGATATTGTCTTCAAGGTCACTTCAAGGTTAGTTGGTTAGATAACCTAATGTGTCTGTTATACATTAAACATAGGTCTGTAATGTAATACATATGATGGAAATACGAGTTATTTAATGTATTAGGCTAGCATTAGGTTAAAGAGATATATTGGATGGTTTGTAAGAATACGGATACATACATTTGGGTCTGAGGAAATTGAATGGCCTTCGATACGTTAGATACCATTGTTGGGATGTGGTTTAATTTACTGGCCCAGGCATAGTTAGATACCTCGGTGGTTCGTGTTGTATATGAAATTTGATAAAATAAACTGGCCTTTGATAAGTTAAATATCCTGATTGGGTTGTGGTTCAATGTACTGCCTCCAGCCAAGTCAGGTACCATAATGGACATTTCATGAAATAAACTGGCCTTCAATTAGTTAGATACCCTTGTAGGGGTGTGATTAGATTAGTCCTAGCTTGGCGAGATACCTTGCTATGCTTTTGATGAAAATATATAAACACCATTCGGTGAATTTGAATGACTGTGATTTTTCCACCATTGAAACAGTATCCCACTGAGCGCAAGTTTCATATAGTTACAAGGCTTGTTGTGCTGTGGGTCAATGTTCTGGTCCTAGCTTGGTTAGATACCTTGGTGGGTCTTTGATAAAATAGATCGGCCTTGAATGAGTTAGATATCATGGTTGAGATGTGGTCCAATACCGTACTGGCCGTGAGTTGGCAAGATATTCTTGGACGTTCTGTGAGGAAATAGACTGGTATTGGATAAGTTAGATACCCTTGTAAGGATGTGGTTTAATGTAGGGGCCCCAGGTTGGTAAGATACCTTGGTGGGTCTGTGATGCTTGTAGCAAGCAGCATTTTGTGTGGTGGCATCTGCCCGCAGCCTCAGTGATCAGAGCAGCTGGACCATGTAGCTACAGCCACCGAGTGCCGCCTCTCCTCGCCATACGTTCTGACAACTGTCATCATGAAGGGTGCAAGGCAAAAGTCACACAGTACACTTCAATATATGGTAACTTCCTCTCCGCCAAAGGGATATATAAACACCATTCGGTGAATTTGAATGACTGTGATTTTTCCACCATTGAAACAGTATCCCACTGAGCGCAAGTTTCATATAGTTACAAGGAGTTTGATTTTCCTTTCAGGTAGACCAAGGATTACCTTAAAGAAGACAAGGTGCCGTGACCCCATTTTGAATAGTGAGTACTCAATCCAATTTTAGTCCAACTTCCTCTATTCTCAGATGTTTTACTGAAGCAATTTATAGCAAATTTTAGGTCGCGTTTGTAATGAGAACTATTTGTAATGAGAAACAACGCGAACTGACTCCATGTTCATTTTATCCAGACTGTTTGCAATTAACACTGGTGTCAGTTTCATGGGATAGTAATCCCTTTGCACATCTACAAGGTGGAAGGGGAAATCGTTGATGAGGATCTTAGTACTTAGCAACCTTAGTTCAAAGGCCGTGTGGCAGAGGGATGTAACGGCGCCCCAATCTTTCCTCGCTTGACTATGTGTAAGCCATCTATACAGGTGTCTGCTACGATGAAATACCGACACGAATGTTAAGTACCCCACCTCACACGAATAAAATGCCCTCTTGCTTTTTCTTTAGCAAGTCTTTATATTTAATGGAGGGAATATAATTACTTGGCTAATACTGAATGTTTATTTTTGTAACAGGAGGAAAAGTAACAATAAGAACATTTCGAAAACCGTTGCTATCACAAAAACAACTGTGCGCAATAATGTACTGATATTAAGGCTGGGAGCGATAGATTCAATGGAAAATCAACTTGACAAGGCGAGGAATGTTTTCCACATACTCTGTTCAAATGATCATGTGTGAGAATGGATCAAAGGCCCAGCTTGTTCTGATTGAACATTACAATAATTAACCTTATTGTTATCACAATGACGCTGTTTGTGCGACTAGTTTAAGAAGGATCAATTTATTTCCTTGGAATTACCTTCTACAATATGCGTCACATAAAACGTCTTCCAACAAGTCCTCTTCGTGTTTGTGGGCTTTTAATCATACATCAGCCACAAAGAAGTTCCATCAGCGGTAATTACAGGTGTCATGACGATGTTTTATGATTTGATTAGCGAGGCATTACATACAGTTGGAACACATCCTTTTGAATTATAAGTCCATCGTCACCTTTGTGGTGCGTCCTAGCTATTACATAGAGACTGAGTAATGGAACTTTTAATGTCTGGTACAAATATTGCGACATTGATCTTAAAAAGACCCTTTCTTGTGCATTTGTATAGTTAGTATCTCATGGGCATATCTATCATTTTTGGTGCAATGAAATCTGAATTGATTGGTGGTAATGGAAGTGAGTGATAATTGGGAAGCCTAACTAATCCTTCATTAGTATATGATTAGTATCTGAGAACCTCAATTTATTGGCTACGAAAAGCTATTCCTTTGTTATCATATTAGCACCACATTGGGCTCGAATATGTTAGCCAATTGCTATTGATAATATTGATCTTCTAAATTATTAGTCCATTCATTTTAATTGTTGTAAATTTTCACTCAACACCCAGTCCCCTGTAAACCCTTAATGAATAACAGAATCTTAAAGAATTCCTTAGCCCGGAGGGGCATACTGACAATGGGGCGTAGATTCAAAAACATAGATTGTACCATCCTCCTCCACCTAACAACAACTTACTTTATGACATTATACGTGTAATTGCCTTTTACCAGGGAATAAGTTATGACTTAATTGACGATTACATATATTATTGTATGCCAATTTGATATTTATTACATATACCGGTTATTACATGTACCGGTTGTATGTAAATATTACAATATATATTACATAAAGCACTTGTGCCTGGCTGTTGAAGGTGTACACGAGATCCGCCGCTCATGTGTGTACTATCATAACACCTGATGCTGGTGGAGACGATTAACAGGCTATATATAAGAGCCAAAGATCCAAAGAATGGCACATTTGCCAAAGTTGCAGAGACAGAGACTATATGTGCGTTTTTGCATTCACACAAACATAATCCAAACAAAATGCAATAGGGTTAGTAACTGACCTCCAAACCAGATTAATGTAAACAAACTGGAAAATGGAAAATATGTGAATAAGAAATTAGTTTGATGAAAGAACTTCATTGATAATAAATATTTCTTGTTTCTTGCAATGTATAGAGAAAACACCTGATAGTGCTTAAATGTGAGGATCAGAGCAATAGTAAACGACAAAATATATTCCCAACAGCGGAAACATAATTGAAATGTATTTGTGATGGTTTAAACAAAGGGGGGATTTGCTTGAATTGAATTTGTTTGAACAGAAGGATTCATAGGGAAATAAGAATAATTGTAAATCACTAAAAAATAAGAACACTGATGGCTTCTCAACAGTTTATTTTTATGGAAAAAGAGAAATGTTCATCATTGAATCCAATTTCCTCCCGTTTCTCAGAACAATTTGCACGTAAACAATGAATTGAACAGTAAATTTCGGAACACCTCTATTAATTCCCATGTAGTAATCGCAGATAGGAACAAGGGATTACATTAAAATCTGGTATCAATGAAATGTATATATGTTGTTCGTGATAAGAAACAAACATAGACATTGACTTAAATCACATTGACCTAGTCTCTTATCTGAGACGTGCTCATTAACAGAATGAAAATAGTTCATTTATTGGTCAGGTCCGCCGAGGTCAAGGAAATATATCATCATATGTTGGAATATGCATCTGATTAACAGAGTAATTGCTAATAGTCATCTTTACTATGACAATAGTGACAATATAAAGCATCTCATGGATTTATAATTTGCTGGAGGTAGGTGGCAGTTCATATTGGCAATTACCATTCTATCAAATAAATAATATGTGACTATTTGAAGATACATTAAATTGTCATAAGTCAGGATAATATTTAGGCATCATTAATTAGGATGAAGATTAAGGCAATGGGCGGTTATATTTGTATCCTACTAATGACATGTGTTTACAGATAGGTTTAAGTAAATAGGAACCCAACCCGTTGCTGGCAAGTTCGATAAACACCAATGCCTAACCTCCTAACATTTAACCTAATGGCAAACTCTCTGGTGTTGCTTATGTCGTTAATCAACCATAGGGATAATGTTGGGTCAGAGATCCTCTGGCCTGAGCATCAACAGGGTCCTGTTTGAAGATTCCATAACTCTGGCTGCTGTATAGACATCATTAGTTAACCAAAGTACCATCTGCCTGTATAACACAGTGCACCCAACGTTCTGTATCAATTAAGGGATTTGCTCTCATTACCTGCAGTATCCTGGTAATATGAATGCCACTACAGGTTCATTATTACAGGTTCCGCATGTGTGTTTATTTTGGAATAATTCCAAGCTTATAATGCAGAGAATTAGATCGGAATTTTAATAACTATTTGAATATTGATGATTAAGTTTTCTGTTTATTAGTTCTAAAGTGTATTCCTCCTTTTGACGAGCGAATACACTGATTTGTAAGTTTGCAACCCACAACAAAACATCTTAGTTCTTCGAGGGATTTGTAAGTTTGCAACCCACAACAAAACATCTTAGTTCTTCGAGGGATTTGTAAGTTTGCAACCCACAACAAAACATCTTAGTTCTTCGAGGGATTTGTAAGTTTGCAACCCACAGCAATACATCTTAGTTCTTCGAGGGATTTGTAAGTTTGCAACCCACACCAAAACATCTTAGTTCTTCGAGGGATTTGTAAGTTTGCAACCCACAACAAAACATCTTAGTTCTTCGAGGGATTTGTAAGTTTGCAACCCACAACAAAACATCTTAGTTCTTCGAGGGATTTGTAAGTTTGCAACCCACAGCAATACATCTTAGTTCTTCGAGGGATTTGTAAGTTTGCAACCCACAGCAAAACATCTTAGTTAGAGGGATGGAAATTTGTGTGAATTTTGCAGCAGTGTAGTGAAGTCTGAAACATGAAGTCTGAAACATGAAGCCATAAATTGTATTCCTTCACGTGATTTTATGTCAATGTCCCAGGTTTAATGGTGAAAATAAGCAACAGAGCAGCTTGGCTAAGCTATCACTGCAGGTGAGCCACCTGTCGCCGATGTAGCACTGCTCCTAACGCCGACTCCATTTCAATTAACCTTTTCATGAAAATGTCAAATTAACCTTTTTTTCTTTGTAAGTGTATCTGTTTGGCCTATGTAAAGTCAAACACATTTTGAAGGTATATAATTTAGTGTGTGATGTATGGATATTGAAGCCGTCAGAAGTTGGACATAACATACATCATAATTTTGTAAGTAGCATTGTTACCGCAAAGCGATACACATATAGAGAGAGCAGCATAGCGACATATCTAGCCTTTCCACAAGTTTCATAATTGGTTTCAATAATTATGATGTATAATAGAAAATGGGCAGGCAAGTACGTACGTTATATGTGTCCTACCCTTGTCAACTATTATTAACTGCAAGCTTCAATCTGTAGGTAGACATTGTTGATTCACTAGTGGTCGAAAAATCATGTGTAGTTCTGTCATGAGAAGTCAGTGGTGCACACTCAACATACCTCTGGGGAGCATTTCCAATCAAAATCACAACAGCTTACCACCTCTCGCTGTAATCTCGCCGAGACCCACGTGATCTGCCCAACCTCTGGGAATGTTAAAGTCTTGAACTTTATTGATTCTGTTCCAAATCATGGTGAAAAATCTCTTTTCTGTCAGCGCATCATTGATTGGAATTTTAGATCAGAAGAAGACCGACATGCATTTAAGAGCAATCCTGCAATCACAAATATATAACTGCTCTGTCATCATCAGTTGAAAACCCTTCTCAGACATGTGATGTCAACTTGACTGAAAGCTCTCATGCACCTACACATCACATGAACATAAATGTACCACTGTCCAGCTGCTCGGAGGGAAATACCTTGCAGTGGTGCATACCTAGCATGCTAGAGCCCTGGGAAGAATCCACATCTCATGCGCTTTACCTGCCTATCCCCCACTTGACCAGTTAGGCTGGAAATTAGTGAGCTTTGAGTTGTAAATTGCGTTGGCTATAAACAAAACTAATGCCTGGGAATAGAGAAGCAGGCAGTCTTGACATAAGCGGCATGTTGAACGTCGCAGAGGTCGGCGCTATTGATGGTATTATTACGTCAGAGAATGGCAGAAAAGTAATTCTGTGTCCGTGTGCAGTATCAGATACGTTCTTCAATTGTCTATTCTGGCGAGTATGTACTGGCTCGTCTGTATAAAGTGGACTATTACCGCTGCCCCGCCCCACGTCAACAGACACCCACAGCTTCCTGTAATATGCATCAAGCTTACTTTGATCTGGAAGGAACTGTCCCAGACTAAAAACATTGTTGCAATAAAACAAGATCATGATTCTTCATCTTGAAATGGCGTAAATGATGATATATTATGATAAATGAAATTCTTAAACCTGTATTTAGTAATGATGGACAAATAAGCGTTTGAAGATGGGTGAAATTATGGGATATAAACTTAGAGATAAGCAGCTTTAAAACTGTGATTAACTGTGGACATGTCTGTATGAAGATGCATTTGAATATCATTTCCTTAATATTTGTGGACAAACATCCCACACAAATGCACCCGGGGCTTTCCATGTGCTGGTAAGAAGTTTGAAGGTGAAATATGTTTCCTGAGGAAATCCTGCAGAGCGAAGAGTTTAGGTACACAGAGTGTGAAATGACCAGACTAAGTATAATGATATATGTGAGTGAGCCTTATCCTCAAAGCCAAGCTTCTTCTTGCTTGCCTCACCAGTTAGAGTGCCATCCACATCAGTGTTTATTGTTTCCATCTTGAGGTCTACAAATCCCAGATCACATACACTAGAACCACATGGTGAGGCAATATTTGTTTGTAAACAATTATATCCTTTTATTCTTCCATTTTAGTATTCCTGAAAGTTCTTAAATATATTTTGGAGTGATTATTCCAAGGTATTAAGTATCAACTCCCTCTATTTTGATGCAGTGAATAGAAACAACAATGTTTACAGATGAAAGTAATTATTCCCACTTTTGATCAATCAAGAGGTCATGAACTTCTACGTCCCAGTAAATTATTCCAAAAAACACATTTAGCCTCGAATTACTTTTACTTTTTAGACTGGCATATGTCTTAGGATAAAGTATATATATATCTGCTTTGGAACCTAAGAAATATGGAGGCATACTGATAGCTCTTGCACCCTTTCAATATCAGTCTCAGTGCTATATTTTGAACAGCCGGTTAACGTGTATACGGAATTAAGGAGTTTATAGATTTTCATTTTCAAAATGTTAATCATTTTTTCCATGATAGGATAGGTCATGTAACTTTCATTATATAGAACTGGGACGTAGTTGTTTGAGGATGGTACCTGGCTGGGGCAGAATTGTTGAGGCACGAGGAGTGTACCTATCTTGCCTGTGTGTGTCTGTGTGAAGGAAGCACAGAGTACATACAGACAACGTGCCACCATATATCATATTGCACTTGTTACAGCTACAAGAACTCTTCATGACAGAAAATATTCATAAACATCTACATTTGTGTACATCACCGGTCTGGGTGGATCGGACCAACAAGCCAGCATCAAGTACACACCACTTCACACATGCCATTCTGAACTTTGACCAGCCTCGCTTATTTATGCACACATATACATTTCTGGGCGAACAGATACAAGATGGTCATTTAACCAATAGATATGCGGATCATTTGGAAATTCAGTCTTTCCTTAGGATCTGACAAAATGATTCAAATTTTGCCGTATGTTTCTACTTGAGGCTTTTCACATATCTATATTATCTACAAACCAGAAGTAATTGAGTTTGGAATTACAGAATTAATAGTAAATAGACAACTATTTTACTGGTAATGAATATTTGTTGGACTGTTTATTGTGAATATTCCTATTTTAATGGGAAAATCCTGGTCTGCTTCATGAGAAAGGTAACAGTTTACCAATTTATATAAATCAATCTTTTAGCTGTCTATCACAAATAGTGTATGCTCAAGCCTTGCTAACATTTGTCTTGGATAGTTTGGAATTTCAGAGAAATTCAATTACATTTACGATAGAAACCGCTCAGTGACCTCCCACGGTTTTATTATATTTGTCCATACATTGTAATCTACTTCAACATCAATGATATGTCTATGTTATGTGAGACCTCAAGATAATAGTTTCTCATTTACCTCCAGTTGAGATAACATGTTCCCTGTTAGGCACATGTAGCTATATCACACCTTGCCCCTGCAAATAAAATTTAGTTGTTTTTTTTTTCAGGTAATACTTATTTGCCAGCAAAAATAAAATATTTGCTTCTACGTTTCTCAAAGAAATGTTTTGGCTGTTTTTTCAAGTATGTGTTTTTCACGTCTTGCATTATTGCAGCAGGTATACTTTTTTTGCATTTCCCTTCAACCCATTCCACACAACAGCTAGTATAGCCAAGGAGTTGGGATTTGTTTGCAGGGAGAAGCAGGTTCTGTCTCGAGAAATGTGGCTCTAGTATGAAGGGTGTCCTGCAGGCTATATTCTACACACGTAACACACACCATTTTTTCTGTGTTAACATAACAATCATGTTTGCAACTGTTGTCTTTTAGTCAGCAAGGCTTTTTTATTGTCATTGTGATGCGCCTTTAGTTAATTAATACCAACTTAACAGATATGAACATAATTGATACAGATTTGGTATATTGTTTTCAGCATGAATGACAAAAATTGTAAAGAGGGACATAGGTTTCACAGGCTTTTTGTGAGAAATAGGAATGTGATATGTGATGTTGGCTTGTTGGGAGGATCTTGCCCTGAGGGATGCAAACCATTGGCTCGGTAGGGAGTTGGAGCTTTCTGATAGCTTAGCACCATACCGCAAGGATTATGAGACACACTATACAGGGCTTATATCTCCATCTCGATGATCCCACAGTTTGCACTTTCGTCAGGTAACAACCCCAGTCGTATCGAAAATGTAGTGGCGTATTCCATTTGATAAGACCTTCTAACTGTGTAGTCAGATTCTGATAACCATTGAGCTTTTGCTGATCTCGCTTCGGCTTCGTGAACTCCCGCGAGGTTTGGGGATACCTCGAGTTTTGACAGAACGCTGGCTCCACAGAGGTGCCGGTCTGTTGCTTATGTCACTCACTTCAATCACAGAAGACATCGTTCTATTACATTTTCACTACATTCACCTTTATGTTGCCACCGTTCCTATTTTTTTAGAAACTTCACTGACAATCTGATTCACGTTTTCAAGGAAACAGAAAAAATTAACATTTTTAACATAAATGTTGGTTGATCATAAACTTCGCTTTAAAAGTTTTAACTCAATTTTCTGGGCGGACTATCACCAATAGTAAAAACGTAATTTTTCACAATACAAGCCTTGAGAGACATATAAATTTACTACATTAACTACGTTTTTATTAAATCAGCATTAGATTATTTTACATGCTATAAATAATATTTAAATGTGCACGAGAGCGGTTGCTCGATATATAATTAACCTCTATTCAGTCAGTCTCTATTCAGTGATTAATTCTTTATTTACACACAATGATTAATCATCGCATTGTTGATAGTTGCGATGACATATAATCTGAGCAGTACTTTTGGTGAATTCAAGAATCGCTATTCATTTCTCACACTTGAATAAGGAAGGCAGTATCTCTTTTTGCAGGTAGGCACAGACAGTTAATAATAAATGAACTTACTTGAATTTCAAACAAACTCAGCAAATACATCAACACCCACATCTGCGCTGCTTAGATCATTGATAAGAGGATGAATTTTCCAAACATTTTTTTAGTAATCGCTGAAAGAGTATATTACTCAAATCCAGAGATCACATAACTTAAATCAAAGCATACATTTCTTTGGTAAAAGAGGATACAAATTGACATTTTCCTGAAGTGGGGAAAGCGAAGAAGACGTGGAATCGGGGCCCGATTGGTTAGCAAGAACATTAGGATGCGCTTCAATGTGGCTTCTTGCAAAATGCGCATGCGAGGACGATTAAACCTGCTGAGCCTCTTAATCTTGTTTTATGCGAGAGTCATTGTTATAGCATTATGATAGACAATCACATCCACTTCTTTGTTCTTTCGAGGTGATTATAATAAGGGCAATAAATTCCCCGCTTGGCATTGAATGATCCAATTATCTATAATCATCTATTTTTTTCCCAAAAAGAATTATAAATAAGCAACTCTCTCAAAATATTGAACCAATCATTAAGTAGTGAACAGTATGGAATTGTCCTCAGATGGAGAATCGCACACAGACATTTTATTAATTCCATCTCGAAACCTACTAAAGAAGTAAATCTGATATAGAGAACTGATACAACTTTGTGATTTAACCATCAGGTATATTATAAGAAATGCACCGGTAACAAAAAATATCTATTTTGTTGATTTGCAATTCCCCCATATATTATATTAAGCCATGGGAACATTATTATTATTATTATTATTACTTTTTTTGCAGCACACAGTCCAAACTGATAAGATTACAACAAAATTTGTATCGCAAATGTATCTAATCATGAAATGTCTGTATTTTTTCATTTCCACGACATAAGTGATGTTGCCCATGCCAAAATACATTGGGTATGGTCACGTGATCAAACGTCATCGTAACTTGTGTAAATTATGATTGAGAAACGTTCAAATATACGGATTCAGCTGGCGGTCACTGTGAACATATGTGTCTCACTCACCAACTCTCCATTTTCGCCACCCTCCAATTGTAAATGAGTAGTACAGATTGTAAGCACAAGTAGCAAATGCAGAAACGTAATGATTCGTTCACAGTCCAATAAGACATTCCTGAATTGTTTCCTCTATGGCTTGAGTTAGGGCACTGTGCCTACTACAGAATAGGCACTTCTTCATAGCATCTTTGTATCGTTTATGTAACTTGTCTAGCCTGGCTCTCTCTAAATTTATCAAGATGCCCAGCCTTTCGTGCTCTCTATTCAGCGTCAGTAAGTCTTTGTACAAATCATCTGAGCTCATGTTATTATATGCTTCACACTGTTTCTTCAGGGTCTGCTCCGTCAACGAAAACCTCCTGGAATGTTGGAGAAGTTTGCTGATGGGGCTAATAAGTGATTGCTTTTCAGAATCACTATCCTCCTCCATTACGGCACGGCTAACTGTGCGCTCATATGCATCCATGGTGCTTTCTATCATAATTTTCATATCAGAATACTTAAAACATATACAGTCGCCATTAATATCCTGATAAGCATCTGCTAATTCATACACGATACTTTGCAACGAAGAATATTTCACACGAAGAGTTTTTAGCTCAGTGTTGATTTCACGATGACATCCAATCAACTGGTCTTTCTCTGGATTCTCTATGGCTTCAATTTTTGAGAAACTGTCTGTTATATGTTCATCAAACGTTACTTTCTCAACTTTACTTGCTGTTGTTGAAACCTGGTTTTCATCTTCAAAATCCTCATGATCATTTTTATTTATGTCCTTGTGTTTTTTGTTCTCTTTACGAAACAAAGCTGAGAACTTCTTCATTTTGTTCTGGTTTATTCAAAGGCCATCTAACGCAGACAACCATCGAATTAGGTACAATGACGTCATAATTGTGCATATGACGTCATTTCCGGTCTATGGTTTCAATCTTTTTTTTAATCTACTGAAGGAGGGTTAATAACAGGGCAGCCTTTCGTTGGCATCATTGACCGTTTCAAGAATCTAAGTTGTAATGATTACGATAAAGTAAAGACCTAAATTACTCTGAAATTCATAATTCCTGAATCAGGCCATGGGTCTTTGTTTCCCCCAATATGAAAAAAATAATATGATTGCCTCGTGAATGTATTTGGCATACAGAAATAGCTGCATGTTAGTTTGGCAATGGCAATTCGACGTTTTATGTTGTTAAATACTCATATAAGATAACCTTTATGTTATGTTATGTTTCTTTCACGCCTCCAATATTATCTTTTTATATTTTCTGAAAACTTCTTTGACATGGATATTTTGGTATGAAATGGATACAAGAAATTGCAGGTGCCCAAGGAACTTCTCACAGATTCAGTCTTTATCAAACTTTTATCGTGTATTTCAGCGGGAGAGGTTCCCAAGTGATTGGTAGATCTTTGTTTGCTAGTTCTGGCCTATGTCTGTGAGTGTTGTGAGCTTTGATCTGAAGGCATGGGCTCAAGGTTCTGAAAGGTCTGACTGAATTCCACTAACGGTATGTTCTCTGAAAACAAACTTTATTTTCACGGTCATACCTCATGAAAAATGTACAAGCACAAAAAGCGTCTCAAGTTTCACAACAATTTACTGAATAACATATCTCCAAATGTTTAATATTTGACAAACGTTTAAGCCTTATCCTTTCTTGCTAAATGTAAATCTTGTGAAACTTGTTATCGTAAAGTGCAAAGATATATCTAATAAATTGTCTATCTCAGTAACAGTGGGATAGAAATGGCTTATTGCAGACATTTGCCTGACATGAGAGCCATACTACTTATCCTGTGGTTTGATCACATGACCACGAAGACGCAGACGCAGACATAATGACAGGTCTGTAAGGGATCAGCAGACCTGTCTCCCTACTAACTTGAGTAGCATTCTTTGCCAATAAACCGAATCGCTCACGGTCACGTTGCAATCATTGTACTGCACTCTATTCCGTACTTCAAATATCTCTCCTTTTATCCACAAAGTACATATGTATTGCGTTATTACGCATAATATACGATTGAGTTCTGACATTTTTGATTAGAAAGGTGTTGAGTAAAAACACTTCGCCCAGAAATATTTACGATCTGTATAATTTAAGTACCATTATAATTATGCGTAAGCGTTAGGAGCAGTTTTATTGCTCTCAGGTGTTATGATATTATGGAATTTGCAATATTCAGTACACAAACCATTTTGTGTATCTAGATGTTTTGTAATGTGAAGAAGAATTGTGTTGTGAACAACACTCATGTTTTAAAGGCGAATCTACCAATTCCCAAATGAAGATATGCTTGAATCTGGAAGAAAAAACGAGAAAGCCTTTTCATGAATATGAATGAAAAGAACCATGTTGTACATTTCATATCGGATTATGCATGCGATAAGCAGTATTCCTGACAAATGTTCCTATGAGATTTGAAAGTCAGTGAGAACAGGTTACTATTCAGGACAACATTATGCATGCCTTACTGAAAATGAATACATTGATAAAATTTGATTCCAGTCAGTTTGGATCTTATTACCCAAAGAAACCTTATTTTAACCTTGTGATATATGTTGTATATATTGTAGCTTTACAGACTGCATGCTTCACATTATGATCACCACTGTCAATAGCATTCAACAATTACAATACATTTGTCCCGTGTCTTAATAATTTTTACATTTCCATTATTAGCTGAGCTTCTGCTCTCGGCTTTATATACAATCTATGTGTCACATTATACCGTAAGTTTGATATATTCTGTGTCTCTCCTAAAACATAAAGAATGAGAACATCAAGAATGACAGAAACTGATTCCGTTCACGAGAATTGAGCAAATAGACACATGAGCTTACCCATGGTTTGGAAGGGTGGAGTCCCTCACGCATCCAATCAGAATTGTGGACCACTGATTATGCCGCCCTGCAGATGGCATCGTGAAGGGCTTTCACAACCCGAGAAGACATCCAGAGGATAAAGTGGCCCAAAGTAAACTCATCTGTGTCATAGTTCCAGAAGTCTCATTGTAAGGTTCTTTCACATTTATCATGGTATGGTGTCATCTTTCATAAGGGGGCGAAGAAAATATATAGCATTACAAATGGCAGTTACCTGTCGAGAAATAAAACAAGGGAACAATAGAGGGCGCATGTTATGGGCTACATTGTCAGATATCCTTTAATTGATTAGTTTCTGTGTGTAGTCAGGTTATGGGCCTTCTCAGGTTTGGTAAAGCCATGGTTAGACATCAATTCATTTTGAAAACGAAATGCATTGCACTAAATCTGATAAAAATATAATTTTTATTTATAATTTCTATGCACTTTAAGAATGATATGCTTTACAGTAAATCTGGTAGCAATATAATATATAATTGTTATCAGATCAGAGTATCTATTATAAAAATCTACTGACATGATTATGTTTTCAGGCGGTTTCAATGTTTATTGTGTTTTTGTGTGCGAAATAAGTATATGATATATATAATGACAGTAATATAAACAGTGATTTAAAACCCAAGAGCATCTTATATGTTTGCCTCGCAAATGTGTTGATATTTTACCAAGACACCGTTGTAGTAAATATTCTCTCGATCAATATGTTTCCTTTTAAGTCGCTATAAAATGCCATCCCATACACACTACACTTAACTTTGCATTCTCCTAATTCTTCAACAACATTGAGGACATTATCGCTGATATTGGTAGCAATGTATGAACTCGTTCTATTATAAACAAGGTACAATGGTAAAAGCTTGTTAGATCATAAAAATATTTGCTTCCTTTCTCTCATCTCCCTCGGGGTGGTAAATGCCTGAACGAGGAGATGACTGTCTGTCGTGCTAGCAGCCAGGGATCGATTCCCAGATTGGGGTCAAGACTTCACAGACATGGACAGTTGTGCCCCACAACCGTTTATCGAAGAACATGATTTGTTTTGTCATGTCTATGTGATATTACAAAAGATATGTCATGGGCAAATCACTGAAAAGAGTGTTTTATCAGATATTGGGGAAGATGTCAGTTTACAGAGTATCTTTCTTAATTCAGAGATTTCTTTAAGTGGGCACGAAGGTTCTCAAATACAAGAGATGGCATGGGCAATATTTCTTGTGCTGGTATGACAGCAGTTTGACACTCCACTGTAGGAATCGGAAATGATGCCAAATTGCACACTTAGATGTAACCTTACGCATTACTGACACTGCCCCAGGGCACAACCGGACTACTTTTGACGGTGCCATATTTTACACATCACGTTTTGCGATGCCAATGGTAAAATTCCATGGTGGTAGCTTTTGCCTTAATGACGGATAATATTTGTTCAGGGTGGGGTTAATGCGGTGGAATACATAGATAGATCTTGAGGCTGGTCGTGGCTTGGAGCAGGGTGGTGAGGTATGTTAGGTGTAAGATGGGAAAGCAAACTGTGACCCTGATTGCACCATTCACAGCACTATTGCCTACCCTCTGGTCTCCTGCCCTACCACTGACCTCCCCTCCAATTCCATCAAAATATGCCAAAGCAAACGCAAAATGCCTCCATTTGACATTAAATGACATTAAGTACAACATTTTCCGAATTTTGCATTTGAAGGGATGCTGAATAATATTTATCTTGCCTATTTCAATCGGTATTACTATGAATACAAAGGTAAGGGAAACCATGTGGTAATTCCAAATATTTATCATGCGTCTTTGTGCATATTAGGGCTGAATAAATGGAACATTAATTGCCATGTCATCAAATGTTCGATGTTGCTAAATAATCAATAATGCTAATAAATGTTCTCTGTTCTAGAGAAACTACTAGCAACAATAATGACATGTGCTGTGTAATTAGAAAAGTAGTAACCCAAGCTAATTTTATCATCGAAAGATGAACGACATGTAAATCTACCCTACCTCCTGGCCCGGCATTTTATCTCCGGGATAACGCTATTAAATACCCCAAACCATCACTCTAAATCGGTATGAAAATAATGCTGACTATCATCGAGGCAAGCATTGTGTTTCCTGAAATAAGTCTGATGACAACACAAATCTGCTGTTGGAGGTACGTGTTGGATAATTAATAACTCTTTGGAAAGTTAAATAGTCGATTTCCATGTTTAGTTGGTTCAGCAATCTATTGTCAAGAGTCTGTTCCATGTTTCTGAAATGACTGATCGATGCGGAAATAAAAAAGTACTTCGTGATAGTGTATTAAAGAACCAAATATGTATTTCGCTCAGAAATGTCACTTACTATTCCAAAATATGTCTTATTTGTTCACAGTTTATTTTTCTGTGTTTGAAGAACACATACTTTTTCTGATTTTAAGCATCGATCATTAGAGTGCACCCAGGACCAGTAAACTGAGAGATCTTGATAAACACGGCAGGCTCTATAGTGTGATATTAAGGCTTGAGTACATTCCAGAATGGATGAACGAAGCATTAACACAAAAAACAGGGCAGCGATAAACACTTTTGACAATAAATTGTTGCTTAACTGCGCATAGTGTTTGCTTGAATATGCAAGAGAACAGAATCTCACGTGAGCTACATTCTAATTATCAAGTGACAAGTATTTAAATACAGAATAAAAACCTAATTTTTGTCACATGTATAATGAATTAGTTGGCAGAGTATATATAGCAGTTCGGTGCGGTAACACACTCACGGGTCATGTGTTATAGATTACGCGGGGAAAAAATGACGGAGCGTGACCATGTTTTGGTCTCTGCTTTATTTGATTGAAGTTCTTTGATGACCTTTATCTAACCTACTCATTCCTCATTTTAACCGTTAATTCCAAGCTGCATTGAGCTACTTAAATACCAGAGGAAAAACAGACAAAAATTACTTTTTTTTTCATCATGAAATAAGATGCAATAAATAAGTAGTCCATCTACAAAATCTGTCAGAACGATTCAATGATTCATGTAAGTGAACATTTATGCAATTTTTTAAATTAAGCTATAATGTTCAATGAACGTGGCACAACAGCGATAAAATAGTGTGCGTAGTATCTATCAAATCCATTGCTTTGTTCTACATGTTAGTAAAAATAAAATACAACAAGAAGAGTTAGTAATCAGGCAAGTTGTGAAAGGTATAATACGGTGCCAGTGGCGAACACGTTTTCCCCGCTTGATAACAATGTCCTGCAGCTCGTGTGTTATTTTGCCTTATTCTTCCTCTGATGAGAGGAAAATTCCCTGTAATGAGAAAGTTATGGTGCAGGCCATAGAAAAGGTAATTATTGTTCCCGCGATGATCACAACACTTGCAAGGTACCAATGACAGACGTCTTGACCTCATAAGGAAATACACTTCTAAGGAGCAAACAAATTGTCAGAAAGGGGGAGACTAGAATACCACATACATGTAATACCTAAAGATTAATCTGTACTAAATCCCTAACAGTCTCAGTATATATTAACATAACATCTCTGCTTTTGTGATACAGTTGGTATCAGAGTAGTTAATAAACTACTATAAGAGTAATTGAAGGTTATTCTCATCCACAAAATCAGAAGCTTTCTTGATCAATGGTGACAAATAGGGGATTATATTGTCAGCGGAGTAGTCTACGCCTCATCACGCATACAGGTCACGTGTTTATGATATCCGTGTGCAGATTTCTAAGGAGAGGTCATTGGCTGTTGTCAAAGCCACATGACAAAGACAGTGTCCATTCCATCTGTTATAAACCAAGTTTCTTGGACAGCAATCATAACCATTTCAACAGCATTTATTCGGTTTGCATGTCAATATCATTCTCACTCTGGAAAGCCAAGGAATGTTGCATTTCCATTTTCCTGAAGTCTGTCAACAATGTTGAAGTGACATTTTTGTCATAGGTTTTGATATAATGGCAATTAAAATATTTATCTGACTAGTCCAATATACATTTAACTGATTAATTCCAAAGTGGGCAAAATATCAAGCAGAAGAAAATATATTAAGAACCAAAATAGATAAGGGATAATTACCAGAGACATTGGCTTGTTCTCGCATAGCTTAATTCCGAAGATTGCCAAACATAAACAGTCGACCACATGTGAAAAATGAACCAAAAAATGAAACATGTACCAAAATATTTTTAGATTTAGCGTATGAAATTGGAGCAATATTTGGTAATAATATATCTAAATAGATATTATTTGAATTGTTTCGAGGTTCACTTGGGCCTGTATTTGGTTGACGATATATGATAAAAGTAACATGTCGCAGCCCCCTCCCTCAAGGAAGTGCCTGCATGGACAGCATAAAAAGGGATCATAAGGGATGATAGCAGTCAACATGAAGTAAAGTAGGCTAAACAACAAGAGGTATATTGTTCCTGGTCATTTCAACACATTTTTTTTGTCAGAACATAGTCACAGAAGACATGCGAGAATCTCTTTTATACTATGTTTGGCTCCTCACATTAGTTTCTTCCGATTCCGGTACAGATTCACTGAAAACGTTTGGACCAAAGCAAGGCACATAGCGACAGCGGAAATGTGAAGTCAGTTTATGGAATGTGGATCTCAGGGTTATATATTTACAGATTGTATCAGACAATAAACTAATATTTTGGGTTTTGAGTGTTAAAGAATAGAAGTGATCAGGTAGTTGTTATATATAATCATGCTCAGTGTTTATTCTCTCAGTGTTCTCATGTAAATGATTTTCAGTCTTCCATATGCGACACCTGGTGAATCATATTTATGCCAAAGCTTTAGACTTTTAGTGTTTTATATATGTTGATGGCCTAAACAAGTATACTTTTTGTGTGGATTTAATTCAACCTTTGTGTTCTCAGCGTGCTGGTAACGATTGTTGGGGCTTTATATTAAGTCATGGTCCAATCGGAACGTGGTCGTATGTACCCGTTATCAGGGATCAGGTCTCAAGTTTACATTAATTGAACGCCGAAGTAGACTATAGTCTAGTTTTATCATGGCGAGACTGAAATGTTTGATGTTTATATAAACTGATGACCCCAGCAGACTAGAGTTTAGTTTTATCATGGAGAGACTGAAATGTTCAGTGTTTATATTAAGTGATGGTCTCAGGATGCTATGGTTTATTCACTCATAGCGCGACTGTAATGCTTGGTGTTCTATAGTTAGTAATGGCCTCCACAGACTATGGTCTGATGTACTCAGGACGACCATTCCATGTTTCCTGATTGAGAGCGCCAATAGACCGCGATCTGGGAAGATTATATGTACGGAGGGCACATTAGCTTGAGTCCTCTACAACACATCTACATGTTCCAATTGATTCTATTTGGGCTGTGTGATTCCATGATGGATGAAGACAAATTAGTCTGAACCCACGGATGATTTCTAGTCTGGGACAAACTATTCCACAGTGAATAGAAGTCATATGTAGATTTAGGTTACATCAAAGACTTTGTCATGAATGCTTTTATTGCATTTCAACAAAACCACCTCCTTACTAGAAAGCAATTTAAATGTCAAAAGGAATGAATGTCTCTTAATAAAAATTCACATAATTCGTGCGATAGGATGCACTAAAAAATCGTTTTACGTTGGGTTTTTAAAAAGTTAGCAAGCCGTACATGTCATACCATTATCCTATAACATGCCAATAACGCCTGTAATAACTAGATCAATAAAGGGCATCATGTTATAAGACATTCATACCTAAAAGAATGGTTTTAACCATTACTACAAGAACTAGAAATTTACTGGATAACTAATTAAATCAAGTTTGTTAATATCAGCATTTATACATTTGTGAAACTATTGATGTTTATATGTTCCAAATGATAATCTATATTTTCAACAGCGTCAGATCAGGTTTTTATTGGAGAAAAATGATAGAATTAGGAAAGTGAAAAGAAGTATTGAACGTTTGAAAGAATTTCATTGGTAAGCCTACCGATTCTTAAACAATATATAACCTTAAACATGAAAGAGTAATGCATTGTGGCAGAATCAAGTATTGTACGACAAGTCTTCAAATATTATTAAAATATTAATAAATTCACATATCACATATCAAAATATTAAATATAAATATATATAAATATATATATAAATATATATAAATATATATATAAATATATATAATATATATATATTTATATTTATATAGATTATCATATATATATATATATATATATATATATATATATATATATATATATATATATGTATATATATATATATATATATATATATATATATATATATATATATATATATATATATATATATATATATATATATATATATATATATATACACACAATCATATAGAAGCATGGTACTTTGCGCAGCTCATGTTTTTAACTTAGATGTTTACTTATATTCACCGTGCTGATCTAATGATATAAAATGTCGTCTGATGCTGTTCTTTGGATGGATACTTTCTGTGAAAGAGTGTACAGAATATAAACTCTTTATTTTAAATGAACAGAAAATTCCTTTAGTCATGAAGGTTGAAAGCCGCGAAGTATCTCTGTAATGCTAGGGTATTATCATTCTACAACTTTCACTTTGGAAACCTCCATGCAAAACTAAATTGCGGTTCCTGGGGTGGATTGGCCAAGTATTTTCTGAAGATCCGGGACTAGACTTTCTGACTTGTAACCCACTAAATGGTCCATTGATTTTTCCCTGTGATTTATGAACACATATTCCATCTGATTTTTTCCAACAGCAGGAACATTTCTAGTGTGCAGAATGTTTCATCCGAGGCGTAATGGCTGGGCCTATAGTGGTATCTGTATATTAACCTCTTGACCGAAATCAGGATGACCAATGTCATGAGTGGCACCCAGAGAATACTGCACTCATCTATCAACTCATATTATCCATCAAGAAATTAATTGAAATGATGCTTTATTGCAATGGGCGGTTTAGGTACAGCATGTGAAGTATTCTACATGTGCAGAAATGCTCTTATCTCTTTCATGAGTGGCCTTTTGGACGCTTTCACCATTCACCATTTGTGCCCAGATGGAACTGATTCAACACATCATCTGCAAATGCCACCCCAGTCAAATGTCAATAAGAAGGCTCTCGTACTTCTCACATCAGTGATTTTATAAAATAAAATAGCAAAGGGGTAGTTTAGGGATATCAATATTAATACATTCAAACTTAATCATTGTCTCAGATATATCTAATTGTGTTCAACGTGCATGGTGGCAATTCTACAGAGTGCTCCGAGTAAACGATGTTCACGCTTTAGTTCGACTCATGCGTGGATGTGTGTGTAAAGAGTATAAAGGGAGTTATGTGTGCCCATGTATCTATATATCTTCACATTTGGTCTTTGACTGCAATGATGCTGATGGTGGATTATACAACTGTCTCAGTGAGTGATTATCGCTTAGCTTTGTCAAAAAATCTTTTTACAGAAAGATGTATATTATGGAAAGTATAACTGATTAGCCTTTGCATCTTTCTCATCTATTTGTAAATAAAGGTTACTTTTTTCTCAGATAATTGTTGACATGCAAATATTTGTACCTTTGTACAATAGACTGTTTACTAATATTTATAATTTCCTTTTGACTACGTTTCTTGGTCCTTCCTCATGTCAGGGACCATCATAGCAGGGACCCTAATATGGTTCAAAAGGGAAAGTAACATTCAAACTTTACTGTGAATTTGTCACAAACACAAATTTTATATTTTGTTTGTTTGTTTGGGGTTTTACATCACTTTCAACATTATTTCAGTCATTTCGTGATGAGACCTACTTGTAAGAGATATAGTGCTGCCTCACTGAATTGTCATGTCGCAGGTCTTTGACATGACAACCCACCCGGTCACAGATTTACAAGGACAACGGGTTAACCCTTTAGGCACAGGCCTCAGCTCATGTGGGAAATTGTATCATGAGTTCAATCTCGGCACGGCCGGGGCACAAATTTTATATCTTGCCCATTATCAATATTGAAAGATACTTGAGATTGCCTCGGGATGTGTGTTTAGAACATAAGAGTTAGACTATAATCATTTCTCAGGTTGGCCATCTTTTTTTCGTCTTTGAACCGGATATCTCACTTCATGTACAACATTTACAATAAAGAAATATATGATGAAAGATTATATGATAATTTGCCTATTTGATGATTTGCCTGATATTCTATATCAGACATATATATCTTGAGGATAACGGACGAACAAATGGTGATAGAGCGCTCTATTATGTTTGACCTTAGATTATATATAGCAAATCCAAACTATCATGATTGAGGTAAGATAAAAAATAAGCAATATATTAGAGTGAGCATAGGTATCTGGGATGCCCTCCTGCAGCTGCAGACATTGACTTCAATTCTTTTCTACAGAGTTTGTCCTTCAGCATCTGTAGATATAAAAAGGCAAGGCATATCAGTACGATGTTTAAGCTTTTATTCTTTTATCAAATTGAAATATAGGACCTGTCTTCATTTCATTCCAGCCAGCTTCTAGCATGCAAACTAATTGTATTTCACAAATACAAATCACATAAGTTTGAGGCGTAAATATTGAAGATTTTGGAAAAAGACATCTTAATAGAATAAAATATATGCACATACCATATTTGTTGAATATTGTCATGAATACATTTTCTCCATGGTAATGCAATCCTTGTACTCTGCTGACCAGTGGCCAACTGTCAACATTTGAATGTATAATCACATCACTATCCCTTGTGTAAATATTCTAACTTCCTGTTTTCAAAAAGAGGCACAAAACATCTTAATCTTATAGAGAACTGGTCAATGGCAATTAATAGGAACGCTTTTATGTGTTTTGTTAGAGTTGTTAGTATAGAAAACACCTTACAGTAATTTTATTCTTATTAATACCATGACAATTAAATAAAAATCCTTAATTTAACAATATTATTGCCTAAAATGTTTATCCAATGTTACATATAGGTTCTTAATTAGTTTCAGTCAGTATGAGCCTGTCACAAAGATTGTGTTTCACAAAAATATTATATATAGGCTGTGTGTTAGGTGTTTTCTTTGCAGTTTTGCGTGTCACCAACACACAATATGCACATGAAAACATAATATTATGTGTAAGTGAGACAGGTATTTTTGAGAGTGTATATAGCAAATCCAAAGATGTCATGATTGCGGTAAAATAAAAAATAAGCAATATATTAGAGTGAGTTTACTTTAAGAATTGGTGAGACAAAGACAATTAGGGGAGGCGGAGTAGTCAGCAGCAGGTGTCACCATTCAACACTGTCAATTAGATAGCTGACACTTTAGCAACTGTGCTATGGTGATCTATGCCCAAGACCAAACAGTCCGCAGACTCCAGTTCATGGCAGTGTAAACTACACAGGAAATGCCTCCTCATGCGAGCTGTAGATTACATTAACACTATAGGGGCTACGCCGAGAAGACTGAAACAGAGCTGCTCAAAAAGTCATTCTCTGCGACTTAGTGTGGTTATTGTTGTAGACACTATTGGCATATCAACTATTTGTGTTGTGCAGAAAGGAATTTCTACCTCTTGATATTACTGAAGATAGGCGCGTCATTTTCAGTAGCCGGAGCCCAATATGGAATTCAGTCTTTGCCAAATAGCCGTGTTTGGAAGTCCATTACGGAACATCTGCAGCATGCTGGCATGTCACAGATGTATCGTGTATGGTTTTCCTCTGTGAAACCGAGGCAAATAGTTCCTCAAAGACATGCCACAACTGTCACTCACCGACCTGACCCACGTCTGTCACGTGGTCTAATTCGTCACTCTCCCATGATGCATCATTACGGGTCACGTGATTACTTTCGCATATACTCAATATGAAGTGCAAGATAAGACTGGATATGCCAGTGACATCTATATGGTGCTGTGACGGCCAGACGGGTCACTGATAAACAGGTAACATGAGCGTGTTCATAACTAGGGAAGTATGTATCTCCTTATAAGAAGAAACAGCTTCCTTCTGGCTTGGGAGTGCACCCTAAAATAATCTTTGGTCTCACGAATATTGGAGCGCTGGTGTTCATCATTTTTCTCATCAGTGATGTATCATAATTCGCCATTAGCTCTGACAGATATTATCCTATATATATATGTCATGCGCCGAGATCTTCCAAACCAGACAAAATTATAGCCAGAAATACGAAACTTTTTACATTGCACAAAGTGATCTCTGCTCTGATTGCAAAAACCAGAAATGACATGACCAAGCTGCGCGCGGATATCGTGTCAAATGTCATGCCATAATGACATAACAGGGCTTTATGATTCTAGTGAATGATGTTAACATTGAACTTGAGGGTTTATGTCTCACTTCTGCATAATCTCACATTTTATGTGTTATTTCCCCTGATACCACTGTGCAGCTGCAGGAGGTATGTACCAAATGCTTAGTTGTGCTGCGCGTGGGAATAAATGTCACTTTTTATGACGCCATAAATACATTTAACAACTCAGCTGTTTGTAAATAACGCCCAGACAACGATTTTTTCAATAGTTCGCCTTGAAATCTAGATATGATTAATAAATGTTATGGTACTGATCTAAATTTACTTGTTCAAAGTTTTAAGACATTTTGTCAAGTTAAGTTAGGTGAAATCGAAACATTTATTATAGTGATCAATTAATCCATCCGCATAATTGTGTTTTCCCGATTGAATATATAGTTCTGAATTCTCCCTGAAGACCCTTGTTAATTCTTTCTTTCAATTTACGATAACCAAAATTTAAACAAACCATTTATCTGTTTCTTGTTTTCAATTCCGTCAATTGTATTGAAAAATAATGCAGTCATTTTTAATCATAATCATATATAACAGAATCAATACCACACAAATATTTCAAAGAATCCTTGACTTCGTAACTAAACTAAATGTTCTAAAACACTGAAATGAATGGCGGCCTCAGAATAATATTGATAAAATGATGTATGTTGACGTTATTGTCCAATAGCTTTTCACATGACCTAAGCTTCGGAACAAGTGATTTGTGGTGTTTAATCTAAAAGGTTTCCCGGTGACCTCAGCATAGGAACAAGTGATGTATAGTGTCTGACCTGAAATATCTCCTCGTGTGAGAAATAGTTTACAAGAATCAGATCAATATAAAGAGATTCCAGGAGATTAGATGGTGGGACCAATGATCACAAAGAGATTACAGCAGATTGTGAGTGCCTAAGTTGAGACCAGTGTAATGATCCTTTGCCCATGTCTTCTTCACTCTTTATCCTCTGAATCTCTATTACTTCCTAACTATCTGTTTGAAGACCCTCCATACTTACACAGCACCGCATATTTGGACCAGTGGTTTGGGATCTTGTCTAAATGTGGAGTGGGTCCGGCCAGCTTAAACGCTCCTGCAGTTTTCTAACTACCGCTTCAATGTCAATGCCCTACAATTGTTCAAAACATAACAAAAGAAACGTTCTATTAGAAATAGCGTTTGTTTGTAAATGGTTTCTCCAATCCGTATCACCTATCAGCCAGAACAAAATTCAATAATGTGTAAGCATTTTTGTCTACGTGGTTGACGGCAAGCTATTTCAATACATCTGTGTGTGAGGATAAGACCTCATAGCTATTTATTTCAACAATTTAAATTAGCGACAAAATAACTTTCATTTGTGAAAAATCATACACTCTGCTGCTTATTCACAGTTTTTAGGCCTACAAATAATAACTGAATTTGTCAGTAGCAATGCTGAATCTCAGGACAGAAATACTATAAATGATGTAATGTGAACAAACTGTCACAACCTGACACGCACGCGTACATGAATACAAAAAAAACAATGCAATGAACTGCATTCACAGGGACCTGGGACAACTCATAAGAAAGCACTGGAATTTAATATTGTACAACTTGAAACAATGAGACTGACTGTTTTCAAATAAAAACATCGACATGAATGTATGGGCACCGGATAAGTCATACGACAGAGAAACGAACACTATTAAATTCACAGTTTACGGTCTCTTTGGACAAAGAATTTTACTCTTTGGATAAAGATCTATCTGTTATTTAAGATTTAGAATGAAATGATAGTTGACCATAGAATGGACTGGGCTGTTTTGCTATGATAATTCCACCTGTCTTGGGTTCGTACTTTTCAATGAAATGTGGTCCTCAAAAGCTGTTATTCCCATATTCTAACAAAAAAAATTATGATTTCCTTTAGACATATATCTTTAATCTGTTATCATTTTAATGTTCGCGGTTCCATGACTGTTGCAATGTTACAACATTAATGCAAATTACAAAACATTGTTTGCTTTAAATAATACTCTGAATCATATACAAGCTTCATAAAGTTATCCTAACCAAGGAAACATTTCTTAAATTAAACCCTTTTTATACCTCTTCGGAATAGAAAACAAAATGTAAAAATATATTAACAAGTAAAAGGCATTGAACCCAGCCATCAATCATCACGTGGTTGATATGGCGCATTTAAATGACAACACATTATTTCCCTATTTCTTGTTATTATACAAAATATGTATTTTTATTGATACAAGAATTATGAATAGTTTAAAGTCAAGTACTAATAATTGATGAGGGTGTGACCGGTATGGTATATAAGCCTGTACTCTGCTGTTTGTTTCAGGTGCGATGTGCGGCGATGGAGAGCATCACCGTGGGGAATCAAACGTGCCTCCTGCATCTGGAGCCAGTGGATCTGACGAGTCTGGAGTTTGTCTTGCCCACCATCACCCTAGCCACTCTCAACGTGGTGGTCATCGCGGGGAATCTCCTGGTGGTTGCCGCTGTCATCACAACACAGAAGCTGAGAACTGTCACTAATACGTTCATCGTGTCGCTAGCGGTAGCAGACCTGTGTGTTGGAGTTCTTGTGTTGCCCTTTTCCAACGCCAACGAGGTGCTCAGGTACTGGGTGTTCGGCCCAGTATGGTGTAGTGTTTGGCTAGCCGTGGATGTGTGGCTATGTACGGCCAGTATACTCAACCTTTGCGCCATTAGTCTGGACCGGTACTTGGCCATCAGTAAACCAATGAAGTACCACAATCTAATGACTCCCAAGAGGGGGCGGATACTGGTAGCTCTGGTCTGGGTCATGTCCTTTGTCATCTGCTTCCCTCCTCTCATCGGTTGGAATGAGCAAGGAGCTAATTTAGGGGAGAGGTTCAAGAAGGATGGGGAGTTAAACGGTGACAACTCCTCAACGTCCCTAAACAACCCAGAAAATAAGATAATTGTGGATTTCTTTTTTAGTAATTACACTTTTCACACCTTTAACTATAGCATTGAAGGCTCGTCGGAATCCTCAGATAATGCTGACATCCCAATGTGTGATGTATATTATCCTGAATGTGGACTCACATCGGACCCCGGCTACATAATATACTCAGCCATGGGATCGTTTTACATACCAATGCTGATAATGGCATTTTTCTATTATAAGATTTACCGCACAGCCGTTCGGACTACTACTGCCCTCAAGCGGGGCATGCTGAAAATGAAAATGTCATCCGGGGAGAGTACGTCACTAAACGACGACTCAGCCGTGACATTACGTGTCCACCGGGGAGGGGGTGGGGCCTATGCGTCCACAGCAAACTGCAATGCTTCCAAAAGAACTACATCAGTCAAAGAGTCTAAAACTGAAAATGGAACCCATGGTCATATTGATGGCAAAAGAGTTCTTATTCGAGAAACCTCAATTAATCAAAAAGAAGGAATACCGCCAGCAAAAATAAGACTGAAAGAATGCGAGACACCATCCTGTGAAAGCCCTCTACTGTCAGAGGACCAGGAACCAAACTCTACCAGTAAAAAGAAGAAAAAGTTAACTTCTAAAACAAAATTAAAAGAGCAGAACAGTAACGAGAAAGACTTTGACGAATGCCAGGAATACAGGGGTGACGGTAAAAATGTCACTGTGCTCAGAAAATTTGGAAAGAAAAATTTTAAACTGCATTTAAAGAAGTTGAATAAGGAGAAAAAAGCAGCTAAAACAGTAGGGATCATCGTGGGAGGATTCATAGTCTGCTGGTTCCCATTCTTCACAGTGTACTTCATTGGTGCCTTTTGTGAAACGTGCACCCCTCCCCTTGTATTCTCCGTATTTTTCTGGCTTGGATACTGTAATTCTGCAATTAACCCCTGCATTTATGCACTGTTTTCCAGGGACTTCCGTTATGCCTTCAAGCGGTTGTTGGCATGTCGCTGTCAGTGTGAACAGCCATTAGACAGAAGTCGACGAACTGGTCTGTGGTCTGTTATATACGGCATGAAGTTCCAGGCTTCCTCATCCAAAGGAAGCGACAGCAACTCAGAATAAATTATGTCAATTTTACTATTTCATTTAGAAATGGAGTTGTTTATATGTGGATAAAACGTGTTTTGAGTAGAAGCATTTGCTAAATAATCGCTCATTAGTCACTTCCGTCGCTTCCATTTCATTTTCAGAAATATGATGTAAACGCTGTTATAGATCGTCAAATTGAATTTATAAAAACATCACTGCATTATACATTAAACAAAATAACGACACTTTTTCCAACTAGAAGAACTACAGCAGTTGAGAAAGCTGACATGCTCATTATGCAAATGTGGTCCTAGTGAAAACCGTGTTGTGACTTTGAGTTACCATGATTGTTGATGTACTAGCAGTTTTGTGCTGTGCTTTAGGAATAACTTCAGTGGTTTTCTGTTAAATCTACTTATGTATTGAATGCATGGTTGAATATGGAATAATTCACGTTTTATGAATGATCATCAATAATTTTGTTTAAATCTTTTATCAAAAACATACGAGCCCGAATAACATTATTATTAGGAATCATTTTTTCACTTTTACAAATGATGTTTTAAGAACTGAATTTTCCTTTCAAATAACTGTGATATTTTTGTGAATTTAAAAGCTATTAACAGCACTCTAGGCAGTGCTATTATTCGTTTTGTATATATTGAAGAGTTTGTTATTTTATTAAAATAATAGTGCTGTCAACATAAAACTTGGTGTACACAAGAAATGTTTTATTCATTAATCCTAGATTCCTGATCTGGTTTAGGGCGACAGATACCCAGTCCAGCTTGAAGTTTCTTTGAGAGTTCCACCGGATGTGTCCCACTCAAAGTGCAAAAAGGGCTTATGGAAGCCACGTGGATGAGATTGGCCTTCTTGACAAGCCCGATAGAATACAGAGGACAAGATAAATGGCTTTGTCCCCGATCAATTCAATCACACCTTACTCAAGTAGATTTGTTCCACTTTGAGCCCTCCCCCGAAGCAAACAGTCCATTTTGCCATCATTAGTGCGTGCTTCTCCCTGGCACGGCCAGTCTTGCCAAATCGGACCTTAATTACGTAACGTAGACACCAACAAGGGAACCATTGCTCATTTTCCATCTAGCACCAAAGAACAGATTTCAAACTTAGAAGTTAGACAAATCCACTCGGGGCCAAGTTATCAAGCAAATACATTTCATTTTATTGCTATAGATTTTTTGCTCCCCACGTGGAGTGTCTGGAAAATGAAAAGCGTTTTTGCTCAAGCTGGAAATGAAATTCTTATGAAATTAGATTATGGCCGTGTGTCATATGATGGATTGTGACTACACAAATGTTAGGTTCTCATCCAAAGTTTCAGCTCCAGCTCCGTACTAAATCATTTTGAAACATGTTTTGAAACTAATATGATAGTAACCTTTATATGTAAGGATGACGTGTATAGATAAGAGTGAAATACTTGCACTGATTTTGTGAGTTTGGTATATTATAACATATCATTCAAACAGATAAATCATCCTATTTCTTAACCTTTCTCCACATATTCTTAGGCGACACACAACTCTCCATTCGTACCCAAAGAAATTAAAATGCTTTAAAAATTGGTCATTTTGAAACGAATATTATCTACAACTATTATGAATGTTTCAATAACATTTGGGGTATAAATTTAAAAAATCGTTCATGATTAAAATATCATTTGCCTTTTCGAGGTGCCTGTTATCTATCATATTCATATCAATAAAGAATGGCTGCATCTGTTTGGACATAGAGTGGGGAAACACAAACAACACTTTGCATATCATACAGCGTGAATTTTAGTCAAATATTAATAAAGAATGGCTGCATTTGTTTGGACATAGAGTGGGGAAATATAAACAACACTTTGCATTTCATACAGCGTGAATTTTAGTCAAATATTAAAGAAACCTTTACAATTAAAACATCATACATTCTCGATTTAGACATATAGTGGAATAGGTAGATGAATGATACGGTGGTAGTCCAAGAACTAAGAGAGGTTTGCAGGCACAATTACTCTTACTGTGTACGTTGGAATTGTCAGTTTCCGTGACTTATTTACTGGTGTGGGGAGTTGGATTCACATCTGTAATGATGGGGGGTAACTCAGTTAACTCTAGCAGTGTGTTCTTATCTGGTGTATTAGATGACCAAGATTGGCTGAGGAGAAACACCAGAAGTGGCACTAATCATGATCCTGTCTCTATTGTAAGGAATGAACAAACTCACGCAAGAGTGAGCAGCGCTTTGTTTTGGTCTGAGTACGATACCCAATGTTTGGTTGCATTTTGCTGCTGATTTGGATGCTCCTTCACCCAAAGCAGAAGCCAAGAAAAGACCTCAGTCACATTTGCCGGGAAGTAAGAGGCGGCCGGCTTCCCAGGGTCCCGGGCGACGTGGAGTTCTTAAGCAACAATTCTCGCTATCTGCTCTCCCAGATTTTTAGCTGGTCCGTGAAAAAATGACGAAATTGGCGCGAGAGAGCCGTGCATGACGGGAAAAATGTTGCGTTGTAAACTTCCGCCCGACTTGCTTCAAGATGGGAGGGAAATTTCAGACTGACATCGTACATTGACACGCCAATGTCAGTGCTATTTGGTGTTTGGTGTGTAATCTTTATATAAGTATATTGCAATATACGTAATTTATGTCAAAATTACGGAGGCAAAACTAAGAGAAACAACGATGTAAAGATGAAAGGCAGAGGCGACAATGCCCCCAATCAAACCGTCGCCGCTGTTCCGGAAGTGCTGTGTGCAACAAATTGGGTCAAATACGATCGCAGCGCTCTAAAAATGCAGCGTATGTCTGTAGGATATCGTGAAATTGTGAAATGCTGTTTTTACGACCCTTTCAGCAACAGTTACCATATTAGGTCGATTTTCGAGCCTTTTAACCAGTGTGAAAGTAACACTGCTGGCCATGCGAGTCAAATCCACCATCTCTCGTCCTCATATAACCATTAAAGGCACAGATCCTACACTCTACCGACCATGATAGTGGGGCCGGTCCGTAGGATATCGTAGGGAACCCCTGGGATTATCGCTAGGACATCGCAAAGCTATCTGACGATGACCTGGTAACACAAGAAATAAAAAATCCCAATTTCATCATATGATGCCAACGCCAGCCCAACGATAATCTTGAGATGTGGGACATTGACGAGAGGCTGTCGTGAACGATGATTTTTGGTCAGAAAACATCGGGGAAATGCCAGAAACTTTTGTGTTGAAGGTAAAGATTCCCGGTGATCTTAAAATTGGACGATTTAGACTGATAATCACCGGTGTCCTCAGATATTCTCACGGTTATCGGTAATCGTCTGCTGGCTGTTGCGGTATATACTAGCAATAGTCCCAAGAGTTCCCTACATTCGAAGGCTGTGCGGTGCCTGTGGATAATGTTACCATATCCCCGGCATGTCTCAATTACTGCATGGGAAAATGGGGAGCCAACCGATTGTTACTTCCCGGCCGCACTCGTAGCCCATGGCAAATGTTATTGAGGTAAACATTTGAAGGATATCAGCTGGAAATGTTTGTTTTGTTCACTTGTTTATTTGGGTTTTACATCACTTTTAACATTATTTCAGTCATTTCGTGATGAGACCTACTTGTAGCAGATATAGTGCTGCCTCACTGAATTGTCATGTCGCAGGTCCTTGATATGACAACCCACCCAGTCACAGATTTACAAGGACAACGGGTTAACCCTTTGGCACGGGCCTCAGCTCATGTGGGAAATTGTGTCATGAATTCAATTTAGGCACAGCCGGGGATCGAACCCACGAACTTTGGATCACCACAGAGGAATTGGTGCTAATAAGCTGGCACTCTAACCAACTGCGCCACGACCCGTGGCCGAAATGTTTGTCCATGAATTTGTTTCGGTTATCGCTTAATTAGATATGAAGATGGAGGTCTGAGATATGAATGACGTGATAGTAATATCTGCTTTGAAACCTTATAGTGGACCGTATGTACTACCACCGGTTATGTTCTTTTGACATTTGCTTCAAAAATAGTTCTCATTCAAAAGAGTGTTGTTAATACTACCTTTGTTGAAAAACACAACAATATTGTATTACTTTTGCCAATTCTTCACAAGTTTAACAAATTCTGGAGATACTGGGAATCAGAGCAATAGGTATGTACACAACCAAAAGGAACCAAGTATTCGCCTGGGCTAATAATTCACGAGGTCTCTAAGATGGAATGATGTGCTATTTTCTCATCTATCTGATAATTGCAAAAAAACGTATTTCTGTAATGGGTTCCATTCCTTTTGGTTCAGGCATAATATTATCGTGGCATATCTATTTTGGAAAACAAAATCACATATGTAGCACATATTTACATGATAAAATGTGGACAGTTCATCAATGGGACTGAAGATTACAAAATAAATGTGTGGGGTTAGCGAACATCCAATAATGCTTAGTTTCTCCTACCTGAGGGATGCACTCGATAAAATGCGCATTTTTAAAGTTACAAATTTAATTATGTCATTCAATCATTTAAGAATAATACTGAATAAATTCAATTTCTGAGCACCTAAACCAACAGGTTTAACATTACAAACCTTTTCAAGAAAACTTTTACAACTTCCATAAAACAAAAGACAAACTGAAATGGTTATTTGATGTTCAAAGAATAAACATCTCTCTTTATTCAGAAAAACTATTTACCAAGGGTTAAATAGAACTCCCCATCATTTTATATTTTGCTGGAATATTGAGAAATAGAATAATTTCACAATGTCATTACAATTATTACTGGTGCAGAAAAATCAACTAGAGATATTTACTGTATCGAAATCCTTGTTTACACTTATCACAGAAAAATGATCAAATGGCTGTCCTAAATCATCATCTCCATATTATCAATTATTTTTGTACAACATGGCATTTAAATGGATATTTTTTGTTTCGTGCTCAGTGATAAACTAATTCTGTGGACCCGAATGACAAAAACGACAAAATGAAGCGTGTGATGGATGATGTGCGTTATAAAGCTGCTTAATTAAATGGAAACAATTTAAATGCCGGTTAGGGGAATATTGGAACTCAGTTGATACGAAGTTGTCCATAATCTGCCTGAAAATCATTCTAATGGCCTATTAACCACAGAATGTCAATAAAAAAAATAAGAATATTTTCATCCAGATCACCCTGAGGTCCCAACGGACACACTGTGCAGCAATAGGTACCAATTGAATTCAAAGCCCTCCAGGAAAACAAGCCTTAATAGGTGTACTTCTATGTATTCGTTTGAAATGAAAGGTACTCTGCTTTCATATTAATTTAATAAACTTCAGTCGTTGACATTTGTCTTAAACCATTGAAACGATAAGATTAGTCCGATTTGAACATTTGGCACTAATAACGTTTTATAGAGACGATGTGCTACACGAGTCAGATATTGGTTGGCATTGTTCTAAATAGAGTAACACGAATGTCGTAAATTATACCACATACACAATAAACATGTCACTTTGTGGCAGCGTTTCCGGTTAAGCACCAAAACGAGGCACTATCTTGGAAGGCATGGGAATGGATATATGACACTTTGGAAGCAGCTGCCTTTTGAAAACAGTTTGTGAACTGGAATTTAATTCTTCATTGGAGACCCATCCAGTCAGATATAGGCTCAACCTGTCTGTCTGGCAGTAAACTCGGTTCAACGTTTTCCGTATTATTTCCATCAGGTTGACGTGGACAATAAAAATCTAAAGTTTATCTCTGGTCAACTGTCCCAACGCTGTTTGTGTCTCAGTCGTCTGATGCTTTATGAACCATTAGATCTACCTACTTTACTTTGTATTGAAGCAAAAGGATAATCCGAAGCATCAATTTTGTTTCAAAGATAGAAGAAATGTGACTTGAATGGAATTCATCATTTCATACATGTGGCCATATTCTTTACTTCGTATACACTATATTGATAAAAAATAACCAATATATTTCTGTGCTCAAGAGATGTCATTCAATTTAAATTCCCTTCTTCAAATTCACACTTTGAGCACGTCTGGTGTTGTGTCCGCTCTCTTAGAAGAATATTATAAGTCATCTATCTTACTATGTTTAGCGTGAAAAAAATGTGATTGAAAATAAGAAATAACCAAGTCAAAAGAGGAAATAATTTCCTCAGAAGAATTTTTAATAGAAATCAGTTACATTAAGAATGTAAATTTACTGCACTTTATTGACAGATGAATTAATCAATGCATCAAATTACTATTAATGAGCCTCCCTTTAAACTATAAAATTGAATTGCTTTCATGAGACGATTTTACAAACCAAATTATTGTAATGATTATCCTGCCTTTGTTATAACCTGTCAGAAATTTACCATATTACAGATGGAGTGTTTGATGTTTGAATGGAAATACCTTCTTGATAAAATGCAACTGCCCTCAAAATCTCTATCAATTGTCACGTGTGATATAGTACAAAGGTAATTTTTTTAAAGGAAATAAAACATTTGACCAGTGGAAACTGCAAACGCTTAAACGCCACAAATTTCAAATGAGATACAGAATATTGACTAAAAGAATGTGTGTGTGTTTGGGGTTTTGCATCACTTTAAACATTTCATCCCTCATATCGTGATGAGACCTACTTATAGCAGATATAGTGCTGCCTCACTTAATTTTCATGTTGCAGGTCCAGGACATGACATCCCACCCAGTCACAGATTTACAAGGAATAAATAGGTTCACCCTCCAGCCACGGACCTCAGGCCATATGAGCAATTGTAATATAGATTCAATGTCGGCACAGCTAGAAATCAATCCTGAAACCTTTGGATATCATCACAAAGGCACTGGTGTTAACAAGCTTGAACTCAAACTGGTTGTGTCCACAGGGAATCTGAAAAGCTAAGACAGTGCCAAAATTGTGTGATCAGTGCAATATCAACTCTCCCTTCTGTCATATACAACTAAAGGGTTGAAAGCTGAAATCACAAGCTTGGATGATATCCATTTTTAATCCATGTATAAAGTTATTAATTTTACTTTCATGACCTTGAAGTCTGGATATTTCTGTTCTGTGCCATCTAATCCTTAGGTTCAGAGTTTCAGAAATTATCCCTGCCTTGCATTGATTAATATTTCTGCCCAAATCTAGGATCACTTGTAAAAAAACATAAAAGCCTGTGATCAAGTTGAGGGAATTCCAGAAATGAGAAGTGTCCCACAGAATACTATTTTAATCCTGTGCTCAGTAGGGTGTCACAATGCCTTGAAGTTCATTGGAAATATTATGAGCAAATAAACACCAGGGGGTGCAAAATTTGTAAATTCCCTAGAGAATAATATTATTCACAGGGTGTTCCACCACCCAACCACCAGTCTTTTCTCATTTCTCTTGGAACACAAATTTCATCTCCATGAAATAAGTATTTCAAGGAAGGATAAGGTAAGTGTTATAGTTTCTAAAAATGCTTTGCTGTCCTAGCATTGTATGGATAATATCCTTTAAATTTTAGGATGTACCTAACTATTTTAAATCTAATTTGATACATCAGATTGACAGAAATGAGGTGCAACAGTTTTCATGCCCTTAGTTTATATTAATTTATAGTAATACTATATTTAGACACACGGCCGAGATCAAATCTATTCTAATCATTTGGCTTACAGACAGCTCATGGTTGTGTCACGGCCTTGATCAATAAAGAGAAATCAGAGAATCAACAAGTACACAAAGTCACATTCATACCTACCAATCATTTAACCGTATGCTAAACTAGATAGTACTTCTATTTGAGATAGAATCCTATTTCAAATAGTATGTTTTCAATCAAACATATCCACAAATATATGCTAAATAGAATTGTTACCTGGAAAGAGGTCACCGCTTGGATATTTCAAACTCAAGCATGCCAATAATAGCCTTGCTCCACATTTCCTTTCAGTTTGAAATATACTTGTACATAAACCTCATTATGCTAAATAGACAAAATTGCTACTCTGCATTACACAGTTTGTGTTCAAGTACTATCTCTGCAGTCATTGCCCTGTTTTTGATCTCATTCAAAGTTTAGAAATCCCCAAGTCATAAATACTTGCCTTGCTCACCAACATTAGGTCATGAACTGTGACCAGGTGTCTGGCACAAATACTGAACAATCAGTACAACTGCCAGTCTAAAACAAATCTATTTATATTCTTTCACCAATGAGTTGACAGCCAGGTTTTTCCGAATATTAATGACTTGCGCTCGATTCTGTGCGCAGATTTATAGGTTTGGTGGCAGGGACTGATATGATTGAGAAGTCCTGCTATGGAGGGTAAAAATTCCGAGTATGAGAACAAATCTGTCTGCAAATGAATATTATATTGAACCAGACTGTTGATTTCCTTCACAAAACAACTTTGATTAAAAAGAATTATGTGACAAGAATTTATAAAAATCCCAATTTGTAATCAAATTACACTTGTCTCAAATTATTCAATTTTTTATCTCACCAGTTTTTAAGAGACGTTTTAGCAACGTTAAAAGTACCTCTGCGCTCTAAAAGCTATATAAAATATCATGCTATTAAGATAAATCCTATTGCAGATAATATCTACTTCTAGGCTTCGAAAAAAAGTATGAGACTATTAATGACCTATTAGTGCATCGGAATTTAGAGTTTTTAAATACAATGGCTTTTTACGATATTTTGTACTGCTTGGCCATATCTGTGAAGAATATGTATTCACTGTATAATCATCATAAAAAGTAAACATGTCATAAAAAGAATAGAAGTTCTCGGTAAAATCGAATAAAAAAAATGTTGCAAGAACAACCACTGAAGTACTCTCCACAGCAGATCCAGGTAGTATATGACTCTACCGCGCCATGCAGAGAACCACTGAAGCACCACCTTAAAAAATAAACACAACTGTCTTTTGAATATTCATGTTGAAATCAAACTAATGCAAACTTTTGTGCCACCTGGTTCCAGATAGGGTTCTGTGGGGGTCATTGTGAAATCGTTACACAAGAAGCTCAGCAGTGCCATCTGGGATTCCTTTATGTACAATATAGGCTTTGATGTGTTGATATATTCATCCACTTTAACATTGCTTTTATACTGTGATATCTTAATCTGTCAAAATAACGTATGTAAATATGCTCAAGGTTAGCCTCATGCCAAACTGGGTTTTAGTTTAAAATCCATTATTATATCAGATTTGTAGCCTCAATGTCAAAGGACATGTTTGTATAGGTGTCTCTGTTCCGGAAATAACTCAAATAAAACCCAAGATGAAGATTTCATCTTTGTTTTCTGTAATGATTATCTTTCATATTTTCTGGATTAACAAAAAAAAAATAAACTGTATCTGTTCTGACATGCATATCGCTCTAAAAACACCTTTATGACGATTCCATCCTTGTTTTGTGTATAAAATCATCATTTTTATATTTTGTACGTTTGTAAATTTAAGTTTTGGTCATTGTGGGGTAAAATCTCACTGAAAACCTATTATAGAATGTGTAACTACTTTTGCCCTTTCACAGCGAGCAAAACCTTTTTAAGATCTTTATTTTCCAAATATTCTTCATTTTGTATCCTTTCACTTACTGTATATGTGTATATATGTTAATATCTTCATTTTGCAGAAATTGGGAAAGCATGATTGAAAGGCTGTGAAGAATCTTCCCAAAGAGGCTTACATAAAAAAGTAATGGAAAAACAACGCATTGATCAACGTACAGTCCCATTGCATCAACTTTTCCCTAATTGACGTTGGATCACAAGGCCTTTGAAGGACAATCTACGAATGCTTATATGGCTGCAGGGAAAATTGCCATTTGAGCTCTTTTGTTGGAATTTCTTGTTTTGCCCACCGTTGACTATATGAAGCTATTAAAAGGTAAAGACAACTTTTATATAACACTGATTCCAGGCAATATCTGATCATAGCATTTAATAGTAACTGAAAAGGATTCGAATCGAGAAGCCCTGCTTGGGACACTTATACCCCAGTCACATTTCCACCAGGCGCAGATGAAAGTTCCCGATGACCTGTACAACGTCTTAAAACTGACTAATTGTGGCCGATGATCTCCCGGTGCCTTCACGACAATCTGAATTGCTGGCCGATTTTGTGAAAAATACCCATCGGCCGGACATCTTAACTGAAATTGGCGTGGAAAAAGTTCCAGGGGAGCCGTTAATTGGCAAATAGTAGTCAATAATCCCCCCCAGCATCCTCACGGCTCCCTGGCTTAGAAAAGTAAAAAAAAAAACATAAAAAAATAGACAAAAAAACAAAAAATAATTTCATTCTATTATTGATTTAAAACACTCTTATGTTAAATTAAATCCACATGTTATATAATGGCCATGAAAACAGTCATTTCTCACAGTTAAATTTGATATTTTACAAATTTATCTTTACACATATATAACACCTTCTCATTCTTTGCCACTATGCCATAACCACACTGGAGAAGATCTTTGAAGCATTCATGATTGGTTGCCAATAATACATGACCACACTGGAATGAATGAATGAATGGTTTCTTTACGGCACATCGACACAATGACGTCATTCAGTGCCAAAATAGTAAAAACAGAAACGTAATATTGACTAGAAACAAAATGTAAATATTAATACAATATGTAGATAACACAAGAATGTAACAACAGCATTTATATAACACCAATCAAATATAATAAATATGTATAATTTGTTTAAAAGACTTTTTCAGTATGTTTTGCAGTTCTTGATGAATAAGTCAATGACAAAAATAAACAAAAGCTCTGCCCTTAAAACTGATTATAAAGTCCTATGTGAGTTAAAAACGATACTATCACAGAAGTATCTACAGTATCAAATAACGTATGTAAACCTTGCACATTAAAATATTGAGTTTGTATAATATCAAAATCTATACACTCAATTAAAATATGTTTAATAGTCAAAGCCTTTTGACAAATAATAATAATAATAATAATAAAATTTATATCACGCTGACACCAGTCAAGACTGTTCATAGCACTATGCCCAGAACATGCGTTCTGAATAGATGGGTTTTGAGTCTATTCTTGAAAGAATTGACTGTAGTACTAGTTCTAATATTAGAAGGCAATGTATTCCAGAGTCTGAGGCTAATTGCCGAAAAAGCCCTATCGCCTATAGTTTTCAGGCGCGTTTTTGGCACACATAGGTATGTACCATCATTTGATCTTAGGTCTCGTTCACCTTGTTTCACATGCAAAAGGTCACACAGGTAAGAGGGTGCCATACCATTTAATGCCTTCCATGTCATTAGAAGGATTTTAAATTTTATTCTCGCATGTATGGGGACCCAATGCAACTCCCTCAGTTTTTCAGATATATGATCGAATTTCCTGAGTTTACCAACGACCCTTGCTGTAGCATTCTGCACATATTGTAGTTTCCTAATTTCAGAATTTGGCAAGCCCGCAATTGGTCCATTTCCATAGTCCAAGGTAGACGTCACAAATGCATGAGTTAAGGTGACCGCTGTCTTTTCATCCAGACATGGCCTAATGGCGGAGAGGTTCCTTATATGGTAGAAGCCTTTTTTACACATTTTCTTTATTTGAGCCTTTAGATTCATGTTTGAATCTAATGTAATGCCTAGGTCCACAACACTGGCAGAGGGTGCTATGTTTGAAGCCCCCACCCTAATGGAGGAGGGTAAGTAGGTACTGGTATCTCGGATGTCTGTGCATAGTAGCATCTCTGTTTTACTGTCATTTATCTTCAGTTTATTTGATATTAGAAATGATCTTACTTCATCAACGCATTTTTCAAGATTAGTTTTACTAATATCACCATTTTTCTCAGATGAGTGGTCAATAGGAATGTAGATTTGCGTGTCATTCGCGTAGATATGGTAATTCATGTTATATTTCTTTAGAATATCTGCCATGGGGGACATGTATATTGTGAACAGTATTGGTCCTAGGACCGAGCCTTGTGGGACCCCGTATTTTATCTGCTTAAGAGCCGACCTCTGCAGTCCCACCTTGACGCATTGTTTTCTGTTTCTCAGGTATGACTTTATCCAGTCCAGGGCATGACCCCTGACATTGCAACGGGTATGGAGTCGGTCAAACAGTATATTGTGATCAATAGTGTCAAATGCTGCAGAAAGATCCAGAAGGAGTAATATGACCGAGTTTCTATTATCTGATCTCAGTAGAATATCGTTTTGAACTCTAATTAGAGCCGTTTCAGTGCTATGAAACTTCTTATATGCAGATTGGAAGGTATCCGTTAGTCCGTTTGTGACTAAGTGTGATATTAGTTGCTCTGATACAGCCCTTTCTGTTAGTTTAGAGATGTAACTGAGATTTGATACCGGTCTATAATTTTTCTCTATTAATTCTAGACCAAGCTTTTTTAGGAGCGGTTTAATTATTGGTATTTTCATATTTTCAGACACTTCAGCCTTTGTCAATGATTTATTTATGATGACAGTAGTTATTGGAAGAAGCTCATCCATAAGGTCATGCAGTAACCAACCCGGGAGTGGATCCAGTTCACACGACTTCTTTGCTGCCTTCTTGATCATTTTCCTGACCTCCTCTGAGGTAAGTGGCATGAATCTGTCCAATACAGATGTATTCATATCATTTTGATTGTTTGTGCTGGCCTCTGGTGGTGGGAAATCACCAACAGGTGTCGCATCTATGTTAAACCTAATTAAGTCAATTTTTTCGAGGAAGAATTTATTAAATTTGTCTGCCTTTTCAGTGTCATTTTTTGATGGAGGCATAGGGATGTCTTTAGGTTTGTGCATTACCTTGTCAATGGCCCTGAAGAGTCCCTTTGGGTCATTTTTATTTTCATGTACAAGGTTAGCAAAGTAGTCTGATTGTGCAGATTTCAACAGGGTATTGTATTCATTTTTCTTTGCTTTATAGAGTTCCTTATCAACCTGTAGTCCCGTCTTATTCATTTTTCTCTCAAGTCTTCTCTTAAGAGATCGCTCCTTTTTTATATGGTCATTCATCCAAGGGACGGTGTTACGGTCTGTCACCGAGGCAGTCTTCATTGGGGCATGCTTATCTAAGACTGAGGTCAGTTTAGAGTCATAGAAAGCCACCAGGTCTTCCAGGGAGATATTTTCCCAGTCCGTTTCGGCATGAAGAACAGATCTGATGTCTTTTTTCATGGAAGTTAGATTCATATTTTTGAAATCCCTATAGCAGATTGATTTTTTGGTGGGTTTTGGGGGATTTATGTCCAGATTGAGTAGGATCATTTTGTGGTCGGATATATACTCATCAACTTTTTGATCTTTTAGATATTTATTGTTTTTAAAAGTAATGATTAAATCAAGAGTGTTTCCATGTCTATGCGTGGGCTCATTTATCCATTGAGTCATATCAAAAATTAGATAGAATATCATTAAATTTAATAACATCCGACTTCGTCGGCTTACTCATATGAAAATTGTAGTCACCTAAGAAAATGACCTCATGGTTAAATGACCCATAGTGAGCGATCAGTTGTGTGAACTCATCATAGAATTGTGAGTAGGTGTACATATTCCCACCAGATGGCTCTGGTCTGTATATAGTGACAATGGTTACATGTTTACTTTTAATATGTAGAGAGGCTTCCATTATTTCCATTGTGCTAAGTTTTGGTGGGTCTAACCTATTCGTTTCAAATGGAATCTCAACTCGGTGAAGGAGGGCTAGGCCACCCCCAGTACGTCCTATCCTGGGGAAGGAATGGAACCTGTAACCTCCTTTTTCAAGTTCATTTTTTATCCTATCTTCTCCATCCTCATGTAGCCAGGTCTCAGTAATAAAAAGAGCCTGCAGATCATTTTCATTAATGTAGTCTTTAATCAGTAGGATTTTATGTTTAATGCTTTGTGCATTGCATGAGCCGATTTTTATATGATTAATTTTTAGTTTTTGTTGATTTCCGTTTGGGTTTCATGTTAATGTTACTTTTTTGTGAAGGATTTTTTGTAGCATTAAGGCCAGGGCCTGCGGGAATCCCCTCGTCATGGTTCATTGATGGATTTGTGAATGGGGGTATCCCCAGCCCATAATTTACATGCTTCGCTGAGTGACGAATCAGGTTCGTATTGGGCGTGGCTTCATCAGTATCGATTCGGAGATTTGACTCGTTTTCTATTTGCACCGAGGTTGAATTTATTATGTTAGGCAATTGCATTTCCATTATTTGATTGTTCATGTTGTATCTGCCACCATTTTGTAGCGGGACCCTTGATGAATATCTTTTCAGGGCCGATCTCGTACCTGGTTGGATCGAGTGAACGTGGTCACGTGGACAGTGTGTATTATATGATTTGTGGTCACAAGTTCTATTTATGTCAATCCGGGTATTTCTTTGACAAATTTTCATTCATTATGGACTCAATATGGCCTGCGTCACGTGTTGTCAGTTTATTTTTAGCACAGCGGGAGTTATTTTTAGCTAATTCATAGTACAAATCGGGTGTCGTAGTAAAATTGTTGACATAGTAAAATCGTAATAATGGTTCACTTTACTTTTGTGTTTAATGCTTTTCAGAGTTGTTTTCATGTTTTTAATTTCTATCAAAGAAACGGGTTGGTTTTTGAAATTTTCTTTGCGTGGTACAAGGGATAGGGATGTTTGGTAAATACTATCCACGATAGAGAGGTATAATTTGAGTATTATTCTCATGCAGATAATTATCTAATAGCATATTTAAACTAATATTTGAGATGTGAGGATCCCTATAGCTTAATTTCTGTATGTAGTGAAAATGTATCTTCGGGGAAGTGTTCCTGATAGTACAACTACATGGATGGGTAATACTGATCTTGTTCAAGGTTTTAAACACTTCCGATACATAATTAAATTGAGATTGTAAGTCGACATTTTTCAGATGCACAATTATTGAATTTTTTATTTCATACACAAAAGAATCATGTTTACATTTGTCAGGTTGTATACACTTGATTTTTAACTCGTTTGCACTGTTATAAGTTATGAAATAAGTACATGTATCAATAGGGGTGTCCTGTTCACAGCTTTTACATCTATAGGATTCAATCTTCAGCCTTGTACCACTAAGATAATGTCAATATTTCTTTGGTTTCTTAGAATTCCTGTTGCCTTGTGGGGGGATCTAGGGGTCTTACCCCTCTTATCCCTTACGTCCCTAGGGATGCTCTTGTCAGTGTTGGGTTTCTTTCTCTGCACGTGCTGATATTCAGCGTCATGTAGATAGACGCATTCATCGCCGTTCTGACAATTTCCCCGCTTATAGTGATGGCAGGGCTCCTTGGATTTGCTCAGCAGCCTTGGTCGTTCCTGGTTTTCCCTTATTTTGTCCCTAATTAGGACTAGGGCCTTGGCAATTCCCAGAGGGGAGCCCTTAATGACAATGTGCGCGGCTTTGGTTGTCTTGGATACAGTGTCTATTTTCCTAAGTGATGTTTCAGAGACCTCCTCCATCTGTTTAATCGAACTCCCACCATAGCCAATAATGCAGGATGCCATGTCAGTGGGTATGTTTGTTTGCACGGTTTCATCCGGGTACTCAGAGTTATTGAAGCCCAGAGTAGATTCAGTTATTTCATCTGCATCAGACTCCGAGTCACTGGCACCCTCAATTTGAAATCTATCCTTGCTCAGGATGACCCTGCTGGCAATGCTCAAGGACCATGTTTTGAAAGGCTCCTCCTGCAGTGCATGGTCGACAGCTGATACCACGATCCTGCTTGCAGAGGGCTTGGTTATGGTTGGGGGGCTCATCAATACTAGCACTTTATCAGTACACTTCTGCTGTGCCAGCCCCTCATTCATCAAGGTATGGTTTGATATCAGCTTGTGATCACAGCTCATTGATATCGGCGGGATCTGGCAGATGAATACGTTGCATGTGACAAATCTGGCCAGATGTTCAGCAACACCTACAATGGCTAGCTTGGTGTCAATCCCCTCATCACCATCGCATAATTCACTTAAACCCAGGCATATCACCACAGCCAAATAAGTCGCTAATTTAGCCCTGAAGTTGCTATCCTTCAGTGCAGTCTTCAGCTCAGAGATGTTGGATATGGCGTTGTCGGCTTCATTGACCCTGTTGTCTTTCGTTCTCACCTCATCCATGCCCTTATAGGCATTATCAACAATGTATAGGACCCTATGTCGGTCATCGACTTTGTGTTCCGATGTCGAGACCCTACCCTTGGCCAATGCCTCAATCTTGGTCTCAAGCTCCGCATTTTTCTCAGATTGTTCCATTATCGTTGTGGCTTGGATTTTGGCTAGCTTCTCCTGCTCATGGATTTAGCTTCCAAAGCCAGCTCATTTTCCCTGTATTTGTCTAGCCTATTACTTTGATGTTCCATTTCTATCAATAGGTCTTTGTTCCTTTTCTTTTCCTCCTCAACCTCTTTCACAAGGGAGGCATTTTTCAGCTTTTCTTTTCTGAGGTTTTCCTGCAGATTACTATCCCCCTCCGTGTCTGTACCCGCTGTTTTGGCCAGAGCGTCAAGCTGGGTGGTGCTGGCCAGTGCATGGAGAGTGGGCGGTTGCAGCACCGCCGGTCTCAGCACTAGTAGCGGCGGTGGAAAGGTGGCCGTCGGGGAGGATGTTGGGCTGACCTCATCGTCAGCCCAGTCCTTTGGGAGTGAACGTCTTGCATCCCTAGCCCTCGTTTTCGGTCCAGTTTTAGTGGGATGTTTGGCAGCCATCTGTGAAATAGAATATTTTTTATTAGTGTTTTCAATGTTTTTATGTTTCTTACGCATCATATACTCATCTAACAAGTCATGTGGTATATTTGATTCAGGTTCAATTGTATAATCTTTTTTATCATAGTTTTCCCACCATATCTTGAAATATCTAGTTTGATTTTTCCTATGGTAGAAATCTGATAGAATTCTTTTTATGGGATAGAGGGAGCCACTTGGCTCCACAGCATTTTTTCCAACGGTATTCATTTGAAAAAATTTCAAGAACCAATCAAAAAGTTATGTTGACTGATATATCTTTTCTTATTTACCTTCTTTGCAACCAACAAATTTCAGTGGTTGATTATTTTGCTCTGTTCACTTAGCTTTTTTCCAGTCAAAATTGCGGTGGCGGGAGGAGCGGACGCGTTTTCTAGGAGCTGCGATTTCTAGGAAATTAAATCACCTTTCATCCTTCCAATAAATACCTTCTCACAAGAAAATTATACCAAATCTCTGGAGTACCAACCTAAATATACCTTTTGTGAAAATTGGGATAAATTGTGTTGGACTTTAAGGCAAGAAATCAACTTGAACAGGACGAAAACAACGACAGCGTTGGATTGTATATATAAACCTATATATACCGGGCACGTATAAAACCTCCTAGGACTTATCATAATACAACCGTCGGTCTCAATATATTAAGTGTCGGTCTCGCTAAATCGATTTATCATTATATAATATCATTTCCTGGAAGGTACCTGTTGAAACAGAAAATAAACATTAAGTTTCCTCCCGCCAAAATCAAAACTACAGTGTACACAAAGAACCCGCATTAAATATACCCCTCTGACCGCTTGTACGTTTCTACAAATTAGAATAGCGTATCAAGTAGATCATATTATTACACAAATTGATAATTATTGCAATTGTGTGTTAACAAAAATAAATATATTGAGTTCAACTATTCCTGGACACGCCAGTACTGATAAAGGTGTTCAAGGTGAGTTTATCAATTCTGACATTTCTCGTGACCATATTAGGCATATAGCTATAGTATATAAACCCTGACTACTGTGTGGCAATCATCGTCACCCGGTAGCAGTAGAAGAAGGACCCAGCCGATAACCACCAAACCTGGGGAACAGTTGCACGCTTTGTGTTTTTATCCGGATTTATTTATCATATTGCTTTTATCAATACAGTTTTTTAAACAGAGGTTTTTAAGCAAGCGTCGTTACCCAGTCATCAGCAAATCTGGGTGGCGATAAGAGTGACTCTGCAACCAAACGAGTAAGTGATCAAACATTATAATTATAATAATTAATATTGTCAAACTTGGTGTATGCCCTATTCTTCTATAAAAGAAATTGGGCGACGTGTTTTGGTATTGACTTGAATTTTCTCCATATAGAAAATCTAAAGTTATAATATAGAAATATACACCGGTTTCTTGTATTTTGATTTATATATCTACTGGTTTTGATTTTCTCCATATAGAAAATCTAAACTATATTATACTACAAATATCCTCCATATAGGATTATTTGTTGCTTTGGTGCTCTCGTCATAAAGAGAAAGTATATTGTTTACGGGTTCCTCCATATAGGAATCAAGGTGTTGAAGTCGGGTTCCTCCATATAGGAATCAGGTTGTCAAATTTCTCTGCTGTGAGAATTTATTGAAATATACACAAAATTCCTCCATATAGGATTATTTGTGGGCTTTGTTGCATCTCTCCATATAGAGAATATATATTACTATTTGTGTTGGTATCGGGTTCCTCCATATAGGAATCAATTTGTCGAATTTCTGGTTTTTTATTGCCAAATAAAGAATTTAAGGAAATTTACACAAAATTCCTCCATATAGGATTTGTGTGCTGTGCTTAATCTTCTCCATATAGAACATTAAGCTATTAATAACTCCTCCACATAGGGGTCGTGTGTTGTAATATTGTAATACTGGTTTTCTCATATTGAAGGCTAATAGGATTAAAAAATCTTAAGTGTTAGCTTGTGTAATATTATTTTCTCATACTGAAAACAAATAGGATTAGAAATCTTGTGTTATAACAAACTATTGTTAACTACTGCGATCAATTTTCTCCATATAGGAAATTGAGGCTGTTCTGTGAATCTGTGCAAATATACATATAAATAAAAATAGTTTTGTGTTTTCTTATGTAATTGAAGCATACAATGGCGATGGCAGAATATGCTCAGCCCGACCTGGAGGCAGATCTGGACACTACTGTGGTAGAAAGTACAGCAAAACCTCAGCGTGGCAAAGTCACCAGGAGTAGCAGTAGTAACGCTACAGCAGCAGCGCCTCCTCCTGTGGCAGCAGCAGCTCCAGCTGGAAGGAAGGATAAACAAGTCGATAAGCAACTCAAGCTTGAAATTGATGAATTAAAGATAAAATTGAACAATTATAAGGCTAAATTAAATGATACTTTAGAACAATTACATTTCTCAAACTTGAAGATTAATGAATTGAAGGATGAGCTGGAAGTCAAAGACTCAAATATTGCTGTTTTGTCAGAAAAATTAGATGAAGAAAAAGCTGAAAATAAATTGTTAACTCTAAGTCAGGACTCGCCGAGTAAGGGTAACTCTGACAGTAAGAAGACCCCTGAAAAGCCGAGGATCCTTTTTCTAACGGAAAGTGTAAATGGCTGCAGGATTAAGAAAATGGCATCTGATTTCAGAGATGTGAATATTTTTGTCCCAGATATTGGGAAAATACTTCTGCAGTCCATCTTAAGAGTACAATATCTAGTAAAGAGACAATAACAAAGCTTCGCGAATTTCATTGTATAGTGGTTATACTGGGATCACAAGATATTGTTGATGGAGAAAAAGTTCATGATGTGTATGAGGGTATTTTTGAGGTCATGAAGGTTCTGCTTGAGGATACGCATGCACAGGTAATTTTGTGTACGACTCCACCCAGTAGAATCAATACTAGTGAGTTCACACAGCTTAACAAGAAAATTCAGAACTTTAGAATCTCTGAGGACAACAAATGCAAATTGCAAGTAACAACATTTAGGAATGCTTTTGAATCCTTTTTAAGAATCCAAACTATGGTTGACGATGGTTATCACATCACTGATGTCGGTGCCAAGGCTTTTGTTAATTACATAATGCCTATGATTTATATTGATCTCACTCAGGACTTGAATGATTTTCCACCTGAGACAATACCTAGCTCTATGGGTAATATACAAGTAGAGAAGGGGGAGATTGAGTCTAAAATAATTGCTGAATTGATCAAAACTGATGTCAATATAGTAAAAGAGGTTCCCTCTGATAAAATGGGGGCAATTATTGGAAATAAGGGTTCCACAGTCAAAAATATCCAGCATTTTTCCTCAGCTAAGCTGAGAAAGATATCCTGGAATCATTCTGAAAATATTAAATCCCAGAATCCAGAGGATTTAGCGCAGGGTATGCTCATAATGGGTAGTCCCCTACAGATGATTATGGCCCTAGACGCAGTTGATACTATCATAGCTGAAAGCACCCCCAAAGTTGAGTCCAGAGGTATCTGCACCAATTTTGCTAGGACTGGTAAATGCAGCTATGGGGTCAGATGTATTTTTGAACATGTATCTGGTGGCAAAAAAATGAAATTTAACGAATGATGTTTTTCGGGGGGTAAGGGCGAAAATTATAAAGGTAAATTAGTTAAATTAGATAATCTTAGCATGGCATATGTTAGTAGAAAGTGTTTTTCTGCTAAAAATATTAGCTCAAATTGTTTATCTGCTACGAATGGTGGTGAAAAATTGAATATGAGGTTGTACTGTGATAGTCATTTTAATGAATTAACCAAAAATGAAATAAGAAGTCCATATCGCCAAAACTACTGTGATAATGTGAAATACAATTGCATGGTGCATGATACAATAGAGAAATGCAATGGTTGTGAGGTATGCATGAGTGATCTTGAATGTAATCTTAAACAGCAAGTTTTTAAAATAAATGATTTTAACATGTCAAACTATGGTATTCTCTATGAAGATGCTATGAAAAGTACATTAATAAATAAGCCCATCCCTTACCTCCGTAGTCAAATCGCAGGCAATGATAAAAACTTTTTTTCTAACAAAAATACAAAACTATATAGTGAAGTTCTATGTAGCAATATGAGACAAATTCCTAATTGTAAGTACAAAGGCACACCAATTTCAATTAATCATGTTAAATCTGCAAGAGGTATTCCCCAATCGGACACTCTTAATGGAAAGCGGCAACCAAGAAATGTGTTCCAAATATGGGCATTGTCAAAGTCACGTGATCAAAATAGTCACGCCCATAATAGGTTGACACGTAAAAGCAAAACGGGTCTCACTTCGTCGATAAACCCAATATCGCTTTCAAATCGATTTAGTTATCTTTCTGACATTAACAAAATTGTAACTCGTAACTTTAATTGAACTGAAGATAGTCCTGATACTGTTAATCGCCTCTCAAAGTTTCGAAGCGATCGGACGTTAGCTCCGCCCTCCCTTAATCTGATTGGCCGTCATGGGGGGCAATCTGCTGGGGGTGAGAGGAGAATCCTACAAAATGACGTCATGGGGTCAATGACTGGAGTCTCTGAGGAAAGTTGCCTTAATGCCCAGGTCGACACGAATCAAATTAACAAAAATAGTATTTTAAATAGAAAAAATGTAAACTTAATCAAAAATAAAATAAATAGAAACAAGATAAATAAGGAATTAAAAATAGCTACGGCAAATGTACAAAGCATAGGAAACAAAGTAGAACTTCTTAACTTATATATAACTGAAAATAATGTTGATCTATTTTTTATTACTGAAACTTGGATGAATGAATCAAATGAAAAAATAATTAAAGGTAAAATTAAAGAAAATAATTATGACATTGAACACTTACCGCGTACTCTAAGATCTGGAGGCGGCTTGGCTGTTATTTTTAGACCTGAAATAGACATAAAGAAAATTAATAAAAATCATAATTTATTAACAATGGAAATGATGGAGATTAATATCAAAACCAAAACCAAATTATGCACAATTATAACTATATATAGACTGGAACCCTCAGACAAAAAAAAATACACTTACACAGAATTTTTTGATGAATTTAGTGATTTGCTAAGCTACTATTCGACATATACACATGAAGTGCTTTTCGTCGGGGACTATAATTTCCATATGAATAAACCAGAGAGGCCTAATGTTATTAAATTCAATGACATTCTAGATTTATATAATTTTCGAAATCATGTAACAGAACCAACACATATATTAGGAAATACGCTGGATCTATTAATCACAAATATAAACAGTACTTTAATAAAAGAACACAAGGTTGATGAGAAAATATCTGACCATAGTATTATTACACTCACCTTAAACCTTCAAACTAAAATCAAAAACAAAAAAAAGGTATCATACAGAAACTACAAAAAAATGAACATAAAAAATTTCATTAATGATATTGAAGAGAAATTCAGCGATAATAAATCATATAATGAAAAGGACCTTAATGAATTATTAACTGAATATAACAAATTAACATGTATACTTGACAAACATGCTCCTATGATTGAGAAAACAATAATAAACAGGAAACCGGCCCCTTGGCTATCTGATGAGATTAAAAATGAAAAAAAGAAAAAACGGAAACTTGAAAGAAAATATGATATAAGTCGTCTTGACTCAGATAAGATTCAATATCAACTACAAAGAAATAAGTATAACAACATGATCAGAGATTCAAGAAACAATTATTACGCAAAAATAATAAATTCAAATAAATTGGATCCAAAAAGGCTATTCAAAATACTAAATAAACTATTACACACTAAAGAGGATACTCCCTTCCCCAAACATAATGATAGTAAGGAGTTAGCATCAGAATTTAATAACTTTTTCCTGGATAAAATCTCAAACCTCAGGGAGAATATGGATAAAATTAACAATACATCACCACAGATGGTCGAGAAAGTCAAATTTAATACTCACCTGGAAAAGTTTGAATTATTAGATGATGCAGACGTATCAAAGCTAATCAAAGAATCAGCAAAGAAGTCGTGTGAACTAGATCCCATCCCAACCTGGCTTCTGGCTGAATGTATGGGTCCCTTATTACCGCTTATAAAAGCTATTATAAATAAATCTATTTCAATGGGTAGCATGCCTGATGACTTAAAAATGGCCATCATTAGACCATTAATTAAGAAGCTGGGGCTAGAATTAATTAAGAAAAACTATAGACCGGTTTCGAATCTTGCTTATTTATCAAAATTAATAGAAAGGGCGATTGCTAAGCAATTTGTAAGTCATCTCATAAATAATGATATTCAATGTATATTTCAATCAGTGTATAAGGAATTTCATAGCACTGAGACTGCACTGTTGAAGGTACAAAATGACATTTTTATGGATATTGATAGTGGTAAAACGGTAATGCTAGTGCTACTTGATCTATCAGCGGCATTCGACACCATTGAGCCACGGGCCGTGGCGCAGTTGGTTAGGGCGCCAGCTTATTAGTACCAGTTCCTCTGTGGTGATCCAAAGGTCGTGGGTTCGAACCCCGGCCGTGCCGGGATTGAACTCATGATACAATTTCCCATATGAGCTGAGGCCTGTGCCAAAGGGTTAACCCGTTGTCCTTGTAAATCTGTGACCGGGCGGGTTGTCATGTCAAGGACCTGCGACATGACAATTCAGTGAGGCAGCACTATATCTGCTACAAGTAGGTCTCATCACGAAATAACTGAAATAATGTTGAAAGTGATGTAAAACCCCAAACAAACAAACAAACAAATCGACACCATTGATCATAACATATTATTGAATAGGCTGGAAAAAAGATGTGGTATTAGGGGCACAGCCTTACAGTGGTTCCGGTCATATCTAGCAAACAGGAAACAATGTGTAACAATTGAAGGTAAAAGATCTGACAATATGAATATTAGTTATGGGGTTCCTCAGGGCTCTGTGTTAGGACCACTGCTGTTCACAGCATATATGGAGCCTCTGTCTGACATTGTTGGTGATTTTGGTCTCAAACATCACATCTATGCTGATGATACGCAATTATATATTACTATAGATCCAAAATCTGAAGAAGATAGAAATAGGTCTTGTATAGAAATGGAAAAATGTATCAAATTGATAAGGAAATTTTTGATAGAGAATAAAATGAAGATAAATGATGAGAAAACAGAAATGCTTTTATGTGGTAAAAGCTGTGATTTCAGAAAAGACAATTTACCAAATGAAATCTTAGTAGGTGAGACTACTATCTCTAGATCAAAAACAGTTAAGGATCTTGGGGTGATTCTGGCTCACTCTTTTGTCACTTCTACCCTTGACTATGGGAATTCACTCTTAGCAGGTCTACCAAAGTGTGAAATTCGCCTTTAAGAAGTTAACAGTGCGTCAAATGACTATGTCCTATCCTAATACGACTTAAAACTAATTCTTCTCTTCAGTTCTTTCTAGAAGCACCTTTAGATTTACCAAGAACTGGCCTGACTTCATGTAACTTATTAAAAACATCTTCATCCCATCGCAATTGCCATTTAGAATGAACAAAAGTTGTGATGTGCTTCTTAAACTCTGTATAGGGAATATCCATATGAATTGAACGCTTTTCCAATGCTGCTTTGGCAGCTTGGTCAGCAGACTCATTTCCCCGAATACCAATGTGGCTGGGAATCCAGTAAAAATGAATATATTTATTATCCTGAGTAAAGAGTTTATGATATCGTTCCAGGATTTTATAAATAAAAGGATTTTTCCAATCCATTGCTTTTAAAGCTTGTAAAGAAGACAAAGAGTCAAAAAATATTTAAAAAGCCATGACTTGGAGATGTCTCTACATGATCTAATGATCTCTACATGATCTCTACATAATTCAATTCAATACTTTTATTGACACAAGATAGTATAAATCTTCTCTTTACATACTTGTAATTTTTTAATGTATTGTACTTGCCATGCTTTACCAATTCAATTCTTCAAAGATTTATGCTATTTATTCCATTTCAGTCATTTTATATTGTCTCACTTCTAACAGGCCAAACATTTTGTGGCCTTAACACAAATATTTAAGCATCTGTTGCAGGTTGGAGGGAAGATTGCTTTGATTGCGTCTGCTTGGTTATAGATCTAAGTTTATTCTCAGGTGATCTTGAGCTATTTTCATGGTCACAGGAACTGATAGCTGATGCTATTTGTGATATTTAACAAAACACTACACACAGCACCAGAGACATTGGAAACAAGTTATGCACTATGGCTCAAGCGAACCGATCTCACCGTCACCACAGTAAATACTACATGTAGACCTATTACACGGACATGGATCCGGATTCACATACTTGTGGAATTGTGTAAATATGTCTTTTTTTGCAAGAAATCATGCGAGAATTACTCACTTTCACATATCTTTTTAAATATCTCTGACAGCATTTATTCTCACTACAGAATGTTTGTTCGTAATTAAAAAACAAAGATTATATACAAAAAGGCATCATAGGTCACAACTTCCACAATATTGAGAATCTAATCCTTTAAAAATCAGAGAAGATACAATCTTTATGTTATGTACATATCAGTAAATATCAGTGTTAATTTATTGAGATGCAATTTTTGTGACCTTTGATCACGGTCCAGCACAAGAGCAACTTGACACCAATTAATATAGAACTCCCTTTGATTTTGAATCAGAAAATGCTAGATGACAAAGGTTTGGATGGTGTTTAAGTTGATTTTTCATTTCTTATTCCTGGAAGAAGTGGCTTTTTTCCCTTCCTGTAGCATTCAGCAGAGTTATCGTTGCGGCGTTTAACAAGTCTATGTAGGAAGAAAAGATGATGCACTTTCGACACAGAACACACGATTTTCTTATATCGGGAAAGCCATACAAATGTCTGTTCTGCAGCCTGTGTGTTTATTGTTCCTGTAAGTTCTGGGTACATTTCTTCAATATTTGATGGGTGGTAATCTGTGTGGCACTTTATGTCTTTATGATTTTTAATGTGGAATGTGTCTATAGTTTTATATATATCCGTCCACATACTGTCATATGGTGATGGAAAAGGCAATCTTGATTGGGAGGCTCGCAGTCTGTTAAGTTGGCACATGTTGTCGTAAGCCAACCATATTTTCTTAGCATTCACTTCTGGATTTTCCTTTAGCATACTATACAGCCATCCAATGACAAACAGGTACACTTTTTTGTCTGACTGATTCTGATCTGAAAAATCAGTTTAGAAATTATGACATATGGAATTAACTTTATATATTTGATATTTTAATTACAATGTTTGCTCTTTGTGGTGGACAAAGCAGAGTATTATTCATGCCCAAACTCCATAGATAGATCTACTACTAACTGATACAAGAGTGTCAATATGACCACCACTGCGAACAGCAAACATATGCCCCCTTGACATCTTTCACAGGACTTTCTCCTAGATCTTTGTTGCACTCTGAAACCACCTCTTCACAATCTTCTGCTATATTGGGAACCGCAGATGGGTTGTCATTTATTAGATTGTTTAGTCCTGAAGATGACCAAGATAAAATAGTCATGTACTATTTAACCTATTTGTTCACAAATATGCAAATATGACAAATAAATTACATTCCTGTAGATCTTTGGAAAACACCAGTTACATACCCATGTCCATGATTGCTGATGTAGCATATTGGTGATCCAGTGAAACAACCTTGCACTAAAAATTTGTCTCCTCACACTCTTTCTCTGTGGATATGTCTTCATGATTCCTTTGCCCTATGAAACATCAATGAGAAATACTTTCACTAAATACAAATAATTTATATAAATAGTGAATGTCCATGTCTGGTTGCCATATCGGATTTTTCAGATTAGATTTTTTACTTTTTTTTCCATCAGATTTTTGGTATGGATATTTATTTTTATTTTGTTTGGGTCCCACATTTTTACATGCTGTAACCGAATATTGCTGGGCTTTACATCATATAAGATCTATAAATTTTAATCTTAATTACCTGCATACATAAGAAAATCTCTCAGCTTTGTTGGAATGGGTGGTCTTTGTTGGGAGCAAAAGTCTGCATGTATATTGCAGAATGCCAAACCAGGTACTGTCTGATTTGTGCAAACATCTGGCATGTTGACAAGTGGCATATGGTCCACTACACTCTTTGAAGCATGCAATAAAATAAAAATGATATAGAAAACTAAAAAGAAATTACACAAATACAAAATGTATGATCAGTGTTCTTATAAAAATTCCTATATACAATTACTGACCCCAATTTATGGGAATCTTTTACAGAGCTTTGTGAATAATAATTATTTGATTTACCTTCATTGTCCACATGCAGTGTGGAAACATAAGTTTCCACAGACCATCAATCACCCATAGCTTTCCACAACCTATTGGCATTTGAGATGAATTAATTACAGACGGTTTCAATTCAAGAAGCATATTATATATTTTGGGGAGGAATTGAAAATGTTGATTGATATTTTTGTAGCTTATTACTTTTTAAAAGTTTTTGGCCAAACCTTTGTGCTCAATACTTATGACAAGCAACAATTAAGATCTTATGTCAGACATTGAATATATGTAATTATAGTGCCATACCTCTGGCCTTACATTCAGGCGTGCAGTCTGCATCTTTGTGTGCATACAGCGTTTCCTTCCTCAGCTGGTCCACAATCGTCATGCACTTTTCTCTGTCGGCATCTAACTTAAGTGTATGTTCAATGTGTCCCCTCTCTTGTAATTCCTGCTCGATCTCACCCCACCAGTAACATTCAGACCATATGCGGCGGTCAATCCCTGGATAGATATGGACATGGCATCTCTTATATCAGACAAAATGGGTAAAAGACTGAGCATCAGCAAAAGCAAAAAATAAACTTACACATGTCTTGTGGAATAGAGTGTGCTGATTGCCAAGCCTCTGCAAACCCTCAAATGACACCCAGGAATGCAGGCTGAAACAAAATATATTGACAATAACACCTCCAGGCAAGTGGTTAAGTGACTGATATCAAGCCCTTTTACAATATACACCCTTCAGAAATAGTAAATTGAACACATTGTATTATTTATGCATGTCAACTATATATATATATATATATATATATATATATATATATATATATATATATATATATATATATATATATATATATATATATATATATATATATATATATATATATGTTTAATAGAAATGGGATAATGGGATGTACTTACGAGAAGGAACATTGACGATTAAAGATATGACGATCAATAATGACTGTATCTGATGGCATCTCTTTGATGATCATAGCACCTAAATCCTTCTTCTTTATTTCAAAATTTGTCCAACTCATAACTTATTTTGCAGCCTTTGCACATTAATGTTACCTATGTTTAAAATAATCAAATACAAAATATTCACTAAATATATTCTAAAAAGTAATTTAATAAGTCAGTATTTTGCATTACAATATCTTACCTTGCGTTTGTAGGTAATATTTCCATTTGAGGAAGCATATTTGACCTTTGTTGTTGCATTGTTTGTTGTCAGGTCTTGACCACACTGCAGACATTCACCTGCAAGTAAATAATTTATGTTTAAAGTGCAAATAAATGATCTTCTTACACCTTAAAACACTGACAAAGACTTTTGCAATATACCTATCATGGATTATTGTCAAAAAACATATTTCGAAAACATATTTCTTTGAAAGTTTCTTTAGGGTGAACAAGATTGAATCTGAGTGACTGGCTTAATATTGTATAATTGGTGAGATAACCTACCACATGGTGGGCCAAGATAGATATGATTATCTGATGTGGAAGATGTTGGCGGTATCCACATGGCAAGATCTTTATAGTCATACTCGGAATCTGTCCATTCTTCAGCAAGGTACTTCATCCGAATACTGGTTGGCCACATATCTGGTATTGAGCCATTCAATTTCTGAAATTTTGATATAACATCCAATGGAAATCTCCCCTGTGGGTGCGGGGATTAAAGAATAGCCCCACTGCCCCCCAGCATGTCGTAAAAGGCGACTAAAGGGGCGTCCTGTTTGCCGTGGGATGCGACCTGTGTCAGGGAGGATATGGAATCCTGACGGGCTGAGCACTGGGCTGGTTTGGCAGTAATACCGGTCCAGTTGCAACACGCCTGTCTTGGATCCAAATGTTCACCAGACAGGCAGATCAGATTAGGCCTGGATCTGATTTAACCGGCTTGTGGTATATTTCCTTTAATATATTCTGGCTATTTGATTTTTATTAATGATAATTTCAGTGTTTGAAATTTAGGAATAATTTTTAAATTTTTGATAAATATTTGCTGAAAGGAGATTACTGCTGATTGGGTCAATCGAGGGATATAAATAAAATCCGAAAGGGTGGAGTTTTTATTCTTAGAGTATGTCATGTTGGGTATCCTCACGGCGTCAGGGCTTGGAGTAACCGGCCCAGAAAGGCGTCCCCTTGTTGGGCTCCGTGGTGGGTAGGGGACCTAACTGATGAAATATAAAAAAAACACACATGGCGCAAAACAAACAAAAACGACCAAGGAATGACATAGACAGCGACGATGATTCAAACAAAATAGAAAAATGGCCTAGATTTTTAATTGCGGAAAGTTCTGATGCTGAACATACCCTGGCAAAAATGTCCCCCTTTGCAATTGCAAAGGGGATACAAGGCATTGCCGGGGTACCAAAAACCGTTAAAAAGATGGGAAATAAATTATTGATTGAGGTTGAGCGGAAAAGCCATGCGGACAATCTACTACGATGCCGAATGTTGGCCACAGTTCCTGTTATTATAACAGCTCACAAAACTCTCAACAATAAAAAAGGAGTAATCAGATGCCCAGATTTAGTGGGAGTTTCTGAGGAGGAGATAGTGGATGAGCTCAAAGCCCAGGATGTTGTTCAATGCAAGCGGATATTTATAAAAAAGGACGGTGTCAAAATTCCTATCAATACGTTTATTCTGACATTTGAAGCAGCGCAGCTTCCAACATCTATTAAAGTTGGATATTTGAACGTTAGAGTTGATGTATTTATTCCAAACCCTCTGCGCTGCTTCAAGTGTCAGAGGTATGGACATGGATCTGATCGATGTAAAGGTAATGAAACATGTCCAAAATGTACCGCTCAGCACAGTGGAGACGATTGTTCTTCAAATATAATAAAATGTGTCAATTGCCAAGGAAATCATCCATCGTATTCGCGGAATTGTCCTTCCTTTTTAAAAGAGAAGGAAATTCAGCGAATACGACACACTGAAAATATACCTTTTCCAGAGGCACGGAAGCGAGTAGAAAGTTTGAACACAACAAAGACATCTTATGCCAGCTCTGTAAAACCTAAAGAAACAAAATCAATAGCAATTCAGACCGAAATTACATGGCCAATCGATGACAAAAATTATTCCTTTTTCACAAAAACCTCAAAATCTTCAGCTACATCTACTCAGACCACTACATCCACTATCCCAGTAATCCCTCAACCAACAGCAACATCCACTAAACCCTCTTCACAAACTCCCTCCACATCATCCAATAATAAAAGTATCAATAGTAATAGAACAATACATAAATCAGACAAAAAAGAAAGCAAAGATCAAGTAAAAAGTAAGATAAATAGAAGTAAATCCTTGGAAAGGATGGACACAGGTGATCCTCCAGATGTGAATTTTATTCCTGTGCACTCCAAGCATAATCGTAAACTTAACAAGTGATTATGTTAGATCATATATTTTTTCTCATTATTCTTAATATGGCTATCGGCAATATCATACAATGGAATTGTAGAGGATTTGAGGCAAACAGGCCAGAACTGGAGTTATTAGCCCAAAAATATAATGCATCTGTTATTTGTTTACAGGAAACTAATTTTAAAGATAAGTCAACGACATTTAAGGGATATGTACCTTATAATAAAGTTGGTTCAATAGATGCAATGGACCGAGCACATGGCGGAGTTTCTATTTTTGTTAAATCCTGTATACCCCAGAGTAAAATAACTTTAAATACTAATTTACAAACTTCTGCAGTCAGGGTTACCCTGCACAATACATTAACTATATGTTCAATATATCTACCACCTAGTGAGCCAGTTAATATTACAGATTTAAATAATTTGGTAACCCAGCTGCCACAGCCATATATGTTGGTTGGTGACTTTAATGCACACAACTATCTTTGGGGTGGCAGAAATAATACTGATGCCAAAGGACGTATAATAGAAGATTTTTTAAATAATAATAGTTTGTGCCTTTGGAATGACGATTCTCCGACATATTTACACCCTGCTACAGGCTCTTTAACATCAATAGATCTCTCCATGTGCACTCCAAATTTATTTTTAGATTATTCCTGGGAAGTAGAGGAAGATCAATGGGGTAGTGATCATTACCCCATTATTTTAAATAACCATTTTCCTCCACCAGATGAAAGAATCCCCAAGTGGAAATTTCATAAAGCCAATTGGGCAAAATTTCAAACATCCTGTTTCAATAGAATAACTCCAGAACTTTTTAACAATGTAGATGATCCTCTTCAAGTTTTTACAGATACATTGTATGATATTGCTGATGGGTGTATTCCCAAATCAAAGCCAAATTCTAAAATTAAAGAAAAACCCTGGTTTAATGATGAGTGCAAAAAAGTTGTCAAGGAGCGCAAAAAAGCTCTGAAAAAATTTAATCGACAGCCAACTCAATATAATTTGCACCAATTTCGAGTAAAAAGAGCTAAAGCCCGTTATATTATTAAAATAAGCAAAAGAAAAAGCTGGAAAGATTATGTTTCTAAATTAAATACACGTTCACCAATTAAGAAATGCTGGGATATGGTGCGTAAAATTACTGGGAAGGGAGGTGGAGCAAGGATCAAACATCTAAATCATAATGGCCAATTAATTACAAATCCCACCGAAATAGGCAACACAATAGGTCAAACCATTTCAAAAAATTCCTCATCCCATAATTATTCTGCCAAATTTCAACAAATAAAAACTAGAAAAGAAAGAAACCAACTAAATTTTATATCCCATAACTTGGAAGTATATAATAAATCATTTACAATAGAAGATTTGAAACTTGCTTTGGATAAATCTCATGATACTGCTCCTGGACCTGATCAAATTCACTACCAAATCCTTAAACATCTCCCTGACCAATCACTTGGGCATCTTTTAGATATTTTTAATACAATTTGGGAAAGCGGTGATTTTCCTCCTTCATGGAGGGAAGCCACTATCATTCCCATTCCCAAACCTGGCAAAGATTCATCAGATTCAAATAATTATCGTCCCATTGCTTTAACAAGTTGTATTTGTAAATCAATGGAACGAATGATTAACGAGCGTTTAGTTTGGTTTTTGGAAACTGCAGCTTATATTTCTGTTGCACAAAGTGGCTTTAGAAAAACTCGAAGTACCATTGACCACCTGGTACGTTTAGAGACATTTATAAGAGAGGGTTTTATAAAAGGTGAGCATGTGGTGAGTATTTTCTTTGATTTAGAAAAGGCATATGACACCACATGGAAATATGGGATAATGAGCGATTTATATGATATGGGATTAAGGGGTCGTTTACCCCTTTTTATTCAAAATTTTCTATCAAACAGACATTTTAAAGTTCGAGTGGGTGCATCACTCTCTGATGCTTTTGATCAGGAAATGGGTGTTCCACAGGGAAGTATATTGTCAGTGACCCTTTTTATTATTAAAATTAACAGCATTGTTGATTGTATGAGGCCTGGAGCAGATTGCTCACTTTTTGTTGATGATTTCAACTTAAGCTACAGGTCCACAAGCATGCATACATCAGAACGACAGCTCCAACAACACTTAAATAGATTACAAGAATGGGCTGATCATAATGGATTTAAGTTTTCTTTAAAGAAAACTGTGTGTATGCACTTTTGTAAAAAATGGAAGGTTCACCCAGATCCTGATCTTTATTTAGGTCAAACTCGGATACCTGTTGTCGAAGAAACCAAGTTTCTTGGACTTATTTTTGACAGGAAATTATCTTTTATTCCTCACATTAAATACGTTAAAAAGAAATGCCAGAAGGCATTAGATTTATTACGGGTTCTTGCCCATACCGATTGGGGAGGGGACCGCAATATTTTATTGCAATTATACAGAGCGCTGGTACGTTCTAAGCTTGATTACGGGTGTATGATATATGGATCAGCACGCCCATCTTATATTAAAATGCTTGATCCTGTACAAAATCAAGGTTTGAGATTATGCCTTGGTGCATTTCGTACCTCGCCTGCAGATAGCTTGGCAGTTGAGGCAGATGAACTGCCTCTTTATTTAAGAAGAGAAAAGCTTGCCCTTCAGTATGCTGCAAAAATTGCAGCTTGTCCAGACAATCCTGCACATGATATTATATTCAATCCAAATTATGTTGATCTTTTTGAAAATAAACCAAATACAATACCAACTTTTGGCCTTCGCATCAAGGAATCTTTACAATCCTTAAATTTAAATCCGAATCAAATAGCTAAATTTCAATATCCAGAAACACCTCCATGGACCTATGAAACTTTAAATATTAATTTAGCCATGACGGAATTAAAGAAATACTCAACTGATCCATCCCTGTATATAAATAGATATAATGAAATAAAATCTATCTTCACTGGATATCAGTGTATATACACTGATGGATCGTTTGATGATGACAAGGCTGCTGCAGCTGCTGTTAAGGGCAATCATATTTATTCAGAACGTCTGCCAAATAAATCATCTATTTATTCTGCAGAACTTCATGCTTTATACCTAGCTTTAGATCATGTGGAGACTTCTCCACATCGGAAATTTTTAATATTTTCTGATTCTTTGTCTTGTTTACAAGCATTGAAAGCCAAGGATTGGAAAAATCCATTTATTTTAAATATCCTTGAACGGTATCATAAACTCTGTACTGAGGAAAATAAAGAGATTCGTTTTTACTGGATTCCCAGTCATATTGGAATCCTTGGAAATGAGGCTGCGGACCAAGCTGCCAAGGCAGCATTGGATAAGCGGCCAATAAATATGCTAATACCTTATACAGAATTTAAGAAATATATTACTGTTTTTTTACGTTCTAAATGGCAATCACGCTGGAACGAAGCTATTTTTAATAAATTACATGAAATTAAGCCCATTCTAGGCAAAACTAAAGGTGCTATTAGAATTAACCGTAGAGAAGAGTCAGTTTTAACCCGTATAAGAATAGGTCATAGTCATTTGACGCACTGTTATCTGCTTAAAGGTGAAGATCAACCGGAATGTATTGGTTGTCAAAGGGCTTTGACTATTAAACATATTTTAATTGAGTGTATCGATTTTGATATTATAAGAACTCAATATTTTAATGTACAAGATTTACATACGTTATTTGATACTGTAGATACTTCTGTGATAGTATCGTTTTTAACTCACATAGGACTTTATAATCAGTTTTAAGGGCAGAGCTTTTGTTTATTTATGTCATTGACTTATTTATCAAGAACTGCAAAACATCATACTGATAAAGTCTTTTAAACAAATCATCCATATTTATTATATTTGATTGATATTATATATTACATTTTGTTTCTAGTCAATATTACGTTTCTATTTTTACTGATTTGCACTTTATTGTGTTAATGTGAAACCATTCATTCATTCATTTTTACCATTTTTAGGCACTAAATAACCTTAGTGGTTGATGTGCCTCTAAGCAACCATTCATTCATTCCAATGGAAATTTGAGCTGTCTGATGACTGGTAGAAGGTGTGGTGGGATACATTTGAAGTCTAAGAGTGTGATCTTTTTCAGCAATGTCAAAAGCTCCAACACCTACAAGAATTACAAATTAATTGCAGTGGGCTTGCAGTGTATTAACATATATCTTGTTATGACAAATTTACTCATTTGGTCTAGCTACATAGACCATGGCTTCACTCACATCCATTGGGATTTAATTTGGTCTCTTTCATTTCAGAAAATGGACAGCTGCGGCTGCATTGTCTTCTCTGAAAGATCCATCAGTATATATACACTGATATTCAGCAAAAATAGATTTAATTTCTTTATATCTATTTATATAGAGGGATGGATCTGTTGAGGATTTCTTTAATTCGGACATTGCTACATTAATATTTAAAGTTGCATAGGTCCATGGAGGTGTTTCTGGATATTGAAATCTGGCTATTTGATTTGTATTATTTTATATTTAAAGATTGTAAAGATTCTTTGATGCGAATGCCAAAAGTTGGTATTGTATTAGGTTTACTTTCAAAAAGGTCAACATAATTTGGGTTAAATATGGGATCATGTGCAGGATTGTCTGGACAAGCAGCAATTTTTGCAGCATACTGAAGGGCAAGCTTTTCTCTTCTTAAATCAAGAGGCAGTTCATCTACCTCTGCTGCCAAGCTATCTGCAGGCGATATACGAAATGCGCCAAGGCATAGTAGTAAACCTTGATTTTGTATAGGATTGAGCATTTTAATATACGATGGACGTGCTGATCCATATACCATACACCCATAATCAAACTTAGAACGTACCAGTGCTCTGTATAATTGTAATAATACATTACGGTCTCCTCCCCAGTCGGTGTGGGCAAGAAGTCGCAATAAATCTAAAGCCTTCTGGCATTTCTTTTTGACATATTTAATGTGAGGGATAAAAGATAATTTCTTATCAAAAATAAGTCCAAGAAACTTAGTTTCTTCTACAACAGGAATCCGAGTTTGTCCTAAATAAAGATCAGGATCTGGGTGAATTTTCCATTTTTTACAAAAGTGCATACATACAGTTTTGTTTAGAGAAAATTTGAATCCATTATTTTCAGCCCATTCTTGTATACTATCAAGGTGTTGTTGGAGCTGTCATTCTATTGTATGCATGCTTGTGGACCTGTAACTCAAGTTGAAATCATCAACAAAAAGTGAGCAATCTGTTCCAGGTCTAACACATTTTACAATGCTGTTGATTTTTATAATAAATAAGGTGACTGATAATATACTACCCTGTGGAACACCCATTTCCTGTTCAAATACATCAGAAAGTGATGAGCCAACTCTGACCCTGAATTGTCTATTTGACAAAACATTTTGAATAAAAAGGGTTAAACGACCCCTTAATCCCATATCATATAAATCACTCATATAATTCATATTTCCACGTAGTATCATAGGCTTTCTCTAAATCAAAGAAAATACTTACATGTTCGCCTTTAATAAAGCCCTCACTTATAAATGTTTCTAAACGTACCAGATGGTCAATAGTACTTCTAGTTTTTCTAAAGCCACTCTGTGCAACAGAAATATAAGTTTCTAAAAACAAAACTAGACGCTCATTAATCATTCGTTCCATTGCAATTGTTTTACAGATGCAACTGGTCAAAGCAATGGGACGATAATTATTTGAGTCTGATGAGTCTTTGCCAGGCTTAGGAATAGGAATAATAGTGGCTTCACTCCATGAAGGGGGAAAATCACCACTTTCCCAAATTTTATTAAAAATATCCAAAAGATGTCCAAGGGTCTGGTCAGGAAGGTGTTTAAGGATTTGATAGTGAATTTCATCAGGTCCAGGAGCTGTATCATGAGATTTTTCTAAGGCAAGTTTTAAATCTGATATTGTAAATGACCTATTATATTGTTCTAAATTATTAGAAATGAAATTCAGTTGTTTTCTTTCTATCCTATTTTTAATTTGTTGGAATTTTGCAGAATAATTGTCAGGGGAGGAATTTTTCGAAATTGTTTGACCTATTGTATTAGCTATTTCTGTGGGGTCCTTGGTGGATCCGGACTGACCATTTTTATTAAGGTGTTTAATCCTCAAACCTCCCTTCCCAGAAATCTTACGTACCATGTCCCAGCATTTTTTAATTGGCATTTGTGAGTTTATTTTAGAAACATAATCTTTCCAGCTTTTCTTTTTACTTATTTTGATAACATAGCGGGCCTTAGCTCTTTTAATTCTAAACTGATGCAAATTGTATTGAGTAGGTTGTCTATTAAATTTCTTTAAAGCTTTTTTACGCTCTTTGACAGCCTGTTTGCATTCATCATTTAACCATGGTTTTTCTTAGATTTTGGAATTTGGCTTAGATTTAGGAATACAGCTATTGGCAATATCATAAAGAGCATCAGTGAATATTTTAAGGGGATCATCAACATCTTCAAATATTTCAGGAGTTATTTTGTTATAACAAGAGGTTTGAAATTTGCTCCAATCAGCTTTATGAAATTTCCATTTAATGGTTCTTTCATTGGGAGGGGGAAAGTGATTATTCAAAACAATGGGGTAATGATCACTTCTCCAAAGATCCTCCTCAACTTCCCATGTATAATCTAGTAAAAGGTTTGGAGAGCACATGGAGAGGTCAATAGATGTCTCGGAACCTGTGGCTGGATGAAGATAAGTGGGACTATCATCATTCCATAAACATAAATGATTGTTATTTAAAAAATCTTTGAGTATCGGATCTTTGGCATCTGTGTTATCCTTTCCTCCCTAAAGATAATTGTGAGCATTAAAGTCACCAACAATTATACAAGGTTTGGGGTAATTGAAGGAATAAATTATTAATTTCAATATTGTTAATTGGTTTATTTGGAGGTAAATATATAGAACAAATTGTAAATGTAGTGTGAAGTGATAACAACTATGGCCTGTAAATTTATATTAAAAGTTAATGAACTTTGTGGTACAGAATTCTTGACAAAAATTGTAACTCCACCATGTGCTCTATCCATGGCATGTACAGTTCCATCTTTATGATACGGTTCAAATCCTTTTAAAGTCATGGTATTACCTTTAATTTTAGTTTCCTGAAGACATATAATATTTGCATTATACTTTTGGATCAAGAGGTCTAATTCTGACATATTAGCTTGACTCCCCTACAATTCCACTGGCCACGGGCCGTGGCGCAGTTGGTTAGAGTGCCAGCCTATTAGCACCAGTTCCTCTGTGGTGATCCAAAGGTCGTGGGTTCGATCCCCAGCCGTGGCTAGGTTGAATTCATGATACAATTTCACACATGAGCTGAGGCCCGTGCGTGAAGGGTTAACCCGTTGTCCTTGTAAATCAGTGACCGGGTGGGTTGTCATGTCAAGGACCTGCGACATGACAATTCAGTGAGGCAGCACTATATCTGCTACAAGTAGGTCTCATCACGAAATGACCGAATTAATGTTGAAAGTGATGTAAAGCCCCAAACAAACAAACAAACAAACAAAACAATTCCACTGTAAAATACTTCCAATAGCCATCAATACTATTATAGAAATATAAAATAAATTTATGAAAATATGACAGGGTTATCTCCCCTGTGGGTGCGGGGATTAAAGAATAGCCCCACTGCCCCCCAGCATGTCGTAAAAGGCGACTAAAGGGGCGTCCTGTTTGCCGTAGGATGCGACCCGTGTCGGGAGGATATGGAATCCTGACGGGCTGAGCACTGGGCTGGTTTGGCAGTAATACCGGTCCAGTTGCAACACGCCTGTCTTGGATCCAGATGTTCACCAGACGGGAAGATCAGCTTAGGCCTGGGTCTGATTTAACCGGCTTGTTGTATATTTCCTTTAATATATTCTGGATTCTGGATGTTTTTATTCTAAGAGTATGTCATGTTGGGTATCGTCATGGCGTCAGGGCGTCAGGGCTTGGAGTTACCAGCCCAGAAAGGCGTCCCCTTGTTGGGCTCCGTGGTGGGTAGGGGACCTAACTGATGAAATATAAAATAACACACATGACGCAAAACAAACAAAAACGACCTTGGAATGACATAGACAGTGATGACGATTCGAATAAAACAGAAAAATGGCCTAGATTTTTAATTGCGGAAAGTTCCGATGCTGAACATACCCTGGCAAAAATGTCCCCCTTTGCAATTGCAAAGGAGATTCAAGGCATTGCCGGGGTGCCGAAAACAGTAAAAAAAAAATGGGAACTCGTTTATTAATTGAATTTGAGCGGAAAAGCCATGCGGACAATCTTTTAAGATGCCGAATGTTGGCCACAGTTCCAGTTTTGATAAAGGCTCATAAGACCCTCAATAATAAAAACGGAGTGATAAGATGCCCAGATCTGGCGGGAGTTTCTGAAGAGGAAATAGTGGATGAACTAAAAGATCAAAATGTGGTCCAATGCAAGCAAATTTTTTATTAAAAAGGATGGAACCAAAGTTCCAATCAATACATTTATTCTGACATTTGAAGCAGCGCAGCTTCCAACATCTATTAAAGTTGGCTATTTAAACGTCCAAGTTGATGTTTTTATTCCAAACCCTCTGCGCTGCTTCAAGTGTCAGAGGTATGGACATGGATCTGATCGATGCAAAGGAAATGTAACTTGTAAAGTTAATAAAGTCGGTTCAATTGACATTATGGACCGAGCACATGGCGGGGGGAGTTTCTATTTTTGTTAAATCCTGTATGCCCCAAAGTAAAGTAACATTAAATACTAATTTACAAGCTTCTGCTGTTAGGGTTACCTTGCACAATACATTGACAATATGTTCAGTATATTTACCACCAAGTGAACCAATTATTATTACAGATATAAATAACCTAATAACTCAGCTGCCACAACCATATATGCTAGTTGGTGACTTTAATGCTCACAACTATCTTTGGGGTGGCAGAAATAATACTGATGCCAAAGGACGTATAATAGAAGATTTCTTAAATAAAAATAGTTTGTGCCTTTGAAATAACGATTCTCCAACATATTTACATCCTGCTACAGGCTCTTTAACATCAATAGATCCCTCCATGTGCACTCCAAATTTATTTTTAGACTATTCTTGGGAAGTAGAGGAAGATCAATGCGGTAGTGATCATTACCCCATTATTTTAAATAACCATTTTCCTCCACCAGACGAACGAATCCCTAAGTGGAAATTTCATCAAGCGGATTGGGCAAAATTTCAGACATCCTGTTTTAATAAAATAACTCCAGGAATTTTAAACAATGTAGATGATCCTCTTCAAGTTTTTACTGATACATTGTATGATATTGCTGATTGATGTATTCTAAAATTCTAAAATTAAAGAAAAACCCTGGTTTAATGATGAGTGCAAAAAAGCTGTCAAGGAGCGAAAAAAAGCTTTAAAAATATTTAATCGACAGCCAACTCAATATAATTTGCACCAATTTCGTATAAAAAGAGCTAAAGCCTGTAATATTATTAAAATAAGCAAAAAAAAAGTTGTAAAGATTACGTTTCTACATTAAATACACGTTACCCAATTAAAAAATGCTGGGATATGGTGCCTAAAATTACTGGGAAGTAACGAGAGGGTTTTCTAAAAAATAGAAAAGAAAGAAACCAACTAAATTTCATATCTAATAACTTGGAACAATATAATAAGCCATTCACAATATGAGATTTAAAACTTGCTTTAGATAAATCCCATGATACCGCTCCTGGACCTGATCATATACACTATCAAATCCTCAAACACCTCCCTGACCAAACACTTGGGCATCTTTTGGATATTTTTAATAATATTTGGGAAAGTGGTAATTTTCCTCCTTCATGGAGTGAAGCCATTATTATTCCCATTCCCAAACCTGGCAAAGACTCGTCAGATTCAAATAATTATTGTCCCATTGCGTTGACAAGTTGTTTTTGTAAATCAATGGAACGAATGATTAACAAGCGTTTAGTTTGGTTTTTAGAAACTGCGGCTTATATTTCTGTTGCACAGAGTGGCTTTAGAAAAACGGGAAGTACTGTTGACCATCTGGTACGTTTAGAAACGTTTATACGAGAGGGTTTTATAAAAGGCAAACATGTGGTTAGTATATTTTTTTATTTTACGACACCACATGGAAATATGGAATAATAAGTGATTTATATGATATGGGATAAAGGGGTCGTTTACCCCTTTTTATTCAAAATTTTCTATCAAACAGACATTTCAAAGTTCAAGTGGGTGCATCACTTTCTGATGCTTTTGATCAGGACATGGGTGTTCCACAGGGTAGTATACTATCAGTCACACTTTTTATTATTAAAATTAACAGCATTGTTGATTGTATGAGGCCTGGAGCAGATTGCTCACTTTTTGTTGATGATTTCAACTTAAGCTACAGGTCAGCAAGCATGCATACAATAGAACGACAGCTCCAACAACACCTAAATAGATTACAAGAATGGGCTGATAACAATGGATTTAAGTTTTCTTTGAAAAAGACTGTATGTATGCACTTTTATAAAAAGTGGAAGGCTCACCCAGATCCTGATCTACACCTTGGCCAAACTCGAATCCCTATTGTCGAAGAAACCAAGTTTCTTGGACTTATATTTGATAGAATACTATCTTTTATCCCTCATATTAAATATGTAAAAAAGAAATGCCAGAAGGCATTAGATTTTTTACGGGTTCTCGCCCATACCACTGGTACGTTCCAAACTTGATTATGGGTGTATGGTATATGGATCAGCACGTCCATCGTAAATTAAAATGCTCGATCCTGTACAAAATCAAGGGTTAAGACTATGCCTTGGTGCATTTCATACCTCGCCTGCAGATAGCTTGGCAGTAGAGGCAGATGAACTGCCTCTTGATTTAAGAAGAGAAAAGTTTGCCCTTCAGTACGCTGCAAAAATTGCTGCTTGTCCAGACAATCCTGTACATGACGCTATATTCAATCCAAATTATGTTGATCTTTTTGAAAATAAACCAAATACAATACCGACTTCTGGCATTCACATTAAAGAATGTTTGCAATCTTTAAATTTAAATCCGAATCACGTAGCTAAATTTCAATATCCAGAAACACCTCCATGGACCTATGCAACTTTAAATATTAATCTAGCCATGTCAGAATTAAAGAAATGCTCAACAGATCCATCCCTTTATATAAATAGATATAAAGAAATTAAATCTATTTTCACTGGATATCAGTGTATATACACTGATGGATCATTTGACGATGAGAAGGCTGCTGCAGCAAGGGCAAACATATTTATTCAGAACGTCTGCCAAATAAATCATTGATTTTTTTCTGCAGAACTACATGCTTTGTACCTTGCTTTGGATCATATGGAGACTTCTCCACATCAAACATTTTATATTTTTTCTGATTCTTTGTCTTGTTTACAAGCATTGAAAGCAAAGGATTGGAAAAATCCCTCTATTTACAAAATTCTCAAACAGTATCATAGACTTTGTATAGATGAAAATGAAGAAATTTGTTTTTATTGGATCCCAGTCACATTGGAATCCATGGAAATGAGGCTGCTGACCAAGCTGCCAAAACAGCATTGGACAAACGCCCAATAGATTTACTTATTCCATATACAGAGTTTAAGAAATATATTACTGTTTTTTTACGTTCTAAATGGCAATTGCGCTGGAACGAAGCTATTTTTAATAAATTACATGAAATTAAGCCCGTTCTAGGCAAAACTAAAGGTGCTATTAGAATTAACCGTAGGGAAGAGTCAGTTTTGACCCATATAAGAATAGGACATAGTCATTTGACGCACTGTTATCTGTTTAAAGGTGAAGATCAACCTGAATGTATTGATTGTCAAAGGGCTTTGACTATTAAACATATTTTAATTGAGTGTATCGATTTTGATATTATACAAACTCAATATTTTAATGTACAAGGTTTACATACGTTATTTGATACTTTAGATACTTCTGTGATAGTAACTCACATAGGACTTTATAATCAGTTTTAAAGGCAGAGCTTTTGTTTATGTCATCGACTTATTTATCAAGAACTGCAAAACATCATACTGATAAAGTCTTTTAAACAAATTATACATTTTCATTATATATTTGATTGATATTATATATATGCTGTTGATAAATTCTTGTGTTATCTACATATTGTTTTAACATTTACATTTTGTTTCTAGTCAATATTACGTTTCTGTTTTTCCTGTTTTGGCACTGAATGACGTCATTGTGTCGATGTGCCGTTAAGAAACCATTCATTCATTCATTCATTTATGACAGGGTTATTTGTTTTGATTGCGTTGGAGCTTAAAGACTTGGGGTTCAGATAATTGGTTTGTTTCCATTCTTTCAATAGATTGTGATCGCTGAGGTACAGAGGCAGTAACACTACTGATTTTTCCATGTTTGATGGTATTTATTTGCTGGTTATCTTTACTTTTTTGGGGGGGTTTATTTGAATTATTTGAAATAGATTCTCCTGGAGGAAAATCTATCTCTGTAGCAAAATTTATAACTGTAGGAGAGGATACAGGAGTCTGTGTAGATATATGAATTGGGGTATTTGTAATAGAACTATAATCCTTTTCATTAATTGGCCATGTAATATATGTTTGAATTGAAATTGATTTCATCTCTTTTTTCTTTACAGTGGAAGCATATGAATTCACATTTGTGCTACTTTGAGTTTCAATATGTTTTCTTGCCTCTGGAAATGAAATATTTTCTGTATGATGTATTCTCTGAATTTCTTTTTCTTGTAAATACAAAGGACATTTTCTAGAATAAGTTGGATGATCATCCTGATAATTCACACATTTAAAAGATGGGGTTTCACAGTGTTCACTGTCATGTTGACCAGCACATTTAGGACATGTTAAGTTGCGTTTGCATCTGTCTGAGCCATGACCATATTTCTGACATTTGAAACAATGCAGTGGACTTGGAATGTATACATTCACTCTTACATTTAAATATCCAACTTTGATTGATTGTGGTAGTTGCTTGCCTCAAAAGTGAGAATATATGTATTGATAGGAGTTCTGATGCCATCTTTATTAATGATAATACGACGGCAGGCCACAACATTCTGATCATTTAACTCCTCAACAATGTCTTTCTCAGATATTCCAGAAAGTTCTGGACATCTAATAACTCCCTTTCTGGTGTTCAGGGTTTTATGAGGTGTACTTTTGACAGGGATAGTTGCCTGCAAAGTGCATTTCAATAAATTATTGGAATGGCTCTTCCTGTCAACTTCAATCAATAATTTGTCCCTTATCTTCTTTATGTCCTTCACCTTTCCTGCTATTCCTTGAATTCCTTTCTCAATAGCAAAAGGAGACATTTTTTTAATAGTGCGTTCTCGATCAGTACTCTCAACAATTAAAAATCTAGACCATCTGTTCTAATTCACATTCAAGTCATTATCCGAGTCCGTTTCTGTATCAGCCCTTTGTCTTTTTTGTTTGTTGGATGCCATATGTGTTTTGTTAATCATTCATTGCCCATGTTCCTAAGCCTTACTCTGACTCCTATTTTAATAACAGGGAGTTATGGGTATGGGGCAGAGCCATCAGCACATCTATAAAACTCGGCTACATTAGACAATATACTCAAGAATACATAAAATGTACCCCGGATTGACCCGTTTGAGCAGTCAAGCTCCACACATCTGTCAAGCTAAATTTGTTGAAACTGCCATTATTTGTTTTGATAAATTTGTTTATATTACCATACATTTACTCTTAAAAACATGTAGAATTAATCATTGATAATGTATCAAAATTATAAGAAATCTAAACTTTATTTAACTTTAGTTTTTAGATATGGTGAAATATGTGGAGCTATATTCCACAAGCCGGTTGGACAATATCGGGCCCTAAAGTCAAGGATGAATATTTGGGTTCAAAAAGGTGTGTTGCAACTGGACCGGTATTACTGCCAACCTGCAGAACTCCATATCCTCCCCTTACGTGACGCACCTCACGGCAAACAAGGTGCCATGTTTATTTTTTTTGTTCGCCTCTTACGAACTGACAAAAAAACCAGGGAGTAAAAATATCAGAAGACCATTCTAACCCCAGGCCCCCTTTTACGACATGCTGGGGGGCAGTGGGGCTATTCTTTAATCCCTGCACCCACAGGGAAGGACCATCCTGGAGTTGTCCTATATATGATTGGTTGCCAATATGACACGACCACCCCGGAGTAGATCCTATATATGTTTGGTTGCCAATATCACATGACCAAGGCCACGGGCCGTGGCACAGTTGGTTAGAGTGCCAGCTTACTAGCACCAGTTCCTCTGTGGTGATCCAAAGGTTGTGGGTTCGATCCCCGGCCATGCCGAGATTGATCTCATAATTCAATTTCCCATATGAGCTGAGGCCCGTGCCAAAGGGTTAACCCGTTGTTCTTGTAAATCGGTGACCGGTGGGTTGTCATGTCAAGGACCTGCAACATGACAATCCAGTGAGGCAGCACTATATCTGCTACAAGTAGGTCTCATCACTAAATGACTGAAATAATGTTGAAAGTGATGTAAACCCCAAACAAACAAAACAAACAAACAAACTTATGTGCCTGTTCCTCACATAGAAGCCCAATCTTATGATTTCATCTTTGTTTTCTGTAAAATTATTTTTGATATAGTTTGTCAATGTTTGCCAAAATATATATAATAATATATATATATATATATATATATTTATATATATATTAATTGAGTAAAAATTTAACTATTATCTACTTCTAGCAATTATGGTAATCATACAGCCTATTCAAATATCTTATTTATTTTTTTAAATATCAAATTTATGTGAAAAATATCTAATTCAGTGAAAAATATTTTATGCGAGTCAACACATTGCTGTTTATAAGGGAAGACCTGACTCAAAGACTGCATGAAATCCCCCGATCACAGGCTTGGCTTTACATCACAAGGACTTTGAATGGCAACACTGTGTATGCTGATAATTGGTATCAGTGAAATTTACTATTTGACCCTCTTTATTGAAATTTAGGGTTTTTTACACTACTGAACGGGAAGACATCAAAGGCTACATGGAATCTTCCTTAAAGGCTGGGCTGTATAGAATTGAATTGTTTTATTTATTTTTATTTTTTTTGGCAAACATAATAAAATATAATAAAAATATAATAAAAAGAAACTATTAACATGTGGAATCTTTAAAACTATAATTTACATGTTTTATCATTTTCTATTACAGTGCCAAAATGTAGCACATTCTTTTTTGAACATGCACAACTGTTTTCCTTATTGTATGTACGTATATGTGTGTGTGTGTGTATGTGTTGGCTCAAGTTTATAGTCTATGCCTAACTGACGAGTCCTGGGAAGACTCTTTGGGCCATTAACCTGTATCAGGACAAAACACTGTCAATAACTCGCAATAAATAAGATCTACCTTTGAAAATGTCTGTCAATTAAATATCACCCGTCAAAATCCCATTTCCAGTGCAGTTATATAACATTTTTATTGGCAGTGTCTTAGGGATAAGTATTAAGTAAATTTGAGGATAATTCTCTCCATATATGAATCGGACCTTGTCAGAAAATGAGCATTATAAAAAAAAAAAAATACAAAATATAGAATGACATATCAAAAACCTATTTTGTGTTAATTTTATTGTATTAATTTTATTCTATCTATTCTATCACATCTATACAACTATTAGTTAACACTGTAATTTTATTATTACTTTGTTTGATTTGCTCATTCTGGAGGATTTTGTGGTCATGAAAAGGACCTTGTATGTGAGATGTCTCAGAACTTTTACTTCACATATCTCAGTGGGACATTGACAGAAGAGGTTGCAATACACTTGGCCATGAGTTGTTTCCCTTCAGCATTGAGATGGATTGAGTCGTCTTTTCCTTCAGCTGTTTTTATGACATAGAGGTCGAGGTAAGGCTGCACACATCTGATAAAATGATCATGCAAGTTGAAGAAGTGGAGTCCTATTATCTCCTTGAGGCCTGCATTAAAATCGAGAACCTTTTGTCGCTGTTCATCTATGTGAAGGTCCTTGGGTCTGGGAATGACACTCATGACAACCATGTGAGGTATACAGGAGCCATTCTGAAGACACTGGTCGACTGTTGTGTCTAGTAGATGCACCATCTCCTCTATCAGCTCTCGCACTTGCTTATTTCGGATATGGCTTTCCCCTGGCTCAGGACGAGAACCATCAATTGTGTTGGTCCCACCATCTACAGCACCAATCTAGACGTAGAAACCCAGAGTTTGTAAGGATCAGCATCATCTATGGTCAGCAGCTTTGCAAGGGTCTTGATAGTGGTCCACCTCTGGCCTGAATATAGACGTCTTGTAGGGGCAGGTCCCTGCAGATGGAGTCCGAGATGATAGTGATGGGAACATCTTGAAGACAGAGAGGAACTGAAAGAGCTGCCATGCTTAATGTTGAGGTGTGAGCTGTCAGGTGTAGTTATAGAAACTGATTCTGCCTCAAAAGTGCTGAGCTTTTATAGGCCAGATTATAGGGGCAGCTAATAGAAAGCCACCAATAAGGTGTCAAAAATCACAAAATCCTAGGTGTGAATCATAAACCACCAATAAAAATTCGTGGTCATCCTGGGATTTCCCAATATATTTTTTTAATATTTTTAAATGTTAATAGATATTCAGCGATCAATATCTAAAATTGTTCCCAAAAAAATTCAAATGTCAGATTCCAAAAGATAGCCAGTGAATGGCAGCCAATTAAAAATTGCCATGATTTCACACCTCCATAAATAATCCAGTTATGTGTGAAATGTCATCAAGGAAACATGGTACAGCTGCTCCAAACAAACTGCTATTCTCAATAGCAATGACTGTTGTAAACAAGCTGAGTAAATAGTTCAAAATGTTCCAAAATTTAATCCTTCCATTGCTATGATTCTGATAATATTAAAATATCAAGTTATACTGACTATGCCAGGTTAGATGTATTTTCAGGGGAACCAAATCCTATCTATCTTGCTACTATCATAGAGAATAGTAAAAAAAATATTTATAATTTTACATAAATTGAACACCCGAATTGCCAGTTTTCTAAAATGTTTTGTGTGCATCTGGTCTGTGGATAGCAGAAGTTCATGCTTTAAGGCAAAGGACACCTTATACTAAATACAACAAAAATGTTGTGAAATATATCCAAAAATAAATGTATCAGTATCATTGTTTACTGCAAACACAGTACATATTTTTGAGTCACTTGGCCATTTCAATCTGTGCCTAAGAAAGGTGTTGTGCTGTCACACCTTTGACAAAGCTGACCATTTTAACTCGTAGAAAATTAATCACACTTAGCCTTTTATATGGTACATGTTTAAAGCTTATGAAATGTTAAACTTGTTCACTGTTTAATCGAAAAAAATATAACAACTGAATGGGATGAAAAGCACTAGTAACAAGGATAAAGTTTGGATAGGACAAGGTTTGAAATGGGGATTCAAATGGTCTTTAACAAAGTGAAAAATACTAAACAGATTTGTTGGAATATATATTTTATTAACCTAAGAAAATGTATTTCACTACTGCTCACACAAAATCATTTGAATATGCAATTTATTACATTGAGTCGATTTTTGATACATTATGATTGTCATAAACCATATCAAAAGAAATTACTAAATATCCAAGAAATATTGGAATCCTGAATAATTTACAATATATTTTATCTGAAAAGGCAAAGTTACTGATCTGTAAAATTGTCTTTAAATTTTAATATATTCTCAGGAATATGGAGAATACAATGTCAACACTGAGCCAAACTCAAATTGCCTTAGATTGATTAAATATTGAAACTGTAAGAACAGAGATTTTATAAATTCAGAAACAGCTAACGTCTATATGCTTACAAAAAAGCTTCCAACAAACAAATTAGATACATCATCACAGTACAGACACATTGGACATCTCACACATTTACCAGATGTATTGACACAGTGGACATCTCACACATTTACCAGATGTTTTGACACAGTGGACATCTAACACATTGTATTGCAGACACATTATACTGCAGACACATTGAACCACAGACTTACTCTCACACTGACATTGAACATCAGTGGACATATTGGACCACACACTGAACATCAGACACATTGACCTTGCTTGTGGCCCTTCCAACATAATGGATTAGGTGGTCCACTTTATACATAGACACATTGACACATGGAACCCTTCCAACATTATGGATAAGTTGGTCTACTTTATACATAGACACATTGAACCAATGACACATTGACCTTGCTTTCGGCCCTTCCAAAATAATGGATTGGGTGGCCCCCTTTTTACATAGACACACTGACACAAAGATACATTGACCTTGATTGCGACCCTTCCAACATAATGGATTAGGTGGCCCACTGACACCATGATACACACATTAGCCATAATACACTTTAATACAAATTCCACAAAACCATTCTTCTTCCTCTGGCTCAATGGACAAGCCCACACACTTCAAGTGGAACCATTCCCTGCACTTGTGAGGTCTGTAGGTATCTGTGGCAGGGAAGGGTTCCAGCTGATTTGCTGTCAACCAGGCTACAAGGTGACGCCTCATGCCTGAAGAATATTGAACAGTGGCAGGATCTTGGTACTCTGCAAGAGATGCAATAAATGCAATGGCATATACCCCACAACTGGATTCATCATTCTGCCTGTCCATTGCGATGGTATTGATGATAACCTGGTGGTCTTTGGATTTCATGTATGCACAAATGTCTTTCACAGTTCTTTTTGATGGTTGTGTGTCATAATAAGACACCACATTATCCCCAGCCCCAGCTATTGCTGCCAAGTGGTTTCCACCCACATGAAGATCCTGCAAAAATCCAACTCCTGCATGTCACGGTGGCCATTGATAGTTTTGCTGTAGAACAGTGTCATGCAGCCCGTCAAGATCAGGATGGCTTGCATTCACGCTCTGTGAGGCAGCAGCAATATGCCTGTCATCCAGCAACTTTGTTGTTGACTTCCCTCCCTTACTTTCACATTCAGTAAGCATAATAGATGACAGCTGCCCTGCAGTGTTTTTTTGCTGGTGTCTGGTTCACGTTTGTTTCCTGTTGGTTTCTTTCCTTGCTTTTGTCTTGCTTATGTCTTGCTGGATCAGGTCAAGTATGTGATGGGTGGCAATGATTGTTGCAGCAGATACCCTTCATTTTTACACAGACATTTTTTTGAGACACATGGACCTTGACAGGTACAAGCTTTGTTTATGAATTTTTGAGCCAGATTACACTTTCTGACTGCTTCACGGAGTGTCACCACCTGATCGTGTGTGGATATACACGTGGCCTATGTATGGATCAAGTTCCTCTGTCCTGAACTGTCCATGTAATGTGCCAGAAACACAAGCCAGTTAATACCTCCTGTCTGTGACACCCTTTACATGTATGACCATACATGGCAGTCTCTTCAGTTCGCATGATGCCCGTTCCTGAGTTGGGATAGCTACCGTCACAAAATCACCCTGAAGCCTAAAAGACATGCATATAAGACATGCATTTAGAACACATATTTTGATTTGTGATGGGAAGAGATGGGATAGAGCATTCAAAGAAATGTTGCCTGTATTATGGAACAACTTGGAAGTTGTAATTAAATGAGGCAGTAAAACAGATTCAGAATACTTTTTATTCAATATATATCAAGCTATCAGCAAGTGTTGGAAAAAAAGTTTGGTATATTGTCACTATCATGGAGAATAAATATTTATTATAATTGTTATTATTATTATCATCATTATTACAAAATTACCTCATCAAATTCTTTCATTTTCTTATGGTATCTTTTGTCATAGGCAGTTTTCATTTTGCTTACTGCCTTCATTGTCTGTGTCCATGCCTGTTCCCTGGCCATCTCATGAGCTGAACAGAAATGATTGTCATCTGAATCTGAATCCATGATTGATGGTTTTGTCTCTTGTGCCAATCTGTGCCTTTCATTTCTGTAAAAATATAAGTGTAGCAAGCAACTTATATTGTGAAATTATCCCATTGGTAAAACTGCACCATTTCATAACTTGCGAAGAGATGTGAATTATGATAACCACTAACTGCACTAAAAAAACTTTGTTTTGCTTGAATATTTTCCCTTCTTACATAATGAAATGACACATGCAAGAGATATTTGTGACGAAAATAACATGCTTTTCAAGCCAAATATATTACTACCCCTGAGGTTAGACAATACTTTCTCCCCTGTGGGTGCGGGGATTAAAGAATAGCCCCACTGCCCCCCAGCATGTCGTAAAAGGCGACTAAAGGGGTGTCCTGTTTGCCGTGGGATGTGACCTGTGTTGGGGAGGATATGGAATCCTGACGGGCTGAGCACTGGGCTGGTTTGGCAGTAATACCGGTCCAGTTGCAACACGCCTGTCTTGGATCCAGATGTTCACCAGACGGGCAGATCAGCTTAGGCCTGGGTCTGATTTAACCGGCTTGTTGTATATTTCCTTTAATATATTCTGGATTCTGGATGTTTTTATTCTAAGAGTATGTCATGTTGGGTATCGTCATGGCGTCAGGGCTTGGAGTTACCGGCCCAGAAAGGCGTCCCCTTGTTGGGCTCTGTGGTGGGTAGGGGACCTAACTGATGAAATATAAAATAACCCACATGACGCAAAACAAACAAAAACGACCTTGGAATGACATAGACAGTGATGACGATTCGAATAAAACAGAAAAATGGCCTAGATTTTTAATTGCGGAAAGTTCCGATGCTGAACATACCCTGGCAAAAATGTCCCCCTTTGCAATTGCAAAGGAGATTCAAGGCATTGCCGGGGTGCCGAAAACAGTAAAAAAAAATGGGAACTCGTTTATTAATTGAATTTGAGAGGAAAAGCCATGCGGACAATCTTTTAAGATGCCGAATGTTGGCCACAGTTCCAGTTTTGATAACGGCTCATAAGACCCTCAATAATAAAAACGGAGTGATAAGATGCCCAGATCTGGCGGGAGTTTCTGAAGAGGAAATAGTGGATGAACTAAAAGATCAAAATGTGGTCCAATGCAAGCGAATTTTTTATTAAAAAGGATGGAACCAAAGTTCCAATCAATACATTTATTCTGACATTTGAAGCAGCGCAGCTTCCAACATCTATTAAAGTTGGCTATTTAAACGTCCAAGTTGATGTTTTTATTCCAAACCCTCTGCGCTGCTTCAAGTGTCAGAGGTATGGACATGGATCTGATCGATGCAAAGGAAATGTAACTTGTAAAGTTAATAAAGTCGGTTCAATTGACATTATGGACCGAGCACATGGCGGGGGGAGTTTCTATTTTTGTTAAATCCTGTATGCCCCAAAGTAAAGTAACATTAAATACTAATTTACAAGCTTCTGCTGTTAGGGTTACCTTGCACAATACATTGACAATATGTCTTGGATCCAAATGTTCACCAGACAGGCAGATCAGATTAGGCCTGGATCTGATTTAACCGGCTTATGGTATATTTCCTTTAATATATTCTGGCTATTTGATTTTTATTAATGACAATTTTAATGTTTGAAATTTAGGAACAATTGATAAATTTTTGATAAATATTTCTTGAAAGGAGATTACTACTGACTGGTTCAATCGAGGGATATAAATAAAATCCGAAAGGGTGGAGTTTTTATTCCAAGAGTATGTCATGTTGGGTATCCTCATGGCGTCAGGGCTTGGAGTTACCGGCCCAGAAAGGCGTCCCCTTGTTGCGCTCCGTGGTGGGTAGGGGACCTAACTGATGAAATATAAAATAACACACATGGCGCAAAACAAACAAAAACGACCCAGGAATGACATAGACAGTGATGACAATTCAAATAAAACAGAAAAATGGCAGAGATTTTTAATTGCGGAAAGTTCCGTCGGAAAGTTCCGATGCTGAACATACCCTGGCAAAAATGTCCCCCTTTGCAATTGCAAAGGGGATTCAAGGCATTGCCGGGGTGCCGAAAACAGTTTAAAAAATGGGAACACGTTTATTAATTGAAGTTAAGCGGAAAAGCCATGCGGACAATCTTAAGATGCCGAATGTTGGCCACAGTTCCAGTTTTGATAACGGCTCATAAGACCCTCAATAATAAAAAAAGAGTGATAAGATGCCCAGATCTGGTGGGAGTTTCTGAAGAGGAAATAATGGATGAACTAAAAGATCAAGATTAAGAAGGATGGAATCAAAGTTCCAATCAATACATTCATTCTGACATTTGAAGCAGCGCAGCTTCCAACATCTATTAAAGTTGGCTATTTAAACATCCGAGTTGATGTTTTTATTCCAAACCCACTGTGCTGCTTCAAGTGTCAGAGGTATGGACATACTTCTCCACATCAGACATTTTAAATTTTTTCTGATTCTTTGTCTTGTTTACAAGCATTGAAAGCAAAGGATTGGAAAAATCCTTGAGCGCCATCATAGACTCTGTACTGAGGAAAATAAAGAGATTCGTTTTTATTAGATTCCCAGTCATATTGGAATCCTTGGAAATGAGGCTGCTGACCAAGCTGCCAAAGCAGCATTGGATAAGCGCCCAATCGTTATGCTTATACCTTATACAGAGTTTAAGAAATATATTACTGTTTTTTTACGTTCTAAATGGCAATTGCACTGGAACGAAGCTATTTTTAATAAACTACACGAAATTAAGCCTGTTTTAGGTAAAGCCAAAGGTGCTATTAGAATTAACCGAAGAGAAGAGTCTGTTTTATCACGTATAAGAATTGGACATAGTCATTTGACTCACTGCTATCTTCTTAAAGGCGAAGATCTGCCTCAGTGTATTGGATGTCAAAGGGCTTTGACTATCAAACATGTTTTAATTGAATGTATCGATTTTGATATAATGACTCAATATTTTAATGTGCAAGATTTACATTCGTTATTTGATACTGTAGATACTTCTGTGATAGTATCGTTTTTAAACCAAATAGGACTTTATAACCAATTTTAAGTGTGGAGCACTTGTTTACTTAGGTCATTGGCCAGTTTATCAAGAACCGCAAAACATCAGATGGTATTTAAAGTCTTTTAAATTGAATTTATTTATACAAATTAGTTATGTCTATAACTGATATATTGAAAGGATTTTATTGATATTTTGTGTTGTTAAGATTATGTACATATCACATAGATTTTATAAACATTTATGTTTTAACCACTTTTAGGCACTAAATAACCTTAATGGTTGATGTGCCTCGAAGCAACCATTCATTCATTCATTCCTCTCTCGAAACATCCTTGGGATTGCGAGTGCCTTGGCTGACCAGTGACAAAGACTGTTTCATGTCCCTTGGGGTCCCATATGTTGAAGAGCTTTCTCGGTAATGCATTAACGAATTCCCAGCCATTGTCTGAATGAAAAATCTTTGGTGGACCCACATATGCCAGAACCCGCTCTTTGATCATTGTGGCTACCTCTTCTGCTGTTTTAGATTTCAGTGTGAAAAGTATGTGGAATTTGGTGAAGTGGTCTACAAAGTGGCAGATAAATTTGTAGTTACCATCTGGGGTATGCAACATGCTGATGTGGTCAACCTGAAAAAGGCCACAGGCCGTGGCGCAGTTGGTTAGGGCGCCAGCTTATTAGCACCAGTTCCTCTGTGGTGATCCATAGGTCGTGGGTTTGAACTCATGATACAATTTCCCACATGGGCTGAGGCCTGTGCCAAAGGGTTAACCTGTTGTCCTTGTAAATCTGTGACTGGGTGGGTTGTCATGTCAAGGACCTGCCACATGACAATTCAGTGAGGCAGCACTATATCTGCTACAAGTAGGTCTCATCACGAAATGACTGAAATAATGTTGAAAGTGATGTAAAATCCCAAACAAACAAAGAAATGCTCAACAGATCCATCCCTTTATATAAATAGATATAAAGAAATAAAATCTGTTTTCACTGGATATCAGTGTATTTACACTGATGGATCATTTGATGATGACAAGGCTGCTGCAACTGCTGTTAAGGGCAATCATATATATTCAGAACGTCTGCCAGATATATCGTCTATTTATTCTGCAGAACTTCATGCTTTATACCTTGCTTTAGATCATGTGGAGACTTCTCCACATCAAAAATTTTAAAGTTTTTCTGATTCTTTGTCTTGTTTACAAGCATTGAAAGCAAAGGATTGGAAAAATCCCTGTATTCACAAAATTCTCGAACGGTATCATAGACTCTGTACTGAGGAAAATAAAGAAATTCGTTTTTATTGGATCCCCAGTCACATTGGAATCCATGGAAATGAGGCTGCTGACCAAGCTGCCAAAGCAGCATTGGACAAACGCCCAATAGATTTACTTATTCAATATACAGAGTTTAAGAAATATATTACTGTTTTTTTACGTTCTAAATGGCAATTGCGCTGGAACGAAGCTATTTTTAATAAATTACATGAAATTAAGCCCGTTCTAGGCAAAACTAAAGGTGCTATTAGAATTAACCGTAGAGAAGAGTCTGTTTTAACCCGTATAAGAATAGGACATAGTCATTTGACGCACTGTTATCTGTTTAAAGGTGAAGATCAACCTGAATGTATTGGTTGTCAGAGGGCTTTGACTATTAAACATATTTTTATTGAGTGTATCGATTTTGATATTATACGAACTAAATATTTTAATGTACAAGGTTTACATACGCTATTTGATACTGTAGATACTTCTGTGATAGTATCGTTTTTAACTCACATAGGACTTTATAATCAGTTTTAAGGGCAGAGCTTTTGTTTATTTATGTCATTGTCTTATTTATCAAGAACTGCAAAACATCATACTGATAAAGTCTTTTATACAAATTATGCATATTTATTATATTTGATTGATATTATATAAATGATGTTGACAAATTCTTGTGTTATCTACATATTGTATTAATATTTACATTTTTTTTCTAGTCAATATTACATTTCTATTTTTACTGTTTTGGCACTGAATGACCTTATTGTGTCAATGTGCCGTAAAGAAACCAATCATTCATTTTACTAACCAAATGTAAAAAAATCAGCTTTAACAGACACATATTCACATTCTTTATGAAATGCAGATGTGTTAAAAAAGTGAGGTTTTCTTTCATGACACTAAAATAAACAAGATCCTGAAGCTTTCAAGATTCAAGCAAACCAAATCCAACATGTAAATTCAATATTAACTGGTGAAAGTTGCACATCAGCCATCTACATGCAATTGTTGTTATCCACCAAATGATCATATCCTCTTTCAATCTGAATCATAAAAAATGTGGCCCATGTTAAGTATGCCCCACCATGTGTAGGAATACATTATGAATGTTCATGAGACAATCATTTTAAATAAATATACCCCACCTTTTCATAATTGCCTATATTATGATCATCAGCAAATGGGCAATGGGCAAAACCTTTTCAACTTGCCTTAATTATAACCATAGGCAAATAGGTAGTGGGCAAACTTTTGAAGAAGGGATTGCCTATATTGTGATCATCGGCAAATAGGCAGTGGGCAAACTTTTGAAGCAGGGATTGCCTATATTGTGATCATCGGCAAATGGGCAATGGGCAAAACTTTTTCAGCCTGCCATCATTATGACCATAGGCAAATAGGCAGTGGGCAAACTTTTGGAGCAGGGATTGCCTATTTTGTGATCATCGGCAAATGGGCAAGGGGAAAACTTTAGTAAATGACTGAAGTAAGTGGGCAAATGAGCAAAATTGAAAATTGTAAAGGTTTGTTTTCTTTTTATTTCATAGCAAAACATACCTACAAATATTTCTTGTTGATCTGTTTTCTTCAATACTGTATGGGTGTTTGCATGCATATGTGCATGTAAGTTATTATGATCCCTTTAAGTGCATGAGCAGTAGACAAATCTGTCTTAATCTTATGATTTGCCTATGATGGGCATAGTCAATATTTATTTTAGGGACATGGTAACTATATATATAAGAGTGTGATATTTCTATTTGGATTTGTGTCATGTTTTGCACTTTGAAAGAGATCATGATATTACAATTTGAGAGAATTTTTTGATGATATGGAATAGGAATATGTCACAATACTGTGACTGTATAGTTTAACTCTGGAACAATTAATAAAGGACAAAACACTAGTTCAAATGGAGAAAACTCATAAAGTGATGTGGCCTTTTAGCTTACCACACGCAGATGAATTTGAATAAGCAAAGGTGCACAGAAACATGCAAGTTAACACATTTGTTATGTACTTCATTATATTCCTCTTGTTCTCACGATATCATACATATTGAAATCATTTCTGTAAGTGCATTATTAGTGAAAATAATAAAATATGCTTATGTAACAAGATCTTGATGGTCTTATACACAAGTATTTATGGTAAAACATAAATACGATGTTTGTATTTTCTATATAATGGATATAGGACATAGCGGATCGATTTTTATTGCATTTTAAAAGATAAATAAAGGTATTTACCAAATATTATCACAAATTATGCTTCGCAGGTCAATAATTTCTCCACAAAGTAAAACGTAAATATGATGTATGTGATGTCCTTGACAAAACAAAGCGTTTTGAAATAAGACATCGGATGTAGCGGATCAATTATAATTGCGTTTTAAATGATAAATAAAAGTATTTACCCAATTTTATCAAATATTACGCTTTGCAGGCCATGAACAGAACAAAACCATCCATCCATTTAACATGCATTACGCAATACTAGCGTGAAAGCATTTCTGTCAAAAAGGGAAGACATGACTCAAAGAAGTGGCAACAATGATGAAATGCCCTTGAAGATGAATACTGTGAACGCTGATTTTCACACCACTGAATGGGAAGACACCAAAGGCTGTATAGAATTGAATTGTGCGATATAATTAAATATTAATTTTAATTGACATAAAAGTAAAATGTAAATACTCTGTCCGTGACATCCTTGACCTTAGCATCAAAACAAAGCATTTTAATTTCGAACTTTCAAATCATCCATCAGGGATCCATCACTGTGCAATATATTAATATTTCAATGGGAATGAATACACTGGCTGGACTCTGATCGTTTTCGCGCCAAAAACAAGAGCCTCTCCCCGTCACTTCCACTTTTCAGAATGGCGACCTCGTGTTACATAAGCATACTTAAGCATTGTTAAACTGACATTTTCTCCGACTTTTGCACTTATTAAACTTCCACTTATTAAATGAAGATGGACTACTGTTGAGACTTGGTTAAATATTATTAGCGTTCACAGTTTTGCTCTTATAGGACATGCGTGTGAAAATGCTTTCACACGCATGATATATTTATGATACCTTTATTTATCATTTAAAATACAATTAAAATTGATCCGCTACGTCCGATATCTGTTCTTATGAAAATACGAAAGTTTGTAATGAACACACTTTGTTTTGGCACTAAGGTCAAGGACGTGGATAAATTCCCGACCTGGTAAGTGTAATTTGTGATAATATTGGGTAAATACCTGGCCGTAAATCACCGTCCATAGGTTGCCCTCGTGAATAAGATGGCCCCAAAGCATTAACTAAGGATTTGGGTATGAAAACTTCATCTTATATTTGAGTAAATACTGTTAATTGTACTCGAATCACACATAACTGTCTACCTTTTGTTTTAACGATTCTATACATATCTAAATAATAAGCCGAGATGTTAATGCGAAATTTTTAAAACAAAAATTAAAAATTTATTATATCGTTTATAAATATGGCAGTCATTTTCAGAGCCAAAAACATAGTTAAATCTATGATAATCATACATAACTGTCTTCATTTTTTCTGTAATATTTGTGCCCCCAAGTCAGGAATCACCCCTTGTTATGCAATCTTAAACTGGGGCACATTCCTGTGTTAAAATTACACAAAATTCTCATTAAAATTCAGTTTAGATGATCATGTACTTATGTATGTAACTGATGAGCATGTTATTCTCTTTAAAATTTGTGTACGATAGTCGTTACATAAAGTTTATAAAGTACGCATTTTTTTCAATCTGGCCATTGTCCACCGTACGGTTATGCTCAGAAACCACTCAGATTGGCTGCGATTTAGTGGCCAGATGTGTTGCGAGTGACCAGAATGATGTCACTTAGCATCCAGATCAGTCATGAGCGTCCAAAATGACGCGCTGTGACCAGATTGGTTCAGATTTACTACACAGATTGGTTCAGAGCTCTCCCACCCCTGATAATATCAAATAAAAATAAAAGAATGACTCAGACATTTAAAATATATAAACATCACATTTAGAAGACCCTAATACATGGTTAACGTGGTGACATGGTGTCATAAGTAGATACCATTAATGGCAACCCAACACTATTCCACTCTTAAAATGATAAAACAAGCCAATTCTATTGTGTGTGTATATAATAATGATATATATATATATTATATATATATATATATATGTATATATATATATATATATATATATATATATATATATATATATATATATATATATACATATATATATATATATATATACATATACATATATATATATATACATATATATATATATATATATATACATATATATATATATATATATATACATATATATACATATATATATATTGAGTTATGACCTCTTTAAACTGTCAGCCATTTTCACCCTTCTTGAAATCGTCTGAAATCTCTGCCCAAATTAGCAAAATAAATATTCAATTACTGCTTATGCCTCCATCACATTTGCACCGGGGAGTTTATCAACAACAATCTGATATATGCTGTAGCTGTGGTCACATTATTGAAGGGCACCGCACGGCACGTGCAAGACTGAATGGCACAGACTTATGCCTCAGTCACATTTGCACCGGGCGCCGGCCGGGCAGTAACAATCGGCCGACTTCACAGTCTGCCGGGCGCCGGGGAGTTTATAAGCAACAATCTGAGATATGCCGTAGCTGTGGTCACATTATTAAAGGGCACCGCACGGCACGTGCAAGACTGAATGACACAGACGTCTGCAGGATATCTTAAAGACGTCTGAATCATTGACAGACGTCTGTAGGATATCCTAAAGACGTCTTTATCATTGACAGACGTCTGAAAGACATCCTAAAGACGTCTGTCTCATTTGACAGACGTCTGAAAGACATCTTAAAGACGTCTATGATATATCGCAGGGAGCCCGTGCGATCATCTGACGATGGTCTATGAACACATAAAATAAATATAATCCTATTTTCACCGGTGTATCATCTGACGATGGCCTGTGAACACATGAAATAAATATAATCCTATTTTCACCGCACGATGCCACCGGCAGCCCTAAGATAATCTGCCGATGTCCCTGCGGGACACTGCTGGGACCCTGCCGTGTACTTTAAGATAATATTTGCTGATAAGACATCGGGGAAACACCGGCAACTTTTATGTTCCAGCTAATACCTCAGTCACATTTGCTCCGATTTCAGTAAAGATGCCCGGCCGATGTGTATTTTTTACAAAATCGGCCGGCACTTCAGATGGCCGTGCGGGCACCGGGAGATCATCGGCCACAATTTGGCATCTTTCAGACGTCGGGCGGGTCATCGGGAACTTTTATCTCGAACATTAAAGTTGCAGGCACATCGGCAGATTATCTTAGGGGGGCCGGTGGCATCGTGAGGTGAAAATAGGATTAAATATTTTTTTAAGCCTCCCCAGACGTCTTGTAGACTGGGGGATGCCCGGACAGGTGCCTCACGGCCATCGTTAGGCCGCCGCACAGTGGTGTGAAAGTGTGGAATGTGGGGGGGGGGCAATCGGCCGGCACCCGTTAGATCACCGCTCGATGTGTGTGTGATGGCTCCGGGGGCCTAGCGGGAATCGAATGGGCATCTGCCAGCGCCATTTTCTCTCACTGGTCGTGTATATAAAAGTACAGAAGATTTCATAGTTGGTGACAGTCTCGACAATTTGTACTGTAATTACAACTATACAAACATCAAGATGCCGAAAGGAGAAAAGGCCAGTAAGAAGGGGAGAGGAATGAAGCAATCAAAGTCAAAGACTGTCAAGAGAACAACCCCACGGACGGAGGTGGTTGACGAGGAGATACCACTGCAAGTGGCACAAGGTAGGGCTGATAGTTAGAAAATTGTCATGTATGCACACCACACATAAAATACTATTACTTCTTTGGGCATAGATAATTTCATATGCTTGGTATAAATGTATTGTCATACAAAATCCACCCAGTGTCAGGCAGTGACCTCGCCTACATCACAGTGTGCAGGTGCCACGTGCTGAAGAGCCAGTTTGTTACACATTGGTGCTGCTTTGTCAGTTCTTGTCCGATTATTACATGAAGATTTCATCTTTTTTTTCTAAAGTCATATAGTCTTTATGTTTTGTACGTTTGGAAAAAAACAATTCAATTCTACATGTTCTGATGTGCATATCGCTCAATTCGTGAAATAATAATAATAATAATAATAATAAAATTTATATAGCGCTGATACCAGACAAGTCTGTTCATAGCGCTGTATTCAGGAAGTGCATCCTGAAGAGATGAGTTTTCAGTCTACTCTTAAAAGAGGTGACTGAGGTACTAGTCCTAATACTACTCGGTAGAGAGTTCCAGAGCCTTGGACCAGCAGAGGAGAAAGCCCTATCACCCATAGTCTTGAACCTAGTATTAGGGACCTCTAGGTGGGTGCCATCATTTGACCTTAGATCTCGTTCACCCTGTTTAATCTGTAGAAGATCAAGTAAGTAAGGTGGAGCCTTACCATTTAGGGCCTTCCAGGTCAGGAGTAGGAATTTAAATTCAATTCTTGCTTTAACTGGTAGCCAGTGAAGTTCCCTCAATTTTCCTGAGATATGGTCAAATTTCCTAATTTTTCCTACGACACGTGCTGCAGTTTTGAACGTATTGTAGTTTCCTAATGTCAGATTTAGGAAGACCTGTAAGTAAACCATTTCCATAGTCCAGGGTTGAGGTGACAAAAGCATGGGTAAGTGTTATGGCTGTCTTCTCATCCAGACAGTGCCTAATGGCAGCAAGGTTCCTAATGTGATAGTAGCCCTTCTGGCACATTGTTTTAATCTGAGCCTTCATATCCAGCCTGGTATCCAGAGTTATGCCAAGGTCCACCACAGATTCACTAGGGGTAATATCAGAGTTGCCGACTGTGATGGTGCTTGAGTTACTGCTACCGAAAGCAGTATTGTACCTGTCAGTACATATGAGCATCTCCGTCTTGCCATCATTTATCTTCATCTTGTTAGATAGTAGGAAGTCCCTGACTTCACCTACACATCTTTCAAGGTTTTGCTTGTCCATATCAACCTGATGTGGGGATGAATGATCTATTGGAATGTAGATCTGGGTATCATCAGCATAGATGTGATAACTCAATCCATATTTGGTAAGGATGTCAGACAGGGGTGTCATATAGATAGTGAACAGTATAGGCCCTAATACTGATCCTTGTGGAACACCATATCTAATGGGCTTCATGCAGGACCTACCAGCCCCTACTTTAACACACTGTTGCCTATTGCTTAAGTATGACCTTATCCAAGATAGGGCATGACCTCTAACCCTGCAACGAGATTCGAGTCTATCAAGGAGAATTTGATGGTCAATGGTGTCAAAAGCAGCAGAGAGATCCAGCAATAGCAAAATAACTGACTTTTTGTTATCAAGAGCACCGAGAATGTCATTATGTACTCTTAGTAGAGCAGTTTCAGTACTATGATATTCCTTGTATGCTGATTGAAATTTATCAGTAAGGCCATTCCTTACTAGGTGGGGAGCCAGTTGATCTGCAGCAGCCCGTTCTGTAAGTTTGGAGATGTATGTTAAGTTGGAGACTGGTCTATAATTCTTTTCAACCAGTTCCAGGCCCAATTTTTTAAGCAAGGGTGTTATTATGGCAATCTTCATGTTTTCAGATACTGTTGACTCAACAAGTGATTTGTTAATGATAGCAGTAATTAGCGGTAAGAGGTCATCCAAGAGTTCAAGAAGGAGCCAAGTAGGGATAGGATCCAGTTCACAGGATTTCTTAGCCGACCTTTTTATCAGTTTACATACATCTTCCTGTGTTAAGGGTATGAACCTATCTAGGCACTTAGCAGACCCATTGACTCCATTGTTTGTAGTGTCACCTGGTGGTGGATTTTGACAGGATGAAGCATCAATATCCTGGCGTATTTTGTCAATCTTTTCAAGAAAAAATGTGTTAAACTTTTCCGCCAGCATAACCTCAGTCTGATTGGGGCATAGGAACCTCCTTATTCTTGTGCATGACTGTATCTATGACTTTAAAAAGTTTTTTAGGGTCATGCTTGTTTTCCTCCACCAAATTGGAGAAATAACTGGATTGAGCTGACTTTAGCATGGAATTATATTTATTCCTCTGAGAGTTGTAAAGCTCCTTATCAATGTGAGAGTCACTTCTATTCATTTTTCTCTCAAGCCTCCTCTTGAGAGACCTTTCCAGCTTTAGTTGGTCATTCATCCATGGAACAGGGTTCCGTTGAGTAACCATTGCCTGTCTGATGGGAGCATGCTTGTCTATGAGTGATGTGAGTTTCTTGTCGTAGTAATCTACCATATCAACCAGGCTGAGGTGTTCCCAGCAATCCGGGTCTAGGGACCTAATGTCCCTCTTTAGGGATTGGAGATCTAGGCCCTTAAAGTTCCTATACTTGATAGCCTTTTTTTGTGATTTAGGGGTCGCCATACCTATATAGAGCTTAATTATTTTATGGTCAGATATGTATTCATCCACCAGGTGGCTCTTTAGTAACTTATTTCCCTTAAAAGTAATAATAAGGTCAAGTGTGTTACCTAACCTGTGAGTTGGTTCCTTTACCCATTGGTTCATGTCAAAAGTAGAGAGGACATCATTGAACTTTATGACATCAGGTTTACCAGGTTTATTGACATGAAAATTGTAGTCACCTAAGAATATGACTTCATGATTAAATGACCCATAGTGAGATAGTAGTTGGGTGAATTCATCATAAAATTCAGAATAAGTGTATCTGTTTTTGGCAGATGGTTCCGGGCGATAGATAGTAATAAAGGTAAGCTTTTTCCCTTTGATTAAAAGGGATGCCTCAAGGAGTTCCATTGTCTTAACCACTGGTTGCTTCGACCTATTGGTTATAAATGGGAGCTCAGCTCGTCGAAGTAGACCCAGGCCCCCACCTGAGCGCCCTCTATGAGGGAAGGAGTGGAATTTGAGGGTGCCCCCCTCAAGCTCCCTAGTAACCTTCTCCTCATTATCTTCTTGTAACCATGTCTCAGTTACAAATAGAGCCTCGAGGTTATGTTCAGAGAAATAGTCCCTCAAGAGTAGTACCTTGCCTGAGATACTTTGAGCATTACACACACCAATTAGTAGTTGGTTGCTAGGCTTGGATTTGCATGGATGCGGTACATTGTTCCTAGCGCCCCCTTTATTTCCATTTCGTCTATAAGCACGTGTTGAGCCTGCAGTGCCATGTTCTGTATGGGTCTGTATATTATTTAAGATTGAAAAGCGATTTTGTGTGCGAGAGTTGGTCGCAATTAACCTGTTGCAAGTATTTAACAAGGGTTCCACATCAGTTTGACCGATAGATTTCGCTTTGTTTACTTTCAAAACACAAGCACGTGGTGATTTCACTCGGCGATTTCCGGCCGAGATCGTGTACCAATCAGGTTTAACCGAGGCAATAGAGTGGGCGGAGCCAGGGAGTGACGTCACTGAGCATACGGGTTCTGACGTAGGACATCCGGGCATCTTCAAAGTGTCAATAAAGAAGCTGCTGGACATATTCATGCGGCGTTTAGCGTTACAACGATATTTCGTCGAGTAAGATGTTCGAGTGTCATCGCCAAGGGGCATATTACTGTCAGGACTATTAGAGGTAAGCGATGCATGTTTTAATATAGTGGAGAAGTTGTGGATTTTATTTAGAGACGATAATTTCACTGAGTGATAGTCAGGAATATCATGAGGCAAACTGTATGATTGGCCAGCACCAACTGATTTCACAGTCGAGAAAAGAGGTGTATTTTGCTTTAATATTAGCGGTTTGCCGAATATTGTTAGATGCAGTGATTAACATGAGGATTTAGCTAGTCTAATTATATGTTTATGTTTTACTGTTATCATATTAAGATTATTAAGCGAGTGAGGTCGTGTGAGTCGGCCAAGGTGAAGGTCACAAAGGATGATGGCACACGTGGAGATGTATGGCAGTGTATTATAGGAAGACAGGATTGAAGCATTTAGATTTTTTACACAGGAATCATATACCATTGTTCAATTAGAATAAGCAAAGCAAGAAGATATACAGACATCAGTAACATTTTCAACAAAACAGTTGGATTTATTCAAAAATACACTCATAGGTGGCGCTGGCCACAACCGTCAATTAATATCAAGTTCATTATTTATACAGTCTTTGGCAGCGGCAATCGCTGATCCAGTCCCTCTGATCGTGATCATCGATATGGGCTTCCCGTCCTGTACCACCTCCTTAAGGTTAATGGAAGCACCGGATTTTTGCCGGAGGGATTCAATGGTTGAACCCTTTGTCCCGATTATGCGCCCTGCATCTTTCTTGGGGATGAAGATAACTTCCTCACGGGTCCTCTTCTTGGTCTCAGATTTAGTAGAAGTGGTGGATGCAGGGGCTGTTGCAGGCCTCGGGGGGATGATGGATGTTCTAGCAGGCACAGATAGGTCTCCACGTAACAGCGAGAGGTCCTTAGGAGGAGGCGTCTTCAGAGTAGCGGCAGGCATCTTCAGAGAGTTAAGCTGGTTAGCAACAGCTGTCAGGGAAGCTGTTAGAAGCTGTCCATCTTCAGCCTCACCCTCACTTCCATAGAATGAATCAATCCGCTGATACGTGTAACCACTGTATACCCAAGAAGCCAAGCAACTATCGAGGGCATACCACTGTTGTAGTATTTCAGGATCTTGGTCCCCAACAGGGGGAGGAGTGAAGACAACCACCAGGGGTCCTTTAGATCTTAAGAGGCGCACGGCTTGGGTAAGCCTGCGAAATACCTTCCTTCCCGACCATGATTTCTTCAATGGTGATGTATCAGGCAGGATAATGATCAAATCGACCTTCTCAGCCAGGGGTAGGTCCATGGCGATGTAGGCCAGGGTTTCCGTAGTTATAGAGGTCTGCCAGTCATCCCTGGTGAGGGAATCTACGAAATCGTCCTCCTGGCCCATAACACTGAAAAGTACTTGAGTGGAACCATCGGCCACGGAGGTCTTTGAGGCATCCTCATCAGATCCGTCCTCAGCGTCAGCTGCGATAGGAAGCTAGCGTGCCAGGACCTCCTCCTTCTCAGATAGGAGGGAGGAGGTACGGGCCAGCTCTGCCATGAGCCTGGCCCTCCCGGTCTCCAGGTCCTGGATGTCCTTCTCCTGGGAGCTTACCCGGTCACTAAGGGTACTTATCTCGGCATTAGCGGCTGTATTGAGTGCCGCCAGACGGCCATGAGAGCGTTGTAGGGCCTCAAACTTAGATTTCCAGTCCGTCAGGTCATCATTTGCAACCGTCAGCTCCGGGGTGGCCGGGTTTGGGGTGGTCGGAGCCGGGGGAGGGTTTCCCCCCGTATAGACGGTGCTTCATGGTAGATCTCGTTTCACGTCCTTCAGTTTCCATAGTTGGATTGTGAGATTGATGGAAGCAGGGAGAATATATACCAGTTTGGTAGTAGTCACGTGAGGTTTGGTATCAAATGAGAGTAAGAAGAAACGAACACGTGGGTATATATGTTCAATAAAGCAGGGAAAAACAATTATCTGTTTGCCAGGTACGTTTTGGGCAGGGGATTGTTGTATATATGTTTCCAGTCCACGTGGTGATAGTAGGCGTGGCTTATGGGCATTCAGTAGGCGTGGCTTAATTTAGCCGTGGCAGTAGAGCACGTGGAGTAGCGCACGTGCAAGAGAGATTGTCAGAGCGTGTTACCGGGGTGAGTAGGGAGTATATCCTAAGCGGTTTAGCAGGGCAGGTTATGTTGATAAACAAATATTATTTGGGTCAAATAAAGATTCAGGATGGTAGTAAAAAAGGTATTTAATTACCGAAAAAGGTATGCAATATAGACTGTAAAGGCAGGCCGTAATTCGAGAGTAAAACCAATCTCGGCAGAAGAGAAATGGTAGCAAGATGCAGCCCCGGCAAAAGGGGTTTGCAGGTATAGTCCCGGCAGAGAGACTAGGTGTAGGGTCTCGGCAGAGAGACGTGGAATGTCTCGGCAGAGAGACGTAGGCAAAATGTACCAAGGTACAGGGAAGGGGAGAGAAAGCAGGATGGACCCAGGTATCTCTTAGAGAACGGAGTGGTAGTATTGGCGGGCACCGAGCAGCGGCCACCAGCACCGTGTACCTGAAGGTATAGTCAACAATCCAGTCCTCGTGGCGTAAGTCTGGTTAGTGTCCGCCAAACAGGCTACAAATCGGTTGAAATCTAGAAAAACTGGGTCCGAGTTACGCAGGCTGGAGTACTCTCTGTGGAAACCAACTTTCGTTGAACTTAAGAGTGGCTAGAAGGCAATTTTCATAGAGCTTTGTCGGAGCTCAGTGAAAACACGTCCATTCAACACTCCACGCATGCGCAAAATAAAGAAAACATAGGTGAAATCTTTATATTGGGCTTCTATTAGATAGTTATCTATATGTGTGCTATAGTGGGGTATATCAATCGGTAAAACTTGTCATTACTTTATCTTATAAAGGGGTGCTTATGTTATATTCTTACAAGTGCCTTCGGCTGGGGAGTGATGCTGTCCCTCACTGTTGTAGCTATCCCTCACCTGTGCAGCTGTCTCTCAATTGTGCAGCTATCTCTCACCTATGCAGCCATCCCTCACCTATACAGCTATCTCTCACATGTGCAGCTGTCTCTCAATTGTGCAACTACCACGTGTGCAGCTGTCATTCAGTTGTGCAGTTGTCTCTCACTGTTGTAACTATCTCTCATCATGTGCAGCTGTCTCTCCCCATGTGCAGCTATCTCTCACCATGTGCAGCTATCTCTCACCATGTGCAGCTATCTCTCCCCATGTGCAGCTATCTCTCCCCATGTACAGCTGTCTCTCCCACAGCTATCTCTTATTTATGCAGCTATCTCTTATTTATGCAGCTATCTCTTATTTATGCAGTTATCTCTTATTTATGCAGCTATCTCTTATTTATACAGCTATCTCTTATTTATGCAGCTATCTCTTATTTATGCAGCTATCTCTTATTTATGCACCTATCTGTTCTTTATGCACCTATCTCTTATTTATGCACCTATCTCTTGCTGTTGTAGCAGTCTATCACTTGCTATCTCTCACTTGTGCAGCTATCTCTGCATTTCACCCATATAGACCCCTTTGTACAAAACCTAGCAGGGCCTCAATAAGTAGGTCAATAAATAGGTCAATTTACCGATGGTTGAAAACAAAGCTCTAATTCCCTACCTTGGTGCAACGTCACGGGTCATGTGACTTCCCTCGCGACCACGGCGGCCATGTTGGAGCCGCTGAAAACAAAGTGAACACACCTATTGCACACAGAGAGAACTTACAAATTTATCACCGTTTATTGCACTCAGATTTCACCCAAATGTCGTATGGCTATCAAGATCACCTCAATATTATCACAAATTATGCTTTGCGGGTCGAGAACAGAACAAAACCATCCATCCATTACGCAACACGAGGTCGTCATTTTGAAAAGCATCAAAACAAAACATAAAGAATATCAGACGTAGCAGATTGATTTTAATTGCGTTTATAAATGATGAATAAAGGTATTTACCTAATATTATCACAAATTTGCTTTGAAGGTCAAGAACAGAACAAAACCAACCATCCATTTCACATGCATTACGCAATACTAGCGTGAACGCATTTCTGTCAAGACGAAATGCCCTTGAAGTGCAAAACTGTGAAAGCTGATAATTGGTATCAGTGAAATTTTATTAATTTTCACACCACTGAATGGGAAGACATCAAAGGCAGAATTGAATTGTGCGATATAATTAAATAATAATTTTAATTTTGATAGACATAAAAGTAAAACGTAAATACAATGTTCGTGACGTAGCGGATCGATTGGCCAGGTGACTCACAAGTCATATGATCATTGACTTTGCAGATTTGCCAGAGTTTTAAATGATAAATAAAAGTATTTTGAAAGATGGAAGTGACGGGAAGAGGCTCTTGTTTATAGTGCGAAAACGAGTTTGATATTTTAATTGCATTTTAAATGATAAATAAAGGTAAAGGTCGTCATTTTAAAAAGTGGGAGTGACGGGGACAAGCTCTTATTTTTGGCACGAAAACAATTGGAGTGGATTAACTCGCATTAAAATATTAATATATTGCGCAATGATGGATCCCTGGCTTCTCCTCGTGAATTGAATTGTGCGATATAATTAAATAATAAATTTCTGGGCATATTTGGAGAGAAACAGCTGAGAAATGTGTAGTACATCTTGTCTTGTCAATGGTTGCTACGCATTTGTTTTCAGCGGCCAGTGGCTCACGCTCTGGTTGCCAAGCTGTGAAATCATGTGATGCACTGAGTGACCCGGATACTCCCGGTCGAGAATACAGAAATATAGGCAATTTGTGGGTAAAATGTCACATCTAACATGATTCTGACAAAAAATAAGTGATAATTGTGCCATTCATAATATGCTAAAAGCGCAACCCTTCACATAAACTTGCAAAACAAAAGTGAAGTGGAGATTAGTTTAGCGCCACTTCCACCAGAGGGCAGGCAACGTGGTGACGGAACAGCGAGATCACACACTCTTATCAGTGGCGACTTTTATCGCGGCCAATACCTCATATAGCAACTTTTTTTTTTGTTTACAAATCTCGTCACCCTTCCTCTCTGATCACGTTCATGCTTTTTTTATATTTGTATGTAACAAGTGCCTTCGGCTGGGAGGGGTTGCTATCTTTCACATGTGCAGCTCTCTCTCACATATGCAGCTCTTTTTCACACATGCAGCTATATTTTACATATGCAGCTATTTCTCGCATATTCAGCTATCTCTCACTGATGCAGCTATTTCTCGCTTATGCAGCTATCTCTTACATGTGTAGCTATCTCATTTGTGCAGCTATTATTTACAGCAGTGAGAGATAGCTGCAGTTATTTTGTCTATGAATTTGAATATGTTTACACATATATTCAGGCCTCGACATTAGCCAGTTGCCCGCTTGCCCGGAGGTATATTTCACACCTGTCAGGCAAGTCCGGGCAACTTGATACATCTGTTCCACTTGCCCGGTGGTCAAGTACTGTAATCTGTCCCCAATCAAAGTACCCCACAGAGAACAGAGAGAGCTGCTGACCACATCACAGGGATGACACCTGATCAGAGATAACTTTGTGTCCAAGCTCCGTTACCCTTGGTATTACCCCTGCCTCCCAAACCCTGACCAAGATAAAGTTATGGCATGCTGCTAAATATATATATTCCTCAAGATGGTATTTCACACAAAGCACTGTATCAGGAGGTAGAGCTTATCAATTTCGCACATTTTGGTCTTTGTCAATCATTATATTATCCAGGAAATATGTACAGTTGATTTTAAGTATGATGAGTAACAGTGGGGTATATCCATCAGTAACACTTAATCTTATAACATGATAATTGTAGGTTATATTCTTACAAGATTGATAATTCAGAGTGACATTTTTACTCACAAGCTCAAAGTCTTCATGTATTTCTCTGCTTAAAAATTGAATTCCTGAGTTACAAAAGGCCCAATCCCTATTGTTTTTATATCCAAGGAACTAAAATAAGAGTTATCAATGATATAAATTGGTCAAGAATTGACTGAGCATTGCCAATTTTTATGTTTTCGTAAAAATTTGGTACTTATGCATATGCACAAAAAATTGTAACAAACTTGAGGTCACTGCATGCTATTTTAAATAAAAACATGTACTATTCATTTCAACTTTTTCAAGCCGAATATTGTGTATTCTATGGGTTATATGAGCATTTTTTCTAATTATCAGCCAATGTTTGAATGTACAAATCCTATAAGCTTTAGTCCTATACCGTATTCAAATATTGGGACAAAAATTCAGGGCAAGTTAAATGTAATTCAGGGCAAGTAGATTTTAAAATTTACTTGCCCGGTGGGCAAGTGGATCACAAATGTTAATGTCAAGGCCTGTATATTGTCATTTAATAATGTAATTTATACCATTTATTTTACTAGAAAGTATCTCTTTAAACAGATACTTTCTAGTAAAATAGATTATATTAATCCTAAGGACTGTTATATATTTGTGAAGAAAAGATTATCAGCCATATGTATCATAAGGCTTTTTTCCCTTCCATTACAAGGGGACCCAATGTGCTCCAGCCCCCCAAGTGCAGAGGTAGCGCTGGTAGAGGATAGGGATAACTTAACAGCAGCACAGATGGAGAAGGAAGAGGTTCATTCACTGGCCTTGGAGGAGAAGATAGCAGCATTCTTTGAAGAGAGGCCTTATTTCTATGACCAGTCAAGCGAGCTCTACAAGAACAAGCAGAGGAAAGATGCAGAGATTGAGGAATTTGCCATTAGCATTGGATGGACAGGTGACACAAGATAAAATGGTGATCCACATGTAACACAGATGAGGAAAAAAATTAACAAAAAAATATTGAAAACAAACAGAAAAAAAATTAAAATAAACTTAAGAAAAATTACAACAAACAAAACAACAATTAAAATTAATGAAAAAGCACAAACTGAACAATCATTGCAAACTGATAGGGTAGTTGAAATTATCTTTATTCATCTTTGAAAAACATTTAATTTGGTATATGAATGAATTTTTAGCACAACTTTATGCAAAGATGTTCCTTTTCAGGCAAAATAAAAAAGGAACCATCTGTGTTACAAAAATGATTAGCCACATGTACAGGTTTCAAAATATGAGAATGTGGTACTCCATGTGTAACCTGCATGTATAAATGTAACAGAACCAGTGGCAACTATAGAAAACTCAAAACACTACATATAAAAAGAAATAAATATTACAACCAATTTCAAAGATCAATGATCAATTTAATTTTTTTTAATAGAAATGTGTACATTTTGAGGGAGATCAGTCAACTTGTTTCTCTTATCATAATTAATAACATACAGTGGTATCATATTGCTTCTTTTTCCAGGCAAGCAGGTGTTTACCAGGTTCACCAGCAATAGGACTGACCATGGAAAGCTTATGAACTCAAAGTCAACAAAGAGTGGTCAAGCTCCCAGGCGCCTAACAGTGAGGCAAAAGTTCAAGCTTGAAAGATACCGATTTCTGGATGCCTACATTTGAGGAACTTGGAAATTTGAGGAACTTGGAAAGGTAAGGGATGAGAAAGCAATGGTCTTTATACCCAAAGCCATCAGCAAAATTGAAATCCACTGTTTCTAGAAACACCACGCACTGCCCATCATATTGAAGTTTCCCTACTAAATGAACTCGACCTCCGGCAATTAACTGTTGTACTTACTGACTGTGTCATCATCTTTCCCAGTCATAGTGTTTCTTAAGACAGAAATGGGTGCTATCTGTAGCGTCTTCAAGAGTGATGGCTTAGATATGAAGGGCAGTGCAAGGATATATACCCTAATAGAAATTGATATATGGTCACTTATTCACTATAACATTTAATTTCATATTATTGTCGGTTCACTTGTAATAATAATAATTATAAAAATTTATATCAGTTATCGCAGGCACAGCCGGTGGGGGAGGAGGAGGATGGCGAGGAGGAGGAGGAGGATGGAAGCCCTTTGGGTATGACATCAACCTCTTGTACTCCACAAGAGGGGGGTGGTAGGACTACCTCTGGATGTAAGGATATACAAAAGAAGGCAGCAAAGAAGAGGAAGATAGTCTCAACTGATGTCCTCACCCAGATGCTGCAGGAGACCAGGGATAGGGAGGAGGAAGTATCCAAGAAGGTACATTACTGTTTGGGCGAATACAAAATAAATCATTGCAATCCTGTCACCTTTCCTGAATTTTGCAAAAAAATATTCAGACCTTTGCATCATAATTATAATAAATGTATCATAATAAATGTACACGGAAATATATCATTACATTCACATTATCAATACATTTGTGTTTCAGATGGAGGCTGCCCTTGCTGAGGACCCCTCTAATGAGCGTGTGGCCTGGGGGAGGTGGCTGGCCAGTACAGCGCACACTGTGCCTTCCAGTGTGTGGAGAAACTTCCAGCGGGACATGTTCGAGGTCGGCCTTCGCTACCTCCCTCCCCCCCCCCCACCACTGGGCCAAACACTGCCACAGCTTCAATCACAGCCACAGTTTCATCCGCAGCTTCACCCACAGGCACAGCTTCATCCACAGCTTCAATCACAGCCACACATTCACCCACAGCTTCATCCACAACCACAGAGTCACACACAGCCACAGCTTCAGACTCGCACTCAGATGGAGTGGTCTCCAGGGCCCTTCACAGTGACCAGTCGCAGGAGCACAGGTAATAATACATTTAAATTTGAACATTGTATTATAATGGTGCAGGAAATGTAGGAAAATATGCATTACACCTCAATGAAAACTTTCAAAATTATTTTTAAATCATATTATGTGACTGTGATTGAGAGACACAACTGTGTTTGTGGTTTAAAATTATATTTTTATAATAAATAAAATGCATGCATTGTATGTTGCAGCTCCGGTTGATGTGAATGTCCCAACCCGGTGCCAATCTGCCCCAGCCCCACTTCTCCAGTGGGATGTTGGGAACTCAATTATTTCCCAGGCCTTCGTCACAGCCAGTGACTCCAACCAGCAGACGATACCAAGTGCAACCAACCCCACCTATCGCACGTCATCACACTTGGGGGACTCACTAACATCTGATATTTCAAGTGTGGGGTGTAGTACAGACTCGGAGCTGGTGTGTCAAGTGCTAATATGAAAATAATAAATATTTGATACAAATTACTTTATTTATGTTTTTCTTTCCAACTAAATATGAGATAGGACTAGTTAAAAATCTGAATCTGAAATATGAGGAAAATAATAGAATAAATCACTTCAAAAGCTTGTAGTATGTTTAGCAGGTTTTAAAAATCCCTACCCACAGTTTTTCAAAGCTTTTCTTCCCCACCAAATAAACTGTTCCCTACATTTGTACCACATTGTGCAAGTTAATTTCTCTGTATTGAAATAATTATTAAACCAATTTAACAGTTCACCTATGCACAGCATAGGATAGATTAACACATTCTGTCTGTCTGTCTGTAAAATATGATCTTATAAACTGCTGTTTGTATTTTCAGGGGAAAAATTATTTCTTCCATTCGACTTGACTTTTCCATATTTTTGTGACTTGATAAATAAATCTAATAGCTGTTGCTTACTTGTCAAGAAGGCTCCCATCATTAATAACATGAACAGTATCAGTCAATGAGAAAGAAGATAACAAACAATATGTAAAGGGCATTTCAGTGCACTGAAATTAATTATCCACTGAAGTCAGCTATAGGAAAGGATTTAATTTATTGAATAAGCAACATTCTAAATTCAATGGAAATCATGGGATATTTTTAGAACACGAACATTATTTCTCTCTTATCTTTACAAAAGTCAAATCAAAATTTACCTGTTCCTCCCAATTTAAATACATGTGTAATTCATACATATGGGATAACACTTGCACACAAACCAATTCACAAATGACAATCTTGATTAATTTTGTTAATTTACATTTGAAGATGATAATAATTTCTGTTCATTACTTCAGCCTTGTATATCTTATATTCTTATATTATCTAAATTCATAGATTACATATCAACTTTAGAATTCATTTTTTCACTTTATTTATGTTTTCACATCATGTATCGTATTACTTCATATATTATCTCATATCGATATCCCTTCATATTTCATAAATGCCATTTAATATTTCATCAAAGACAAGCCTACATGTTGATGGCAGCATCTTGCCAGGGGACACTTCCAATCTCACTGTTGTAATAGTGCTTAAGGTATATCCGCTGTTGCTTTCCTGCACGTGTAGCCCTAGTTGCACGACCTGCCTCTGCCATCTCCTGGAGATATCCAGCATCCCTCCATGCACCAGGTACAACTTGCCCATTCTCATCCTCATGGTCAAGGTCTGCATTCTGGAGGACAGGATAGCGTAGCCGCATGACATTATGGAGACAGAGGCAGGCACTAATAATCTTCCTGGCATTCAGCGGGGTGACTCCCAATGTTGTTAGTAAACAGCGGAATCGATTGGCAAGGATACCAAAAGCATTCTCTACCACACGCCTTGCCCTGGAACATCTGTAGTTGAAGATTCTTTCTTCACGAGTCAGCTGATGATGAGAAAATGGCTTCATTAGGTATGTTCTAAGAGGGAATGCATCATCTCCAATAATGAAGTATGGAATGTCTCTGTCATCATCACGTAGTGGCCCTGGGGCAGGAAATCCAATGGTCTATTCACGCAAGGCTGGCTCAAGGTCACATTCATTGAAAATACCACAGTCTGAACTGGAACCAGTTGCACCAAAATGGGCCCACACAAATTTGTACTCTGCATCAACCAAAGCAAGGAGCACTATGGAGAAAAACCCTTTGTAGTTAAAATACAGGCTGCCAGACTTCTTTGGCTTCTTTATGGCAATATGTTTGCCATCAAGAGCCCCACAAGCATGCTGAAAATTCCAACGGTTGGCAAAGTGCTCAGCAATAGGCTGCCAATCATCAGGGGTGGAGGGGGTTTGGAAAACCTCAGGCTGGTACTCTTGGGAGATAGCATGACAGACTTGTGGGACAAACATGGAGATTGTGTTATGTGCCACCCGAAAGGAGAATGCCAGAGAATGATAGCTATTCCCTGTAGCAAGGAATCTCAGGGTGACTGCCAGCTTCAATCCGGGGTCCAAAGGTGCTCGCTGCCTAAATCATTAACACAAAAAGTAAATATTAACAGAAAATTAATATAATCGTTACACAAATATAAACATTTGAGAAGTACATCTTTTGTACAATATATTTTCTATATGCTCACCCTGTTTCTTTGGTAATGTGGGGGCCAACGTCCACCAAAATCTCATGGAACATCTCAGGGTCCATCCTCATGAAAGACTTGAAGTCACCCTTGCATTCAAACATGAGCTCCTGCATTAGGGCGTCATACTGTCCATGAAGTATGCGGCGTTGCAACCAGGGTTTCACCCACCACCTTCGCCTCTGACGTTGACGTCTATGCTGCTCGTTCTCTTCAAATATCAAGGCGGCCAAAACGTCTCCAAACTGCCGCCGCGCTTGAGCCAATTCTAATCGTAACTGCAGCAGCCGAAGTCTTTGAGGTGGCACTGCCATTCTGGAAAAGAGCAAAAGGAACACTACAGCTGATATTTTTCCATGGTTGCCTTTGACCCTCTACAAGTTACTACATTTATCCTTTCAAATTCTGCTCTCTAAACAACATTTTAAAAAGATGTTGGAGTCTCACTTTTATTCCTCAAAAGTTGTCTCTTTCAATAAGTATTTCGCCATCCCCAAGTATATTTAATAATAATTATTTTACACTGCCCCTCACCAACCAATGATAAATTATTCCCACTATTGTAGTATTTTTATTACTATTTGTTGTAACTGAGAGCAATTCCCTAGGCTATTTATTTTTATATAAACAGAGAGGACACACATTGAATATCCCATGAAGTAGACCGAATGTTTTGGTCTCCTACCAATGATGCATAGACACACAACATCAGCCCGAATGGCTTGGATGCAGGACATATACACCAGATTGAAAATGGTCACTACAATAAGACAGGGCATATTTTGCCATAAATATAAATATCATAACATACCTTCCTGTTCGATGTCAATCACACCTTTGTACATTTCCTGACCCTCACACACACGGTGCCCACTGTGCTGTGTGACTGCCCAGCCATCGTCAGATAGCCTTGCGATATCCGAGCGATAATCCTGAGGGCTCCCTACGATATCCTACAGACGTCTGTTACATGGTACAGACGTCTGTAGGATATCCTACAGACGTCTGTTACATGAAACAGACGTCTTAAAGACATCCTGCAGACGTCTGTATCATGAAACAGACGTCTTAAAGATATCCTGCAGACGTCTGTGTCATTTCAACTTACGGGCGCCGTGCGGTGCCCTTTAATAATGTGACCACAGCTGCGGCATATCTCAGATTGTTGCTGATAAGCTCCCCGGCGCCCAGCAGATTGTGGAGTCGGCCGATTGTTACTTCCCGGCCGGCGCCCGGTGCAAATGTGACTGAGGCATAAAAGTTCCTGATGACCCGCCCGACGTCTTAAAGATGCCCAATTGTGGTCGATGATCTCCCGGTGCCCGCACGGCAATCTGAACTGTCTGCCGATTTTGTAAAAAATACGCATCGGCCGGGCATCTTTACTGAAATTAGCACAAATGTGACTGAGGCATTACATGGCTCCTTTAGTGATGTTTATCCACATTTCCTAAACTGTCACTCAAAGATAGCCTCAGATTCGATGGATTAAAATCCTATGTTTTCAGAGCTTTCAGGAAGCCATTTTTGTTCTGCATGAATTGAGGGTCTCCCCAGTAACCAAAATGAGGCACGCAACCTACTTATCCAAAATTTGGGGGATTTCCCTCCAGTGCAGTCCACACTGACACCCACACCACAATACTGACATGAGTGTCCTGCAAAGAAGAACAGGTGAAGGAGAGACGTTCAGTTAAAGTGTGGTTTCCCACATGACACATGACCTTTGTGTTCCTACTTATTTGCGCTGGGTCGGAATTCCTACTTATTTTTTCTGCAATGTAGGAATGATTACTACATTGTGCAAGATTCCTACTGAGCGCATGACAAGAATATAATGTATGATAACTATATAACTTCAAATTGAAGTATGATGGAAAAATCAGGCCCTAGTGCTACATGTTCATTTCTGCCAGATTCAGTGGTCCTCTTGCTACAGAATATCATTAAAGGAACTGATGCAAAAGTTGAAGTAGTATCAATTGGCCAAGCATTGGTTTAAAGAGAAAATCCAAGAGTTGTAGTGGCTCCATTGCAGCCAGTGTATGAAATTTGAGTAAAAACGTGTGTAGCCATAAGGGCTATGAAAGCTGTAAGTTCATTGCCCTGAGTAAAAATTTATAGCCATCTACAATGTGAAGATACTAACGATGTGTCGACTCATTTCATTGGTCAAAGGCATCCGAAACTGACCAATCAGAATCGTTCATAGGGAACGCCTTCGGCTTGGTCCATGCTGAAGTCTGGCGCATCGAGGCTCTCAGAATACAAGCAAAGTGCTAATTTTCAACTTATTTTTCTACTAATCTTTTATCAGTCATTTTTGAGAGGAAGAGTATAAGATATGGGTATCAGCTATTTGAAAAGTTTCCCAAGGACTTTTCATGTCCAATAAACATAAAATAGACTCTTAAGATTACTCAAATATGTCAAATAGGAGCCAAGCTATATAATCCTTAAGAGTTGCCCTGCCATGTGTCGGCTATTTTGTATTTAATATGCAAATTATGCATTGTTGCACTACTTGGATTTTCGTAGACTTTTACTATTCTATAGGCTGTTCTGAGGCTTTTGCTATCAGTTTCATTTCTGTTCTAATTTGTTCCAGGTTAGGCCATATTTTGTCATATATTGACTGGAATATTAACACAACTTGCATATGTTGTATGCAGAGAGAATGCTATAATATCAGAAGATTAAGTAAGCTGCGTCACGTGTATCTGTCGTGTTTTAGCATAGGGTGTGTAATATGAAAAACATTGCATTTGATTGTTTGGGTCAATTCATACCATTAAGTATTCTTTTTAGGATTTTACGCAATGCATTGGCAGGAAGTGAGTCCATTACACTGTTGGACTCGCACAGCAAGAGGGAAAGCATATGTCATCATAATATCTATATGGGTATTAAGGACTGTCTTATCAACTGAAGCATTCACAAATGAATGGAGCACTGTCATACAGTGGAAATTCATGTGACATTTTAAATTATACAGACTGGCAGCACGTGAACACATCCTACACAACTTCATTTCTGAGACCCTCTAAACATTTCATTTTAAATATATTTATTTACTTAAATCATACTTCGTGCTTCGCGTCTTTGCAGGTTAATTTATATCATTACATGGGAATTGTTTTGAATATTGAATATTAAAATTTGACTTTGCAAACGCTATTTCCTGAAGGGAAATCATCCACAGTCTCGAGGGGGCGCTATTAGAATTTATTCCAAAAGTATAATCCCCCATTCCGCCTTGAAATCTGATGAGACCTCTCCAAGTAGGGTGGTTTATTTTATGTAAAAATCATTTCATGGAAAGATTTGTAAAGAGACAAAATCAACAACATAGAGTTGACCTTGATAGAAATATCACTACATTGTTAATATGGGATAATTAGCACATAAAAAGCTGTGTAAAATACTTGATAACTACATTATCAGGTAGACTTAATATTCGGAAGATTTATTGGAAATATCACCAGATTGGTAGTTAGCGTTGTTATCTCCATTCAATTAATAGGTATAACCATATTTCAACCTTTCTCTTGTAAAAAGTCTTTAGTGGTATGTGTATTGCCTTTAAATATGTTGATACATGTTATTATCAGAACTGTGTACTCTCATCTGAAGTATGCGAGATAAAATGTGTCCTGTCATCATTTCAATCAAAGCTCCTCTAATGGGATCTTGGGACCAAAGCACTATGTGAAACTACATAATGGTGCACAAGCCTGAGGTACAGTGTAATTTGTCTTTTTTTGTCCCCGTAATCTCCTCTAATCCATATACAGTCAACCTTCAAACATTGACATTGCAAAGGTAGTAATATTTATTTTGCATGATCAACAATGAATAATGTTTTCTTTTCAATTAAACGATGAAAACGATGGGACACCTTCTCCGAGAGCAATGTAAGATTGATAGGCAAATATGTAGGGAAATAATAACATCAAACAAGAAGGATATCTGAAGTACTGTAATCGCTAACTGGTATATATTCATAAAGTTACCTTTGGATATTATGAAATTCACAAAATGTGCAGTGGTTAGGGCTGCGTTTATTAAGACCAAATAAAGTTCACAGAGATGTTGACACCATTCAAAGCCTGATGATAAAGATCAAGATGTTCGTGTACATATATTTAATGCTTTGTCTTCTCTTCAGGTTCCCCAAACTTGTACTTCGCAGAGTTCAGAAGTAGTTAATTACCATATCACACATTCTCTCTATGGTTCAACCTCATCCAGAAAGATATGACCGAAAGAGAAGATGAATTGGTCTGATTCCATGTTTGCCATAACACCGGTTTTTTGTGTGTGTGTGTGTTTTTTTTGTGTGTGTTTTTTTTGTTTTGTTTTTTTCTGTTTTTTTTTTTTTTTGGGGGGGGGGCAAATTGGCCAATTAATGAAAAAATGCATGCCAATTTGTAGACGAGGAGTCGTACAAAATAAATCTACTAACGCTAATGATGGCAAATACGATATCATGTGACCAGATTGATGGAAACTAGAAAGTTAATGCAGTGTTTTAATTATGGGATATTGAAATGTTCTGTCAATGACCTATTATTGCATACATTATCCTGATGTAACTAGCTAGCTTGAGAGCCACAATGGAACCTTTATAATGACTGGAATTAAACGTTAACAGCATTGATCCCTTTTTAATCAAATTAATATTGTTTATCTATGTAATTAATATGTGATAGATCAATAAATTGGTATCTTTTTAATGGGAAAAATGCTGGTCGAGAAAGTGCCTTTATTTAAAGATAACCTGAAGATATAAGTTGCACCAAGGCCCCTTCCACTCACATTTTATATAAAGTTGTGCTTTAGATGATTACATCCCCAAGGTGTGTGGTAAATAATGTGCTCTTCACTCTGTCACTCTATTCCATGTTTCATATCCCATTTTCAATTAATTGGTAGCCCGGTTAAGGTCTAAATATGAAATAAATAGCATGCTCATGACATTGCTTTAGAAATGAATATCAACAGCCACCTGAACTTGAATGAAAATATGATCACTACCATAATACCTTGACAAGATTATGATATCAGGTTTCGGGGTGAGATTGTCGCAGAAAATGGAATCAAACCGAATGTCTTGTGGCAAAGAAATACATGTAGTTAAAACATTCAGGCTGTCACCTGTACCATAAATAGAGCATGCTTTTGAAGCCGAGACACCACTCCCTGCGAGATAAAGTGTCATGACAGACTGATGATAAGAGCATCCAATTATACTGTGTGAGTAGGGAACAAACCCACCCGACACGCTCTCTATTGGTGTGTGTAATCGGCTAGCATATTGTGGGGACAGACAGGATAGCCTGGTGACGTGCCCAGGGGGCGTGTCATCCGCAGACAGCGCACCTGCTCACTATGGCACCAGACTATCATATAATGCAACTTCATATGTTCCCGTGCCTATTTGTTGGATGTAAGAAAATGTATCAAGAAACTTATTTTTGTGGAAAGAAAATGCCGAATGAGTCCCCTAAATACGTTCAAATATGTTCAGTTTATGTATTCCTTTGATCACACAATGCATTCACTGCAAAAAAAGTGAATGGGACGTGGTTAGAAAGGTGCTGGCTATTTCTGACCACAGCCGGGGTTCTTTGGGGGAGAAAAGAGGTCTTGCTCCACACAAGGGATGGAAGGCTACTAATGAGATGTTTTTCAATCCAGCAGGTGACTACATTGTGCGGAAAAGGATCGTTAATAAATTGGTCAAACGCATCAAACCAAATCAGTATGAATGGCCCTGGCATGCCAGACATTGGGAGGTAATTAGTATTCAAAGATTAAAAATGTCATGTTCAGATCTATGCATGACACTGTCCTTCAGCAAATATGAGACCTTTTGAGATACAAACGAATTGTTTCATGACAAATTTTTCAACTCTTTTCAAAAGATGTGATCTAGGTCAAGACATGGCGAATGTGATATAAATACTTTTAACTACTCTCCAATGGGGCCCCATGGGCTTAAATTATTATGCCCTTTTGACCGAATGAAGTTTTAAAATGTGGTTGATAAAAGTGGCTGATTTAAAAATGTAAAGAAAAGAACACGTCACGAGTGACCGTGATACAGCTGATTAGAGTAAATGATGAAAAGCAGAACAAGAACGTTTTAAAAAAATACTTTTTCAAAATTATATTTATTTTTCTCCATCCCCAAATATCAAATGGCTTGGCCGTAGATCTTGCCAAATGTCATCTGCTAAAGATGCATTTAATTATGAAAATCTAATGTGACGTAAGCGATCTTTGTTTTCGAGTGAAGAAAATGTGCACAATTTGGAGCGCCACCATCCCAAACTCACTCCCTGAGAGTACGAATCGAATGCATCACAGAATGACATGTACAGAAATGCATGTCTGACGTATACACACCAGTCTTCGTTGTCTCTGATCAATGTGTATGCAATTTGTTATAATATAGTCTATATCATTACACATATTTATTGTTGCTCTAAGAGCTACATACAAAAAAGCCAATCAGTTTTTAAACTTGTCTTAGTATGAACACCAGAACATTATTGGAGAATATATATAGCGGAACTGGACTTCTCGACACCAATGTCTTTCAACACCATTAATCATTTTTAATCCTCCAAATAGATAGTGACCAGATTTAGTACTCATAGAGTGGTTTATCTTTACCTAACAAAATCTCCAGCAAAGTCAACAAACCATGGAACAACCATATATTTGGGTAGTTGCTGTTCAAGACCTCCGTGGATCACGGTAACTATCAGAAAGACTCCGGTACGTCCATTGTTCACAAATAACCAAGTTAACAAACTCCAAAGCAATGTCACTCATGCATCTGTAAATGGTGTTTTAACGACCCTTTCAGCAACTATAGCCATATCAGGTCGACTTTCAAGCCTTTTAACCAGTGTGAAAGTTATACTGCCGGCAGTGGGAGCCGAACCCAACACCTCCCGTCCTCCACTTATATAACCATTAAAGACACAGATCCTACACTTTACCAACTGTGCTAGTGGGGCCGGTGTCATGCATCTGTATCATCTGCCACTTTCAGGTTTAATTTAATAACACCTTTTATAATTCAATGTATGATTTTAAAGTACTTCGCGAAGGAAAACAAACTTATTGATATTGGCAGAAAAGGACTAGATGAAACCGAAGGATCACATTACACACGATGAGCAAAGTGTACTGTTTTATGTAAAGACATATTATCACCACTCGAAGAATATGAGCATAATATTGTACCATCTTTGAACCCTATCTGTTCCTGGCATTCATCATTAAAATTTTCTGTATTGCAAGATACATGTTTTCCAAACAAAAACATATCAACATATTTTGTCTTGGTCACTCAGGCCACCGATTTCATACCCCAAATGCACGTGTCCTAATATTTATATTTATAGGTGTGTCAAATGGATGTATGGTTTATAAAAAAAATGATCAAATGCTTTATTCACTCTATGTATGAAGACTACATTATTTATCAAGGTCATTGGTTCGATTCCTGGCCATGTGGGAACTGAATTCATGATACTTTTTTCACATCAGCTGAGACCTCTACTTGAAGGGTTAAAGGTGATTGGGTGGGTTATCATGTCAAGTACCTGACATAAATTGAAATATTATTAAAAACAAAAATAATCAAACAATATTTTGGATATTTAATGTATTAACAATAATGTATTTCTCTGTCTGGTTATGAGTTAGTATGTGTCAATCTGTGTTAGTGCGTAAATGTCAATAACAAGACATCCAATTGAGCATCTTTTTAAGTTATATTTAACAAAAAATAACTATTTTTAAGAAGATGTATGTTTTGCACAATTAAAGAAATTAAGTACCCAAATGAATATCTTGCAAATATGATATATTCTTACTCATATCCCCCCAACACATGTTTTGGCTTGATTGTACGTCCCGATATACCAAGCGAAGAGAATATTTTTATACGTGTAATATAATTGATTTTAACAATCATACACCATTCGAAACATTGTGAATAAATAGCATTCGTCATGGTCAGTAATCCCTTAATCCCAGATATTTACATCTGTGAGGAGAAATGTTCCAAAGTGATACTGCAGAATGTTTGACAGATTGTCTGTGGGCAATGTATGGGTTTTAACGACATCAAAGGTGTTCAATTTGGCATGATGCAGTATCTTAGCAAGCATGGAAGGCAATGACAGATCTTGGGGGACGATTGTGCACTTTACTATCACCATTATCATAGTCGGTTTTGAGGATAATGGCATTACACTGACACATCATGACTCGACAAAACCTTGATCAACATAACATGTAATTGATAACAAATTATTCACCATCATCATCATAATTTATATGGTTTTATACAAACTCTGATTTCAATTATTTCAATGACAAAAGTATCACTTACAAAATGGGTGCAAGACTTGTTTCTGTGAGGTAATTATATATGCTGAAGAAGCATGATCTCCATTATAGTGCGGCAAACCTTTAATTAAGAGAAGGCAAATCAGTTTTATGGGATTTGAATGGGCACTTTATCGAAGTGTATTGTTAAAAATCTCCCGTCACCTTGTACCATATATATATATATATATATATATATATATGGTACATATATATATATATATATATATATATGGTACATATATATATATATATATATATATATATATAGATATTATTATTGTTTATGTATGTAGATTTTATTCAGAAAGTCATAAATGCGCACACATAGTAATGCATATGATGAGGCCATGATATATATATATAATAGATAGTTTTTATCATACTAAATGTTAAGAATAATGAATTTGAGAGATAAGAGGAAAAGAGACAGTCGAAAAAATATCTTAAATGCCTGCAACATATTCCTGAATTACCTATTTCTACATCTGTGAATTTAATTTATTAGCTTCTGCCTGCGTAGCATTGCCGATGCTGTTGAGAAACTGTGTACTAAATTTGTTCGGATCTAATATAGGATGTGAAAGTAACTGTTGAATAGTACGATTCGTGTATTCCTTGGCTACTGCTAACCGTGATGACAGTATAAAAGCAATAAAAGTACAGTGGGAATAATGGTTTGGAGTGCTGCCCTGGAGGCAAAATAGTTACACATAGTGCAATGAACAACCTATCCACTTGGCAAAATCAGCGGAAGAGGTATTAGACTTATGAACCGTTAAAACCATACATCTAATTGAGTCCTGAGCTCTGAACCTAATGTACTGAGCCTGGGATGGAGGCTCTAATAAAATATAAGGCTTTAAATGGTGATAGTTGCTAAATATTCTCTGCCAACCAGGCAAATACGGTTGCTGATCATGAGGGCTGTCCTTAACACCGAGTTCTTTGGATGACTTCTCACACTGAAACATACAGTACAACATATCAAAAGTCACAGGAATTCTCTGGTATGGTGGATGTTGTATCTTTTTTATGGTTTCAGATATATACTCTTTATTTGGTTTTGTAGGTTGTAGATTAATATATTATTAGAAGATGTACTCAGCTTTTCTCCCTTCTGTGGAAACAATAAGAATGCAATTTAATTGAAAAAAAAGTTAATAAAATGAATTGATAAGTTTGACAGAAGTGTATATATTTATTCTGTACCGAACACTTTATGTTCTTTTGTTCAAAGAAAGGATTCGGTCTATCGTCAATTTTGTTTTCTGCTGCACTTCTACAACAAAAAGAAAGGCACCATAAGACACCTGTACAGGTAAAATCATGTGACGTATTGAATAGCATGTATAGTGAAAGTAAAGCACCCATATGAGCCCCATGATGGCTGGGTTCTTGAATCCGCCTGCGTTAACACTAAAGCATATACAAATTGTATATATTCATAGGGACTTGTGGAGGGTCAAACCCCGGTCCCAGATAGTTAGAGGTCCCAGGCCTACAAGGCCTACAGTAGGCACAGGACACATGCATTTTCATTTGCCTCCAGACTTGCAACACATAAATAATCTTAATACTACAAAGGCTATCATTACAAGTAATAATGACTACACAGCCGTGTAGTTAATTATATATGTAATTTAAACTATCGTGTCAATCATCATTATGTATGTTGCATTATCACGTATGTAATTAATTGTGTACCTGACACCTCGAGTGTTCTTTGTATATCGGGGTAGATGCAGCAATAAGTGAATTAATCTTGCTTCCATCTCAACATTTTTGTAACATATATAACATGAAAAGAGGACTTTGAGATATCAATTCAGTGCTTTTACTGTGGTCAAATATTCTGGACTTATATTCATTTTTGGTGCTGGCCAATGAGATTATAGTAGTACCAGCCAATCAGAAAAAGTAATAAATCAATTGCAAATTGCCGCAAAATTGTAGTTAAATATCATCATTAAGTATCATTGATTACCACAAGCACAATACATATATTTATAACCTGGCTACCTGGCCATTTCAAAACTGTAACAAAATGTTTTTATGGCAGTAAATGTTTTATTATCAGACGTGATAATGCAACAAATATATAAATATATATATGCCCATCAGACCATTGGATTGTTTTTTGCGCAGACCAGCTCATCGCTCATTGTCACCGGACCTTGCGTCCGGCACAAATACGGTTCATAACCGTCCTGCTGTAGAAGTCTTTAAATAAAGATGCCATTTCCTGTACATTACATATACAACAAACTGTTAATTACTGATATGACGGCAATATGCAATAGGTGATTATATAGAAAAGTGAGCATGTACAGAACATTTACTAACTGCTGCTGCCCTTTTTCCGACTGCCTCCCCTGTGGGTGCGGGGATTAAAGAATAGCCCCACTGCCCCCCAGCATGTCGAAAAAGGCGACTAAAGGGGCGTCCTGTTTGCCGTGGGATGCGACCTGTGTCGGGGAGGATATGGAATCCTGACGGGCTGAGCACTGGGCTGGTTTGGCAGTAATACCGGTCCAGTTGCAACACGCCTGTCTTGGATCCAAATGTTCACCAGACAGGCAGATCAGATTAGGCCTGGATCTGATTTAACCGGCTTGTGGTATATTTCCTTTAATGTATTCTGGCTATTTTATATTTATTAGTGACAATTTCAATGTTTAAAATTTAAGAATAATTGATAAATTTTTTATTTATATTTGCTGAAAGGAGATTACTGCTGATTGGGTCAATCGAGGGATATAAATAAAATCCGAAAGGGTGGAGTTTTTATTCTTAGAGTATGTCATGTTGGGTATCCTCATGGCGTCAGGGCTTGGAGTTACCGGCCCAGAAAGGCGTCCCCTTGTTGGGCTCCGTGGTGGGTAGGGGACCTAACTGATGAAATTTAAAATAACACACATGGCGCAAAACAAACAAAAACGACCTAGGAATGACATAGATAGTGATGACGACTCAAATAAAACAGAAAAATGGCCTAGATTTTTAATTGCGGAAAGTTCCGATGCTGAACATACCCTGGCAAAAATGTCCCCCTTTGCAATTGCAAAGGGGATTCAAGGCATTGCCGGGGTGACGAAAACAGTTAAAAAAATGGGAACGCGTTTATTAATTGAAGTTGAGCGGAAGAGCCATGCGGACAATCTTTTAAGATGCCGAATGTTGGCCACAGTTCCAGTTTTGATAACGGCTCATAAGACCCTCAATAGTAAAAAAGGAGTGATAAGATGCCCAGATCTGGCAGGAGTTTCTGAAGAGGAAATAGTGGATGAACTAAAAGATCAAGATGTTGTCCAATGCAAACAAATTTTTATTAAGAAGGATGGAACCAAAATTCCAATTAACACATTCATTCTGACATTTGAAGCAGCGCAGCCTCCAACATCTATTAAAGTTGGATATTTAAACGTCCGAGTTGATGTTTTCATTCCAAACCCTCTGCGCTGCTTCAAGTGTCAGAGGTATGGACATGGATCTGATCGATGCAAAGGAAACATAACTTGCCCGAAATGTACAGCCCAGCATAGTGGAGAAGAGTGTTCTTCGGAAACCATGAAATGTGTGAATTGTCAAGGCAATCACCCATCGTATTCGCGGAATCGTCCTTCATTTTTAAAAGAGAAGGAAATTCAGCGAATACGCCACACCGAAAACATTTCTTTTCCTGAGGCACGTAAACGTGTAGAACGTTTTAATAATTCCAAAACATCCTATGCTACCGCCTTAAAAACCAAAGAGACAAAAACAATAGCAATACAGACAGAAATAACCTGGCCAATCGATGAAAAGAATTATTCCTATTTTTCAAATACCTCCAAATCTTCAGGAACATCCACTCAAACCCAAACACCCACTACCCCAGCAACAAATGTACCAACAGTTCAATCCACTAAAACCTCTTCACAAACTCCCTCCACATCATCCAGTAAAAATGTCAATAGCAACAGACCAGTTAAGAAATCAGACAAAAAAGAAATCAAAGATCAAAGCAAAACTAAAATAAATAGAACTAAATCCTTAGAAAGGATGGACACTGGTGATCCTTCCGATATACATTTTACACCTGTTCACTCAAAACATAATCATAAACTTAAATGATTATGTTAAATCCTATATTTATCCTCATTATTTTTAATATGGCTATCAGCAGTATCATACAATGGAACTGTAGAGGATTCGAGGCAAACAGGCCAGAACTGGAGTTATTAGCCCAAAAATATAACGCATCTGTAATTTGTTTACAAGAAACTAAATTCAAAGATAATTCCACAACATTTAAGGGGTATGTACCTTATAATAAAATTGGTTCAATAGATGCAATGGACCGAGCACATGGCGGAGTTTCTGTTTTTGTTAAATCCTGTATACCACAAAGTAAAGTAACATTAAATACTAATTTACAAGCTTCTGCAGTCAGGGTTACCCTGCATAATACATTAACTATATGTTCAATATATTTACCGCCTAGTGAGCCAGTTAATATTACAGATTTAAATAATTTGATAACCCAGCTGCCACAGACATATATGTTAGTTGGTGACTTTAATGCACACAACTATCTTTGGGGTGGCAGAAATAATACTGATGCCAAAGGACGTATAATAGAAGATTTTTTAAATAATAATAGTTTGTGCCTTTGGAATGACGATTCCCCGACATATTTACATCCTGCTACAGGCTCTTTAACATCAATAGATCTCTCCATGTGCACTCCAAATTTGTTTTTAGACTATTCCTGGGAAGTAGAGGAAGATCAATGGGGTAGTGATCATTATCCCATCATTTTAAATAACCATTTTCCTCCACCAGACGAACGAATCCCCAAGTGGAAATTTCATAAAGCCGATTGGGCAAAATTTCAAACATCCTGTTTTAATAAAATAACTCCAGAACTTTTTAACAATGTAGATGATCCTCTTCAAGTTTTTACAGATACATTGTATGATATTGCTGATGGGTGTATTCCCAAATCAAAGCCAAATTCTAAAATTAAAGAAAAACCCTGGTTTAATGATGAGTGCAAAAAAGCTGTCAAGGAGCGCAAAAAAGCTCTGAAAAAATTTAATCGACAGCCTACTCAATATAATTTGCACCAGTTCCGTATAAAGAGAGCTAAAGCCCGTTACATTATTAAAATAAGCAAAAGAAAAAGCTGGAAAGATTATGTTTCTAAATTAAATACACGTTCACCAATTAAGAAATGCTGGGATATGGTGCGTAAAATTACTGGGAAGGGAGGTGGAGCAAGGATCAAACATCTAAATCATAATGGCCAATTAATTACAAATCCCACCGAAATAGGCAACACAATAGGTCAAACCATTTCAAAAAATTCCTCATCCAATAATTATTCTGCCAAATTTCAACAAATAAAAACTAGAAAAGAAAGAAACCAACTAAATTTTATATCCCATAACTTGGAAGTATATAATAAATCATTTACAATAGAAGATTTGAAACTTGCTTTGGATAAATCTCATGATACTGCTCCTGGACCTGATCAAATTCACTACCAAATCCTTAAACATCTCCCTGACCAATCACTTGGGCATCTTTTAGATATTTTTAATACAATTTGGGAAAGCGGTGATTTTCCTCCTTCATGGAGGGAAGCCACTATCATTCCCATTCCCAAACCTGGCAAAGATTCATCAGATTCAAATAATTATCGTCCCATTGCTTTAACAAGTTGTATTTGTAAATCAATGGAACGAATGATTAACGAGCGTTTAGTTTGGTTTTTGGAAACTGCAGCTTATATTTCTGTTGCACAAAGTGGCTTTAGAAAAACTCGAAGTACCATTGACCACCTGGTACGTTTAGAGACATTTATAAGAGAGGGTTTTATAAAAGGTGAGCATGTGGTGAGTATTTTCTTTGATTTAAAAAAGGCATATGACACCACATGGAAATATGGGATAATGAGCGATTTATATGATATGGGATTAAGGGGTCGTTTACCCCTTTTTATTCAAAATTTTCTATCAAACAGACATTTTAAAGTTCGAGTGGGTGCATCACTCTCTGATGCTTTTGATCAGGAAATGGGTGTTCCACAGGGAAGTATATTGTCAGTGACCCTTTTTATTATTAAAATTAACAGCATTGTTGATTGTATGAGGCCTGGAGCAGATTGCTCACTTTTTGTTGATGATTTCAACTTAAGCTACAGGTCCACAAGCATGCATACAATAGAACGACAGCTCCAACAACACTTAAATAGATTAAAATAATGGGCTGATCATAATGGATTTAAGTTTTCTTTAAAGAAAACTGTGTGTATGCACTTTTGTAAAAAATGGAAGGTTCACCCAGATCCTGATCTTTATTTAGGTCAAACTCGGATACCTGTTGTCGAAGAAACCAAGTTTCTTGGACTTATTTTTGACAGGAAATTATCTTTTATTCCTCACATTAAATACGTTAAAAAGAAATGCCAGAAGGCATTAGATTTATAACGGGTTCTTGCCCATACCGATTGGGGAGGGGACCGCAATATTTTATTGCAATTATACAGAGCGCTGGTACGTTCTAAGCTTGATTATGGGTGTATGATATATGGATCAGCACGCCCATCTTATATTAAAATGCTTGATCCTGTACAAAATCAAGGGTTAAGATTATGCCTTGGTGCATTTCGTACCTCGCCTGCAGATAGCTTGGCAGTTGAGGCAGATGAACTGCCTCTTGATTTAAGAAGAGAAAAGCTTGCCCTTCAGTATGCTGCAAAAATTGCAGCTTGTCCAGACAATCCTGCACATGATATTATATTCAATCCAAATTATGTTGATCTTTTTGAAAATAAACCAAATACAATACCAACTTTTGGCCTTCGCATCAAGGAATCTTTACAATCCTTAAATTTAAATCCGAATCAAATAGCTAAATTTCAATATCCAGAAACACCTCCATGGACCTATGAAACTTTAAATATTAATTTAGCCATGACGGAATTAAAGAAATACTCAACCGATCCATCCCTGTATATAAATAGATATAATGAACTAAAATCTATCTTCACTGGATATCAGTGTATATACACTAATGGATCGTTTGATGATGACAAGGCTGCTGCAGCTGCTGTTAAGGGCAATCATATTTATTCAGAACGTCTGCCAAATAAATCATCTATTTATTCTGCAGAACTTCATGCTTTATACCTAGCTTTAGATCATGTGGAGACGTCTCCACATCGGAAATTTTTAATATTTTCTGATTCTTTGTCTTGTTTACAAGCATTGAAAGCCAAGGATTGGAAAAATCCATTTATTTTAAATATCCTTGAACGGTATCATAAACTCTGTACTGAGGAAAATAAAGAGATTCGTTTTTACTGGATTTCCAGTCATATTGGAATCCTTGGAAATGAGGCTGCGGACCAAGCTGCCAAGGCAGCATTGGATAAGCGGCCAATAAATATGCTAATACCTTATACAGAATTTAAGAAATATATTACTGTTTTTTTACGTTCTAAATGGCAATTACGCTGGAACGAAGCTATTTTTAATAAATTACATGAAATTAAGCCCATTCTAGGCAAAACTAAAGGTGCTATTAGAATTAACCGTAGAGAAGAGTCAGTTTTAACCCGTATAAGAATAGGTCATAGTCATTTGACGCACTGTTATCTGCTTAAAGGTGAAGATCAACGGGAATGTATTGGTTGTCAAAGGGCTTTGACTATTAAACATATTTTAATTGAGTGTATCGATTTTGATATTATAAGAACTCAATATTTTAATGTACCAGATTTACATACGTTATTTGATACTGTAGATACTTCTGTGATAGTATCGTTTTTAACTCACATAGGACTTTATAATCAGTTTTAAGGGCAGAGCTTTTGTTTATTTATGTCATTGACTTATTTATCAAGAACTGCAAAACATCATACTGATAAAGTCTTTTAAACAAATCATCCATATTTATTATATTTGATTGATATTATATAAATGCTGTTCACAGTTGATAAATTCTTGTGTTATCTACATATTGTATTAACATTTACATTTTGTTTCTAGTCAATATTACGTTTCTATTTTTACTGTTTTGGCACTTTATTGTGTTAATGTGAAACCATTCATTCATTCATTTTTACCATTTTTAGGCACTAAATAACCTTAGTGGTTGATGTGCCTCTAAGCAACCATTCATTCATTCATTCATTTCCGACTGCCATTTTGAAAGTAGATGATTGAACAAAACAGAGAATATTCGTATACACATTTGGTGGGTGAATGTTCAGCTTCCCACCATTTCTGCATATCTCTGAGAAACCAAATTATTATTCACATTTTGTATATTTTACTTAAAAACACAGTAAAAAAGTCTTTTTTCACAAAAATATGCATCATTTACACATTGACAGCAGAAAACATTACTCCTGGAAGTGGTGTGAAGAGGGAGCTTGTCCGATAATAGAGGAATATTGTATTGAACTTTCCATCGCAAAATTTTATTTCAAATTTACCTTTAACCACACAAAGTGGCTGTTTTCTTATTCGAGTCGAGCAATATTAGATTCTGTGGACAGATATTTCTTGAATTCTAAACATAATTACATAATTATAGTGTTTAGCATATATTACAATAAATGACGTTAGAAAAGAGCACTTGTTCTAATACAAGATAATGACTGAGATAATTGGACTGTGGGACATCCACTTCTCAATTAATCGAAGTATCTATCTATATATTGGCAGCTTTAGAGGAAAATAAGATGCCCTAATTAAACATCGAAGCTTTAACGAAGCTTCAGAAGAGAGGGAGATTTGAGGGGCTGAGGCAGGTGCTTGTCAATTAACGGTGAGCCAGCCCCCTTCGGACCACAGGGTTGCTAATTGGTTGCCTCAGTGAGAGACATCGGGGTCAGGTGCTGCTGACCGTTGGGCAAGATTTTAGAGTGACCAGCCTTTGTCAGCGGGCAACATCCTGTAGACTAGAAAGCTCAGAGAATCAAAACAACACTCAGCACAGCATGCGTATTGTTTTGATGCTGAAAGCTACATGAAAAGCTATTAGGAAACCTGTAATGATTATATACCCAACTTGGCCTAGCCTCGTTATTTATTATAAAAGCAAGCAACTACACGCCCATAGCAGATGGAGTGATTATTTGTGATATATCATGAATGATACATGGAATAAACAGATATAAACACATACAAAACTCTAGCTTAATGCAATTAAGAAACTAATCTAGTATTTGACCACAAGTTTTGTTTCCCGCTCGCAGCATTGAGCTGGAGGCGTTTAGCTGGCCAAGACATATTTGATAGGCTCCACCCATTTTATACCTCCTCCCTATCATTTAAGAGAATATAATAATGGCCTTTATCAAGCTCTTTTGAGGATAACACAATTGTCTAAGTTTTGTAAATAGTTAGATGAGAATCATACATCGAGAATTACTTTTCAGTGGGGCTGATGTAGATTGCTTACAGTCATAGATAATCATCAACTAACGGTGAACCAACTGACAATGAATATAGGTCTAATTAAAAGGTTACCGTATCAAATTGATCATGCGAAATCCATCAGGAAGGAGAGGTGTTTCAAGTGGACAACTGAAAACCATATTCCATTTTTTTGCGAAAACAGCTCGAAACTAATGCTATGATAAATATGCGAGTGTGTGTGGTTCAAATATTTTATCCTTTTGACAGGTACTTGACAGGTACAAATGACAGGTACAAAAGTTGCAAGCGTGTTCAGATGGCAAGGCAGCGTCGCGCGGATGTAAGTAGCGTTGATAGGGCGTGCGTCATATCCGGCATGCTTCATAAACACTGCCTTTACACTGATTCACATCATCTAGTCTTCACCAAGCCAATCTACATATCAGCTCTATTATTGCATTCTCCAGAGCCACTGACTGCTCGAAGGCTGCCAGCCAGTGCTACACAAACCAGCATCTTCTCCTCACCTTGCATTGACTCAGCCAGGTGAGCGCAAACTCCACACTTACCATGGAACAAGTAAAAAACTACCAAGAAATTAGGTATGTTACTTCTTTTGTAATGAATATAAGATTGGATAATGACATAAATCACATTGATTTTGACTATTAAGTCAGCGAATACACCTCCGTTAAATCAATGTAATATATGCACTCCAAATAAGATAGCAATAGATTAGATACTAGAATTACAGAAGATTTAGCTGACCGCATTTCTTTCTCCTGATTATGTTTGGTTTGATTTGATTTTTCGCCATAGGGAAACCTCCATTGATATAATTTTGCCATCATCATCCTCTATTTCACTGTAAACAACAAACATAACAATATAAATAATCAATTAAAGTTATGTATCAAGAAAACATACTCATCCCATTGGCCAAAAACACACATTGTACATTGTACATATATTATTGCCAAAATTACTTTATGAAGAATTCTAACCTGAAATTTACCACATACATAACAAATATAAGAATCCTATTGTTGTGTAACTATTGTGCTTTGCTGAGAATGGTTTACCGGGTCACAAAGGTGTAAAACATTGTAAGGTTTTACTTGGTCTCTGCCTTGTAACTGTGAATCGTTGTAGAAATCTTTGAATAATGATGCCATTTCCTGCCACGACAACAATGACTCATGCACATGACATATGCAACAAACTGTTAATTACTGACATGACGACAATATGCAATAGGTGATTATATATAAAGTTAATGAGGCACCCCAGTTATTGTTACCTTAATCATGTACTGGACAGTTATGAACGTGTCGTTTCCAATTCTATATAGGTCAGAGAACCATGGGAAGTATTGTGTATCTGGATCATATGCACCCTATTCCTGCAGTGTGTATTTGTTTTCAATTCACTTCTGTTGTATGCTGATTGATATTTTCTTCTGTAATTGAATTGTTGTCAATTTAATTACACCCAGAACAAAATATATTGCAAACGATTTCCCTATTTACTGCACCCTTATTTGAAATTAGGGAGTGTTATATTGGGAGCTAGAAGTTAACGCCCTGCCACTTTGAACAGCAGGGTGCATCACTCACCCTTAGCAACCGATGGGTCACATGGGGGATGACACCCGTAACATTCACATTCCTGAAAAGCCATTTGATTCCTGGTATCCATCCAACTAGCACAGCACAGTTGGTCTAGTGTAGGATCTGTGCCTTTAATGGTAATATAAGTGGAGGACGGGAGGCGGTGGGTTCGACTCCCACTGCCGGCAGTGTTACTTTCACACTGGTTAAAAGGCTCGAAAGTCGACCTGATATGGCCATAGTTGCTGAAAGGGTCGTAAAAACACCATTTCACAATTTTTTTTCCTGGTATTAGGACAAGGCACTCCAGTAGTCATACTAAGCAGTATACGGGGCTTTGGCAATATACTATATCATATGAATGTTCCATTACTCGCTTGTATCAAACGGTTGTATCAAATGGTTGTATTATTTGATTGCATTACTTTATTGTATTATTTGATTGTATTATTTGATTGTATTATTTGATCGTTATTGTATTATTTGATTGTATTATTTGATTGTATTATTTGATTGTATTATTTGATTGTATTATTTGATTGTATTATTTGATTGTATTATTTGATTGTATTATTTGATTGTATTAATTGTAATAATCTGTCGATGGGCTAATTGATTATATGTTCAACGATCAGTTGTATGCTGCATCCTAATTGATAAACGCACATGCAGTCAGTACACTGGTTGATGTAACAGAAGTAGAATTGGTAGATTTATGTTAAAAAATCAAATGTGTGCAAAACATTGAAATGGTGTTGTCTCCCTTGCTAATTAATAACTCAATGTGTTTCATTGCCCTTGAATCTTTCATATGCAGTTGTTTCTGAGAGTATATACTCCTTATTTGCTTAAAAACCCAGGTTTCTCATTCTCGCCAGTGATGTCCCCTGTGTGTAAGGTAACGCAAACTATCATTATCATGTCTGTCACATATGCGCATCATAATCAACTTCTCATCTCTATGTCACATGCATCTGTCTCAACTCAAGAACTAATATCTTAGAAAATAGAAATCTCTTATATCCTGTTTTCATCATAATCATCTCTCTACAGCAATCCCTTATATCCGGTCTAATCTCATTATCGCCGTCTCTTCTCAAAACCATAACCTTATCTCTCTCTCGAAGTCACGTATATTCTGTGTTGGTTATAGTCACACATTTATCTCACTGATATCATTTTTTCCTGCAAGTAACTTACTAATTGTCAGTTCTGTATATTGAAGAAATCCTCCAGTTTGTATTTTAAAACATGCATAAGATGTATCGGTCATAACATACATGTTACACATATTGGGACGAGCTTTGGAATAATGCTGTACGTGCAGGAGTAGCCTATAGCTTAACCCGATATGTCGAGGAGACATAAAGCATGAATAAAGACAAGACTCTATTAGTCTCATTGCTCCCCGAAAATAACACTCGTCACGACAGACACGTTTCATTGGTTATATGCAATGTATGATATGTCCAACTCTCAGTCCTATGACGCTCTTGTAAATCATCAAATCATATGGCATATAATATACCCAGCCACTATCATAATGACATGATGACAGAATTAACTACGAGACAGTGAATCACCATGGATGGTGGTCCTGTTACATGTGGTCCTGAGAACTAGATAATAGAGAATGCTACATCTAACAGCTATGCTTCTTTGCACAAATTAACAAAACTTTCATATTAATACGATATCTCAAGCAATATGTTATGAAATGAACATTTCTGTCTCGGTCTGTCCAATTATGAGTACCCCATTTTAATATTGTCTGGATAGTACACAGGAGGTGTGAATGATAGATCAGTGTATTGCAACACAAATGAGCAGCTCACTACATGAGGTCAGGCTTGTTCTTTGATGTATGTGCACCACACAGGTTTGTCCCCTTGAGTATATGCATGGTATATACCTTGGAGTAATTATGAATGGTTTGTTTGTTTAGGGTTTTACATCACTTTCAACATTATTTCAGTCATTTTGTGATGAGACCTACTTGTAGCAGATATATTGCTGCCTCACTGAATTGTCATGTCGCAGGTCCTTGACATGACAACCCACCCGGTCACAGATTTACAAGGACAACAGGCTAACCCTTTAGGCACGGGCCTGAGCTCATGTGTGAAATTGAATCATGAATTCAATCTCGGCATGGCCGGGGATCGAACCGACAACCTTTGGATCACCACAGAGGAACTGGTGCTCTAACCAACTGCGCCACAGCCCGTGGTCTATTATGAATGGAGGCGTGACGGCCGTCACATTTTAGTTTCTTATTTAAAAAGAAAAAAAAAACAGAATAGTTGCTCTTTTTAGGCTTACAATACTATCCACTCAAAAGTACTTAAAATAAATCTGTTCATTTCTGTTTTGACTGCTTCAATAATAAGTATTCTGAAAAAAAGAAAAATACATATTACAAACCTTTTATTTTTATGTATGTTTTTAAAAAAATGTGTCACAATTCTTGTTACGTTATAAAAACGTTTAAAACAAAATATTGTTTATGATATAGCATTTATAAAACTCCTCTTGCATTTTTTTATTTTTGTTTGTTGAATCTAAATGATGACATAACATCTTAAGAGTCAATTTATTTCTAAATTGTGCATAAACGTTTTTGTGAAACACAATTGGTAAAATGCTATATTGGTAAAATGCTCTGTCCCAGTAATGAAACATAATAATGTGTTTAGTCATAATATTGTGTTTATTCAAAACGTTTTATACATTCAGCAAAAATGATTGCCATTCTATATTTTAAACTTGTCACAAAATGATGTTGATGCATTGATACATTATCAAACCATACATGCATGTTAATAGTTCTAATTTCTTGTGAAATCATCTGTTGGTTGTTTTTGATACAGGTGGACAGGCAAATGTCTTTACAAATATAACTTATCCTTCACATTTCCATTGACAATGTATCATACTGAATCCAGATTGTTAAAAATAACCCACATATACAAAGTCTGAGATACACTATGTCTAACTTGACCTCTTATGCAATTTTAGTCCTTTCATGTAAATATTTGTCATTAGATTGTCCAGATCAGTGTAGATAACTGGGATGCCCTCTTATACAGGATAGGTCCTTGGGATGCCAACTTTCCCAGTGTATGTACTTGGTATTCCTTCAAATCTCAGCCAGCAGAGGCATCTGGGATGCCCTCCTGCACTTGTAGACATTGACTTCAATTTTTTTCTACAGTGTTTGTCCTTCAGCATCTGTAGATATAAAAAGGCAAGGCATATCAGTACTATGTTTAAGCTTTTATTTTTTATCAATTTGAAAAATAGGAACTGTCTTCACTACTTTGGGGGCCACGAGCCGTGGCGCAGTTGATGAAAGCGCCAGCTTATTAGCACCAGTTCCTCTGTGGTGATCCAAAGGTTGTGGGTTCGATCCCCGGCCGTGCCAAGATTGAATTCATGATACAATTTCACACATGAGCTGAGGCCTGTGCCAAAGGGTTAACCCGTTGTCCTTGTAAATCTGTGACTGGGTGGATTGTCATGTCAAGGACCTGTTGTGACATGACAATTCAGTGAGGCAGCACTATATCTGCTACAAGTAGGTCTCATCACGAAATGACTGAAATAATGTTGAAAGTGATGTAAAACCCAGAAAAAAACAAACAAACAAACTTCACTACTTCATTCCACCGAGCTTCTAGAATGCAAACTAATTGCATTTCATAAATAGTTTGAATAAACCTGAGGCTAAAATATTGAAGATTTTGGAAAAAGACATCTTAATAGAATAAATTTTATTTGTACATACCATATTTGTTGATTATTGTCATGAATACATTTTCTCCATGATAATGCAATCCTGGTACTCTACTGACCATTGGCCAACTGTCAACATTTGAAAGTATAATCACATGACTATCCCTTGTGTAAATATTCTAACTTCCTGTTATCAATGAGGCACCCAACAGGCACACAACATCATAATCCTATAGAGAACTGGTCAATGGCAATTAACAAGAATGCATTAATGTGTTTTGTTTGAGTTGTGAGTATAGAAAACACCTTACAATGATTTTATTCTAAATACCATGAACAATAAATAAAAACCCTTAATGAAATAATATTATTGTCTAAAATGTTACATATAAGTTCTTAATTAGTTTCAGTCAGTATGAGCCTGTTACAAAGATTGTGTTTCACAAAAACATTATATATAAGCTGTGTTTTAGGTGTTTTCTTAGCAGTTTTGTATGTCACCAACACACAATATCCACATGAAAACATATATTGGCAGGGGTATGAATTACATTTTCTAATAGTAAATTTTTCACTGAATAACATGGTATATTTTTCTAAGCTGCCAATATTTGCACCAGTAACTAAGAATAACCTGGAAAGAAAACATAACAATAAAACATGTGGTTTCTTGGTATCTGAGGTTGTAATAGCAATTTTAATACATTTTCATAACTTTGATATGAACGTACACATCTTATCATAAAATTGTCTAAACTTGGAGCAGAAAAATTAAATTTATATCTTCATAATCTGTATGAAAAAACAAACATTTAATTTGTGATATGTTTGACTCTAAATCATGGCTTTGATGACATAAAGTAGTTCTGAAAAAAAAAAATGTAAAAACTTGTTGCTCCTATATGGCATCATCATAACAATGGCCATGGCAGCAACTATGATGTCCCTTTTGATCTTGTATTATTGCGCCTCCATTCATAATTACTCCAAGGTATATACATACATTACACAGTAGGACATCGATGCTAGCTATGTCCTTTTGGATATATGCATGGTATATTCATACATCGCACAGGAGGCTAATCCATTGTGTCACTATTTTGTTGCCATTTGTGACGTCGGTTGAGCCGAAAACTTAGAAGAATATGACGTTATTCTACTATGTTACAATTTTACTCACTATAGACTATATTTCGACCTAGACGTACCTAGACAATTCTACAACGTTTTAGAAACGTCCATGTCAGCGATTTCCGCTTTATATGTCCAATTCATGCTCAATGCAAACGTATTGATTCCCCTCAAACGTTAGCCAGTTTTGTCATTTCACACAGTGTACACATTTAGTATAATATACACTGCCAATGAATTCATTGTATCATTATTTTTATTTTAGAAATATCTTTCTTCTGCCATTAATTCAAATCTGCTAATATATGCGATAATTTTTTGCATAGCATTTGCCCAGCTGGGTGATTTCACATTGATGCAACACTTTTACCCAAAGATTTCGGATATTCTAACAGAAAAAGCAGTTTTTGTGAAAACAAATTTTTGTACAAAAACGAAATGTTGGGTTCAGAAAATATTGATCAACAAATATTTCTTTTCATAATATACAATTTTTAATCTGAAAATCTCATCCTTTTATATCTATCGATAATTTTATATAAGCCTTCTAGTTTATGTACATATCAAATTTTAAGGTTTGTAGAGAATAGCCTGCTTAATTAAACATATCATTAAATTTCACCATTAGATTCCCCAAAACCTATTCATTATAAAATTAATGATTTTTTTCCTTTTAATCTAAAATTTCGGAAATAGCTCAACAATTTGAGGTAACACACATTGGTTCTAAGAGACACTAACCCATTGTTCCAAACAATTTGTTGTTATGACGTCATGCACACAAGCTACAACGTCACAACCCGAGTCATTATACACCAAGATCACACCATAATATTGAGTAATTTATTAATGTCATAGTTTTATATGTAAACTAGATAATTTTTTAACTCCAGACTAATCAGATCCAGGTAATTGAAATTATCTATTTTGGCCTTTGCCTTGCGTGGGCAAAACGCTTCCTCTCCCCAAAGAGCTATTTGCATGTGCTAGGTGTTATGCCCACAGCCAAATAGTCTTGTGACAATGATTTATTTATCAATCTGTTTAATGAGGACGAACCTTATGGTTTAAAAAGGAAGTTTCATTATTAATTCCTTGATTGCTTGTTTAAGTGAACTTAATCCGTTCACAATACAACAGACAATGATCTAAAATGGAAACAGTTATATAATACATCCATTATGTTCTTTACACCTAAGATATAACGCCTTTATCTTTACACTGTAATAATGCTTTTCACGTTGACAATCCTTACAATATTACTTGCCCATCTGCAACACAACAGTCACATTTAAAGCCATGACAATGCTTCACACAAATATGCAACTGTATATCATACAGTATATCACACAGCAGCAGTCACAATGCCCTTCCCATCTGCAATACAAGTCACAAAAGCACAGCAGTACACAACGCAGCAGATACAATGCCCTTCCCATCTGCAATACAAGTCACACAAACACAGTAGTACACAACACAGCAGAAACAATGCCCTTCCCATCTTCAATACAAGTCACACAAACACAGAAGTACACAACACAGCAGAAACAATGCCCTTCCCATCTGCAATACAAGTCACACAAACACAGTAGTACACAACACAGCAGAAACAATGCCCTTCCCATCTGCAATACAAGTCACACAAACACAGTAGTACACAACACAGCAGTCACAATGCCCTTCCCATCTGCAATACAAGTCACAAAAGCACAGCAGTACACAACGCAGCAGATACAATGCCCTTCCCATCTGCAATACAAGTCACACAAACACAGTAGTACACAACACAGCAGAAACAATGCCCTTCCCATCTTCAATACAAGTCACACAAACACAGAAGTACACAACACAGCAGAAACAATGCCCTTCCCATCTGCAATACAAGTCGCACAAACACAGCAGTACACAACACAGCAGAATCAATGCCCTTCCCATCTGCAATACAGGTCACACAATAATAATAATAAAAATAAATGATTTATATAGCGCTATACCAGACCAGGTTTGCTCAAAGCGCTTTTTTCAGGATAATGCTTTCTATATAAATATGTCTTTTTTCTTGAAAGTGTCTTTTTTTCTTGAAAGTGTCAACTGTTTTACAATTTTTCACCTCATATGATTTCAGATTTGTCCCAGGTACTACGTATTCATTTTTATCATTAGATCGCAGTCCCATACCTAACTTTTTATGATTTAATAACTGAGATAAATATTGTGGGGCAAAGCCATTCTGCGCCTTCCACGTCAACAAAGATATTTTAAAGTCAATCCTTGCCTCTACAGGCAACCAATGCAGATCCATGAGTTTCTGTGTAAAGTGATCTCTTTTCTTAAGTTTACCCCCACTCTTGCTGCAGCATTTTGCAATTTCTGTAGTTTGGTTATTTCACATCCTGGTAAACCAGCAAGAAGCGCATAACCATAGTCCAGGGTGGAAGTAACAAAAGCATGAGCCAGGATATTTGCAGTCTTTTCATCTAAACAATTTCTGATCTGTGCTAAATTTTTAACATGAAAAAAAAAACATTTTTATACATTTTTTTAATTTGCGATTTCATAGATAATTCTTGATCAAAGATAACCCCAAGATCCTTGACAGTATTGGATTCAGGGAGTTTAGTTTCCCCTACTAGGATTTCATTAGGTACCTTATTTTTTCTCAATTCACAGCTTTTTCCACATAAAAGCATTTCAGTTTTTTCATCATTTATCTTTATTTTATTTTCTATTAAGAATGTTTTTACCTCTTTAATACAGTTTTCCATCTCCTTACTGACAGAAACACAGAAGTACACAACACAGCAGTCACAATGCCCTTCCCATCTTCAATACAAGTCACACAAACACAGTATTGCACAACACAGCAGAAACAATGCCCTTCGCATTGCAATACAATTAACACAAACACAGTAGTGCACAACACAGTAGAAACAATACCCTTCACATCTGCAACACTACATTCAGGACACATCAGAACACAACGAGACGGTCACACTGTCCTTCAGATTCACTACACAATGGCATGAAGTATAGGTTTACACCTGGTCACACAGGTAGGCAAATGACCTTCATGACATAAACCTAGGAATGAGAGCTTCTAGAGGAGTAATATGATCATAATAAAAAGAGGTCAGGAACTTCGTTTCTCTTATTGAGGCAATTGAAACCAACCTTCTATTTGATCAGTCTTGCAGAGATTGAGCTTCCAGAGAGTATTGTTTTCATCAACTTGTGAGTGCATCTTGTCCTGCTTGGAACGTTTCATTTAATCATCCTTGAAGACCTCGCTTTGGGCCTTGTAGCATACTCAATATTTCAATATGTTGTCTTTTTGTGATTAAAATAATATGAAGGTGCGGCGAGAGATACCCTCAAGACAGAAAATGATCTGACTTTGAAGACTTATTTTATAGAGCCAGTGATGAAGAAGCCTTGGTGACATTTAGAGAGATCAGGAGTAGCTCCTTATTTTAGTCTTTGATCAGAGAGTAAAACAAGGAGCAGCAAACATACAAGAAACAGACTACAAAAGCCTTGTAAAATCTAGCTTCTGCCATGAACACTTTCTATCGTCTGTGATATCTTCCTGTTACCTCTTTGTAAGCTCATGGATACCGTGTACACGCAACTAATAAGGGATCTGTTACATGCATCCTTGTCTGGCAAGTGAGTAGGCTTTAATACATATTGCAATTGATACATCATTGAAGATTGGACGTTGCCAGTGTCTTTTCTGTTTTATCACGTTGATTACTAAATATATTGTCGAGAGATTAACGATTAATGCATGTCATGTGTTGTTGTCAATCCAATGTGGTAAGTGTGCTTTAGACACTATATCTGATCATCTTGTTGCATCCTCCAGCAGTGGAGGATGACTTAGGAGAATTATACTGGGAGTGTGATAACAGCCAAGCTACCTAAAAACAGGTTTAAGTTACATCAAAATGCTGTTTGGGGAGCATGCTCATATACAAACGCGACGAGCAATCTTTTTTTTAATATTTCATAACAAACATCATAATCCAATTCAATTAGTTTTGACGACGTCAAAATCATTGGCCAATAGCTGCCTATATCATGAGTAAATTTGAAATTAACATGACCTTTCAAACACAAAGACAAACTGTAAATTGTCAATTTACAATATCATTAATGTAAGCATCAAAGACAGTAAAGACCGGAATTTGCAAGCCTTACAAAATCAGAAAGATGATAACTAAAATATGCAATTTGATATACTAATTGGAATACAACATATTTGCGCACTGCAAATTACTAAACAACTATTTACAAAGTTGTTTATCAGCTGAGAGATCTATATTGGTCTTTACATTAGACAAACAATGAATGTATACCTTTTAATTTTTCAGTGCTGGGTAGCTCTAGGTTCGCCATGACACTGCCTATATCAAAGTATAACTGGGTAACTCTAACTTCACCATGACCCTGCCTTTAGCACCTTATGCCTGGGTAGGTCTAGCTTCATCCTACCCTGCCTATATCAGCCTATAGCTGGGTAGGTCTAGCTTCATCCTACCCTGCATATATCAGCCTATAACTTGGTAGCTCTAGCTTCATCCTACCCTGCATATATCAGCCTATAACCTGGTAGCTCTAGCTTCATCATAACCCTGCCTCTATCACCTTATAACCTGGTAGCTCTAGCTTCATCATAACCCTGCCTATATCACCTTATAACTTGGTAGGTCTAGCTTCATCATAACCTGCATATATCAGCCTATAACTTGGTAGCTCTAGCTTCATCATAACCCTGCATATATCAGCCTATAACTTGGTAGCTCTAGCTTCATCCTACCCTGCATATATCAGCCTATAACTTGGTAGCTCTAGCTTCATCATAACCCTGCCTCTATCACCTTATAACATGGTAGCTCTAGCTTCATCATAACCCTGCCTCTATCACCTTATAACTTCGTAGCTCTAGCTTCATCCTACCCTGCATATATCAGCCTATAACTTGGTAGCTCTAGCTTCATCCTACCCTGAATATATCAGCCTATAACTTGGTAGCTCTAGCTTCATCATAACCCTGCCTATATCACCTTATAACGTGGTAGCTCTAGCTTCATCCTACCTTGCATATATCAGCCTATAACTTGGTAGCTCTAGCTTCATCATAACCCTGCATTTATCACCTTATAACTTCGTAGCTCTAGCTTCATCCTACCCTGCATTTATCAGCCTATAACTTGGTAGCTCTAGCTTTATCATAACCCTGCCTCTATCACCTTATAACATGGTAGCTCTAGCTTCATCATAACCCTGCCTCTATCACCTTATAACATGGTAGCTCTAGCTTCATCATAACCCTGCCTATATCACCTTATAACTTGGTAGTTCTAGCGTCATCATAACCCTGCCTATATCACCTTATAACTTGGTAGGTCTAGCTTCATCATAACCCTGCCTATATCACCTTATAACCTGGTAGCTCTAGCTTCATCATAACCCTGCCTATATCACATTATAACATGGTAGCTCTAGCTTTATCCTACCCTGCATATATCAGCCTATAACTTTGTAGCTCTAGCTTCATCACAACCCTGCCTATATCACCTTATAACTTGGTAGCTCTAGCTTCATCCTACCCTGCATATATCAGCCTATAACTTGGTAGCTCTAGCTTCATCATAACCCTGCCTCTATCACCTTATAACTTGGTAGGTCTAGCTTCATCATAACCCTGCCTATATCAGCCTATAATTTGGTAGCTCTAGCTTTATCATAACCCTGCCTCTATCACCTTATAACTTGGTAGGTCTAGCTTCATCATAACCCTGCCTATATCAGCCTATAACTTGGTAGCTCTAGCTTTATCATAACCCTGCCTCTATCACCTTATAACCTGGTAGCTCTAGCTTCATAATAACCCTGCCTATATCACCTTATAACTTGGTAGATCTAGCTTCATCCTACCCTGCATATATCACCTTATAACTTGGTAGCTCTAGCTTCATCCTACCCTGCATATATCAGCCTATAACTTGGTAGCTCTAGCTTCATCCTACCCTGGATATATCAGCCTATAACCTGGTAGGTCTAGCTTCATCATAACCCTGCCTATATCACCTTATAACTTGGTAGGTCTAGCTTCATCATAACCCTGCCTATATCACCTTATAACCTGGTAGCTCTAGCTTCATCCTACCCTGCATATATCAGCCTATAACTTGGTAGGTCTAGCTTCATCATAACCCTGCCTATATCACCTTATAACCTGGTAGCTCTAGCTTCATCCTACCCTGCATATATCAGCCTATAACTTGGTAGTTCTAGCTTCATCATAACCCTGCCTATATCACTTTATAACTTGGTAGTTCTAGCTTCATCATAACCCTGCATATATCACCTTATAACCTGGTAGCTCTATCTTCATCCTACCCTGCATATATCAGCCTATAACCTGGTAGCTCTAGCTTCATCATAACCTGCATATATCACCTTATAACTTGGTAGCTCTAGCTTCATCATAACCCTGCATATATCAGCCTATAACTTGGTAGCTCTAGCTTCATCATAACCCTGCATATATCACCTTATAACCTGGTAGCTCAAGCTTCAGCATAACCCTGCCTATATCACATTATAACTTGGTAGTCCTAGCTTCATCATAACCCTGCCTATATCACATTATAACCTGGTAGCTCTAGCGCCATCCTGCCCTGCCTATACCAGCCTGGTTAGATCATGAGTCTCTGTTAGTTAGTGATTCAAATGATGTGTTGATTTTTCCTAATCATGATGATACTTTCCTGATCCTCTGCATGATTAGTGCTTGTTTAATTTTCCAAATTCTTAATATTGCAGCTCACATTGTGATAACAACAAATTGAATACTATCAGTTTGACGGTTCCAACAAGTGACACGCTTTTTCATCTGGATAAGACCTTATTCTAATTGCCTTCATCCAAAAGGGTTTTCAATGTCAAAACAGTTACAAATTCCCCATACCAGCAAAGTTACTACCTTAACCTTTGACCTTTAATGACCTCAACCATTTTAATGCGCATATTCACTTTTTATGTGCATGATAAGTATAAAGGAATGTGACCTATTTCCGAAGGCACATTTTACCTTTTATGTACCTACCTACAATGGGCATACATTGTGGATGTGTGATAAGATATTATTATTCGCTCAGTGTTATATACGCCAAATATCTTCCAATCAGCTAATAAAAAATTAAAGTACCAGACGTCAAAAAAGCACGAAAGAGTTACTTCAACAGGGGATTTAGGTAATAGCAAGGTAACCATGAGACATCAGCAAGGCACTAATCTGACACCAGTAACTGTCACTTCAAACAATGTTTTTCACACTAGCAATCCTTCCAATTATGTCCAGGTAGCATTGTTTAAACAGTTCTTTTCATCACTATGGGTTATCACTGGGCAACTAAAATTATGTATTCCCAAGTAAAGAAATTGTTTATATATAATTAATCGACCACACATGTGTAAATCAGATAATACCAACAGTTCTATGTCAGAATAATATTTTAGAAAGAAAACTGCATTGACATTACAAATGTATTATAATATTTGGAATTACTAAAAAAGTAAGTGAGGCTTCAAACAAATATTTTACTCCGGAAGTGATTGATAACTAATGTCGTCCTTTGTTGTTTTCCCACAGATGGTTGCTGAGAACGATGTACTGTGAGGTCGTGGATTAGAGCGCATATAGTGAGGATTAAGGCCAGGAAGCCAAGCAGCAGATATACGAGCTCCACACTTGAGCATGCGTAAAATGTCAAGCCTCATAATGGCAGTGCTGCCATCTGGCGCATGCTAAAATGTCCACCACCCTGGAAGCCTCTGTAGAGCATTTGTCTACCGATGTCAATGTCTCTTTAACTACTCAACCTGTCACTGATGGCATATTGCTTACTAATGGATTACCAGAATCAGTAGTTGATCTGAGGGTGACGAAAATATCTACGATACAAGTGCTGGATGAAAATCGTGAATTTCAGGAATCTACCTGTGGATATTTGTTTGTCTCTGAGAATATCGGAAATAGTACATATTATGAAAATTCTACCGAGTATGGCATTACAACAGATTTATGGAATAAAACTTTGGTTTCTGATGAGAAGGTTTACTTGATATCAGCGGCATTGTTTGTGATAATAGCTACCATATTTGGAAACATATTGGTTATTGTTGCTGTGGTCGCAGAAAAACGTTTAAGAAAGGTGGGAAATACCTTTATAGTGAGTTTGGCAGTGAGCGACCTCCTTGTGGGACTAGTTGTGACCCCCGTAGCATTGCTCTACCATTTATCAGAAGTATGGTCATTTGGTATGGTGTTTTGTGATATTTGGGTTTCACTGGATGTCATATGCTGTACTGCCAGTATTATTAATTTATGTGTAATTAGTTTTGACCGTTACAACGCCATAACCAGACCCCTTCGTTATGCCCTTAAAAGGACACCTAAAAGAGCCACGGCCATGATTTTTCTGGTGTGGTCATATTCTGTCCTAATTGCTGTTCCCCCTTTGATAGGATGGCGTGAATACAGGCCACCGCATGATGTTCGCTTCTGCGCAGTTAGCGAGGACATAGGATATACCATATTCTCAACGGTTGGAGCATTCTATGCCCCTCTTATCGTCATGCTAGTGATGTATGCCAAAATTTTCAATGCCACTTTGAAACGTAAACAAAACTGGTTGCCCGGCCCAAGGTCTGCGATCAGCAGGAAAGGAGGACAGCGAAGAAAACACGAGTTTGCCGTACTCATAAATGCTACCGATAGTGTGCGAAGACATTACCAAAATACTAAATATGGCACCCCAGAGCCCCCTCCTAGAACTCCCAAAAGTCCCAACATTAACCCTCGGATCGGATACCGACTGATGAAGAGTGGAACGGATGGGGCTGGGCGAGTTGGTGCGAGCCTTGAAAGCATACCGGACTGTGAGTCCGAGTCTCCGGGCCTCACCCCACAACCCAGCCCGAGGCCCAGCATTAGAACCGAGGCAACTGATATCCCACAGCTGAGCATGACAAGTGCCACAGGACTGACCTTGCCATTGAGCACTGTTCCGAATGGTGGCAGCACTGAGGAGTCCATAACTAAGAACCAACTGAAGAGAACGTCAAGCGGGACGACTACAGCAACCCTGGACACCGCTACAAGCCTCAGTTACGAATTCTCGGACTCGGATTATAAAGCGGGACAAAACTTCTTCCGGAAGACCTTCCGTCTGCAGCTAACTATCGAGGCAACAGATGAGGGAGGGAGAAGCCCAAGAAATGAGCAGCCGAGGGACCTATCGCCTCTCATCAATAGAAGCCCTAACACCGCTCCCAAGCATAACTCGCCTGTACACCACTCACCTGAGCACGAAACCACCTTTAATATGCCTGATTTATCAGATAAAGGCGGCCAGCTCAAGGGCCGGAAGAAAGGCAAAATCTCGGTGTCACAGGAGCGCACGGCGGCTAAGACCCTGGGTATTATCATCGGGTGCTTCACGGTGTGCTGGCTGCCCTTTTTCCTCATCACTCTGATTGGTCCAATCTGTAAGGGCTCTTGTGTAATCCCGCCCCTTCTCAAAGTCTTCTCCACCTGGCTAGGATACTTCAACTCGGCTCTCAATCCCATAATATACACCTTCTTCAACCCGGACTTCAGAAAGGCATTCCGCAGAATTCTGTCTTGTGATATATGTAGATAAATATTTTGATATCAATGTAAGACACTACAGAGTAAACCCCAAAAAGCATAGTGCCTGAAATAGATAAAAAGCTTCCGTCATATGATAAATTAAACAAATTATCTATATAATTATCTTTCTGAGCCCTCTCAATCTTTATAACTGAGATGGTGAATACATCGAATTGCAAGGTATGATAATTTTTAAATGTTTAAATTTTATTCTTCTGATGTCAATTAAAGCAACCAAAGAAAACACGCCCATGTACATGTCGGACATTTAGAATATTCCTGTTTGCGATCATACATGTAGTTCTTGCGTTACGATACACATTATTTAATTACTTTTGGAAGTCATGTTTGATATTTTAAAGAAAATAATTGTATGTTATAATGAAATAGTCAATGATTTCAATTCTCAAAAACCCAAGACCATTGACTCATTATGAGCGATGATATTTAGAATAACATGACAGATCATCTGCTGTCATTTGACTGTATTAAAAATATTATCAATATTTTTGTCAGTATTATGTGTTCAAAGTGGTTGCAGGAATTTTTCATCTCCAAGATAATTTGAAAAAGTATGATTGATCCGGCCTGTCTCAACTGCGACATGGAAATATATATTTATTCTCGCAATGTTAAAGGTGAACATCAAAAGCCATATTCAGAGGTTGATACATTGCTAATGAGTAAAACAAAAGTAGGACATCAATCAATAGACCACTTTACTGAAGATGTTATAGCAACCGAAGGACTCACTTAAACAGTGGAGATTTTCCTTACAGAGGTAACGTGGTAATATTTTGCAAGATATCTAATTGGTGTTATTATGTCAAAAACATCAAAGCACACATATTCGTGTTGATTGAGCTGAACTAAAAAGAAGTGTATAATTCAAAATCATTTGTGAAAAAGCTCTAAAGGTAATATTTACGATTTTTTAAAACTTATCATGATGACTATGATAATCAAATTGCCTAAATCTAATCAAGACTCGTACTGTAGAAACTGAATGTAAAGAATCGAAATTAAATCTTCTCAATCAAATCAATTTAATTTGAATAATTTTAAGTGTTGGTGCATGAAATATAGTTTTAAAGTAATAAACACTAAAAGAGAAACAGGAACAAAGCACAAATATAAGATTTAACACCAGACTCATTACTTCCGGTATACCACGTGTTTCACTTCTCTTGCACAGATTATAATACACAAATTGGCATATTAAATCTTGTAACCATTAAGACTATTAACTCATAAAATGTCTCACTAAGGTAATTTACTAACTTACCAATTGCAAGGTGAATCTATTTTAAATTATAGATTTCATTTTCCTTCTTAATCTCATGAATAGTATAAACTGTTAATATTGTGTATGAGAAACAACATCTGTCTTATTCCGGTGAAGAAATAATAAAATTACATCTAAATTTTCTAATTTCTTAGTAACTATTACTATTATAATTACTGTCTGAAGTAAACTGTCTTATAAAGCGATTTATGTGATGTTAATAGTGCAAAACCTCGAGCTTTGACTTACTCATCAGGAATTCCTCTATTAGGATGGTCCAAGCAAAACTTCAAGTTCATAATTGATGATCAAAATTACATTTTTTGACAACAAACATCATCTTGAAATGGCATTGACTATAACTTTATATTTACTAATAATTTAATCCATTGTGATATATTCTAAGACTGATTAAAAGTACTTGAAAAATAAGGTAATTGAATTTGTGTAATTTTACAGTGTGTTGTGTGTCTTTATTAATTCACTTACTTTTTACAGTAATTTGTAGACTGTCTGGTGCTAGTGCTGTATATCCACAAGAGAATATTACCTTCAAAGAATTGTTTGCTGAAAACAATTAACACATAAAGTTCACCATTCCATTCTGCTTGACAATTACTATTTTAATCAATATGATTTGAATTTTGATTTTGTGTACATCAAGATAAAAATTATCAATTCATTTGACATTAAACTGTTATAAAATGAAAATATATGACGTTATTAGAATTTTAAGGAACAACAATAACAAAAGAAAGAAATATCATCGGGAAGTATAATTCTGTGTTTTGACTATACATTGTAGGTATCAACTGTCAAATCAAAAATATGTATAGCTTGTGTTTTCAAAAACCAAAAAAAGTTAAACCAGTGAAACACTTTATGATATATGGTACCATGACGTACTCATGCAAGAAATGTGCACACTAGCGCTACCTGGTATTATAAAACGTTATACCTTTGCCTCCATGGACATGTTAGTAGGTGCTGCACTCTTGTATATTAAAACAGCCGCTTGGTGAAGTTCGTTTCCATCACAATGGCCTCTGGCTCTGGCCACTCCATCCTGCAGTTCAGTGAATATTTGACACCTTTCAAATATAGATCATATTCCCAAAGAATTATGCGCTATGAAGGCTAACCAAATTTGTGGTTTTAATTATTTAGACATCAATCAAATATGTAAAGCCAACATCAAAACATCGTGACAAATGGGGAGATTTTTATATCTGTCAGCAATGTTCTTACTATTAACCGATCTTAAAATACCCGGCCGCAAAGTATTTTTGTAATTAATATGTCTGTTGTGAATATGAACTTCTTTGAAGGAAAAATACTTGTGATTGTGTGATTGACAACACTGGAGCAACTAAATCATTTGTCATCCGATATGGACAAACATAAGGTGTGATTTTAACATTAGTTGTTGATTAATTTGTCCAGAGGTAAGCAATGGTAGATAACAATGACTAGTTTGATCTATTATATTATGAGTACTCCCAAAGCTGTCTAAATGCTTAAACCAAACTGCGTTGTTCAGCAAACTCTACAATGAAAGTGATGTTCATCCCCCATTTATGTCATAGAAAGAGAGCATACATTTATTTTCGATAAAACTATACATCCAATAGATGTGAAAGAAAATAGAGAATGTCTTTTTCATTGCATGAAGTTTTGCATTGAAGTTTTAAACGATTGCAAGTTTTAAACGATTGCATTGTATGACCTGTTTTTCCTGTGCGAATAGACCTGACTTTGGAGGTGAAACACTGGAGCAAGGAAGAGTCGTGGGGGATTAACAGGAAAGAGCGGCGAAAGCCTTCTCATATATTGTGTATCCGGGAAAATCATTTATGATGTTTGTGAGGCTGTGAAAGCACTAACAATTTCTTGTTTTTTTGTAGATTATATTTTATGTTCCAACCTTGTCTAAATATACTTCTCGTTAATTCACAGGCCGGAATTATATGCTGACACTGTAAAGATTTTGTTATTAAGTATAGTTATCAAAATAAAACCTTTCAGTATCTAAACGATTCTATCCATCATAACCATTGACCCTGAGGAACATTGTGTTAATATTGAAGGAAAAAAACATCACATGTTCTCATAGAGCTTATTAACATTGCATTGTGGGCACGAGGGCTGTGACCCGAGAGAGTGATTGGGTCCGAAACTACATTTACAGGAGGCGATCAGAGAGAGGATTTAGAGTAGAAAGAGAATGTAAAATAGGGTAATGACTCGTGTAGCGAGAGAAGTGAACAGGGCTGAGATGGACGATAATAGGGAGTTTCTCATCTCAGCCAATGGTAATTGACCTCTTTTCTTCTTTTATAAGCAAATCAATTGTAAAACATGGACATTCCAAAACTTAGTTTTAATAAATATTTCATCCAATTATGGCAAGTATTTAATAAAAGATTTGATAGTTTTTAATTTACAAGCATTATTGTTTATTGGGTACCTGTGTTAATAAGGAGACCCACAATGGACATTCATCAGACGGGCCGCGGTACACTTGTCAAAAACGTTGATAATGACGTTGGAATTCCTCGATTAATAAATACTCGACTTGCTCACCAAAATATCATCCAATCCGGATTGAACAAGTTATCCGAATATATGAGGTTATAAATTGAGATCAGGTGTCTGACCCAGAAGGGGACCAATCAGTGCAGCGGCCAGTGCAAAGCAGAATATATATAACGAGTCATTTTTCTTTCCCCAATCCGTGCATTGCCAGATCTTTATGAATAGTCATAACTTGCGGTTGATCCTTTGCGCATCATTTTATCTTTGGAGGCAGGGACTTATACATGTATGATAGAGAAGTCCTGTAATGGGTCGTTAAGGAATTAAGAAAGATTGGATATGGATTATTCATTTTTAAATAAAATTTACAAAGAAAACTATATGATTTGCTCAAATTTATTTTGGCTTAATGTTTGAGGCTTAAGATTAACAGGCTTAATGGAATATCATAGTCTTTTAGTACACTTCATTATTTATCGCCCATCTTTTGCTACATTTGTGCAACTTGATAGTGAAAATGTTGATGGTGGGAAATGAAGCTCTTGTGAATGTGTTGTGTGCGAAATATCAGGAAACATAAAATCATAAATTTATCTCATAAGCTTGCCTTTTGCCCTATGGGCTTTTGACTTCCCGTTTGAATATATAAATTCTCTGCAAACTAGGCTGTCATTGAAATCAACATTAATTTTGATTCAAAGGGGCAACATTTGGGCCAAATCACAGGGGGATCATTAGACTCAAATCCCAATACCGAAAAATCTAAATGGTCATTTTTATTAATCTTATGCTTTAACATCTTATGATGAAATATTTGTTGAGAAAAACCAGACATCCTATTTGTCAAGGAACTGATGACTATGTGGCAAACTGTGAAACTATGAAGTGCATCGATCGACCACACCCCAGGGATAGATGGTTGCATAAGTTTGCTGATACAGATGGCTCCTACCAATGAGATCTTTGTATTAATACGTGTTACCAATAGGATCTGTTTATTTATAGTGTAGAGTAACTTGAATTATGTAAATATTGTCATCCAAGGGGCGCATTAATAGTATTTAAGCAATTTCCAACCAAGCAAACATTGGTACCAAATTGACTATAACATAAAACAGCGTGCAAAATATGAAATAAGTTGAAGCTATGAAGGCTGAGAGAATACCACTATGTATCACCGATTAATGATCATGTTGATTCAATGAGATGCAAGTCAATAAAAGTATTAGAGGCATGTTATATATCATTGTTATACCAAAACATATTTCAGCATAATATACCTCCATTCCAAACAGTGATGAATTGGAACATAAATTCACCAAGCTGTGAATGGCGGTATCATTTCTTAACCTGGAACATATGAAGAGAAGAAGAATGAATCCCTAGTTATCTAAGACAGCGGATTCAACATCAAAGGCTTTACCGCCTTGGGCACTGAGCTACTCTGCATGACTACAGATTGCCCACCACCTCTCATACACCATTGCTTTATTTGTCTCTGTGCACTATCTGACTGAGTCCTCCATCTCCCAATCAGCTTTCCTCTTCATCACTCTATACTTTCCACCTCCACTTTCTCCAAGAATGTCTACACCCACATAAATGTTGTATGTGATCGGATTACATAAATACTTTTGTGTGGGATTATTATGTGCAAATACACATTTTTCAATTATTTATGTTCTTGTGATATGTTTGTTATAATGACAAATAGGATCTTATAGCGTGTAACCAACAATACATGTGTATGCAGCGTCACTTATAAAATCAAAATGTCAAATAAACATTACATGATTAGATTAGAATCTCGATATAGCACATATGATGCTATCAATATCTGTTTCTGTTTCAATATTTTCTAGGAAATAGAAATGCCCCAATACACGAGACAAATAATTCTAATAATCATTGGTGCTTGACCTGATAAACACCTGTTTATGTTCTCTGGATATGATATGAATTTCTGATAATTTCTGTTTGTATACATTAAGCATTTAAACTAGAAAATCATATCATGGGATAATAGTATTACATCTCATCAAAAGACAAAGAGAAAAACCAATTATTTCAAACACAACTTTTGCCTTTAAGTTCTTATTCAAATAAGTATTAATTTAGACACGTTGTAAATATAATTTATCTCAAGTTTAAAAACCATTACATAAAGCTTGGGTAATTGCAAGATGAATATTCCGACAACATTTTAATTTGAAATAATTTTATAGTTTATGTAATGAAAATAATTCCCGTTTATGTGTCAATAAATAAGCCACCTGATTACAAGGATTCCTTAACAATTGTAGCTTTATTTTTATTTATTTAGATACAAGAAATGAACATTTCCCATACGACCTAATATAAGTGTGTGCTTATGTAATTTTGTGTGGTATGCTGAAAATTGTCAGCGAACACAAGAGGAAATTGTTATGAATTAACTTTCTCAGAAAATTAGATTACGCTTTTTACTCCGAATTTTATAAGATAACAGTCAGGAAATTATAAGTCAGATTAGTGTCTGAATTAATGGCAGCCCAGTTTGATGAGATCACTGGGCCGCACTTGTATCAACCCGCTTAACAAGCTGTTGTGGGAAAGGAAACCCTAAAATAACACTATTTAATTATCCCTTCCCTATACCCTTCAGGTAACGGTGTGACATGAGGTAATGCTTAAAGGCTTCTCCTTTATTTACCTCTGCATAAAGATAACTCCATGTGTTCAGTATCAAGGATCTATACTATTTAATCCTCATGATAACCTTTGAGAAATCTGTTATACAACTGCCTTTAAAGAATTCACATTTGAATATTATTTCCGCTGTTATCAAATTTGAATGAACAACATGCTTTGACATATACTGACATGACTTTATTTCTTTGTAATATTTATTATGGGAATTTCTCACATTATCGTCTGCATGAAGCAAATGAGGTGCGTCACATGTGGCATATTTCTCACAATTTATCCATATTATATCCTGTAACATTGTGTTATATCTTAAAAGCACATGGGTAATATAAATTTTGATTATTGTTTTGGTCTTGATGTTCCCCACACTGTGCCTTAACCAGTCATGATTTTTAGGACACAGGGCAGCGTATTTGAGTAAATCTTCCTGTTCTTTGTTCATTCGTGTAATTTTCAAATGATTTTTATTTCCTGAGGAGAAATCAGTCACAACACATGTATCCCCCATTTACCCATATGCTAGCAGATTCATTCTCATACCAAAAGCGGCACCATATGGATATAGTGGCAAGGACTATTTGTCTCATTTAGCTGATGAAATGTGGAACACGCCATAATTTGGAAATATTTCATGTTCACCAAAAAATTATATATAATGCGAAACTTAATGAAAACATTTTCATATTAGATAAAATATCGAAATTGTGTCCGATGAGAATTGAAAGGCCATGCGTATTACAGTCCATCATTCAGAATATATGTCCCTGCATGTCATGCAATACTTTTTTATATTTAATATATATTAACTTGCATACTTTATATAGAATAAGCGATACACATTTCCGGTATAATATGATACACTAATGTTTTGTTGTCGTTCAAGTGTGATGCCGTGGGAAATGTGTGCAAAGGTGCCTGTCACACTAAAAAGCGATGGAATCACAATAAAAAAGCGATGGAATCACAATAAAAAGCGATGGAATCACAATAAAAAACGATGGAATATTGAAGAGGTGAACATGTACATGCTTGTATTAATTATAATATAATGCTTATTATAAAGTATAAAAATGACATCATTATTATCAGCCATCCCTTGGTTTAGAGAGGAACAGATTGATGACTTTCCTTGATGTTGATTAGTGAATAATAACTTACACACATACCTGCTTATACTGAACCTGGCAGTCGAAACACCTTATCATTTTTATGGGGTGTGGATAAATAAACAATACACGGAAACCTCACAGGCTGTGTTTTAAATGACAGATAATTATTGACATTTTACACTATCCATCTTGGGCCAAATTAACATTGGATCCTCTCTGTTATTAGGATAAATATTATGTGATGACATCATTAAAATGGGCGTGCCTGTGACATATTCTTATTCAGAGAGTATATATAATCACATGTGTCTGTAAATAAAACGAAATATTTAGAAAAAACATCTGAATAGATTTTTAATAAAATGATTTCTTTTAAATTAAACAATTGTTTAGTTTCAATACCATAAATTGTGCATACTATTATAAATTGATCTCACACATGTTTGATTCAAAATATTTTCTCTGGTTACCAGTTGAGAAAATACATACATATTGCAGAGACCAATTTGAATATATTGTCGCACATTGCGATTCTCCACAATCAACAAAACAAACTCTCGTTTATATTGATGCATGCATAAAAATCAGAGAAATGTATAATTTGGGTAAAGGTGACAATATTCCAGGAAAATAATTGGTGATATGATGAGACTGTGATAATCCAGATTAAAACTCAAGGCAGAGTTCAACAAGAAAGGTATCTTTTAGCAGCTCATATTAGAAATTATAACCATGGCGCTTTAATCTCATCTCAAAGAGTGTCATAGAAATGTTTATTCTTTATATAGTATGGTGCCATAGTATGGCCTCGTATCAAATGTGTATATAGTTTTCTATGTTTCATATTTTCACAGTATGCATTCTGTACTTATGACAAAGCATAATAACCTTTTACAACTGCACTAAAGCTGTGTCCGAGGCCCACACGGTTAACCTATCTGTGTACAGACAATTACTCACACCCTTTCTAATTCAAAGGTGGTGAATTATCGACTAGCCTAGCTAAATGTATGCTGAAAAATAAGTATCTTTCAAGTCGAAACACGCCTGTTAATAATTATGGGTGACGCTTTATGTAAATGTTAATTACTATCATTGTCAAATTACAAAGTGTTCTGATTTATATATATGGTGCACTCTTTTTCTTAACTTCTTTCTGGTATATGATTTATTATATTTAGCAAAATAAAACAATCTATGGAGTTGAACATTTGAAGTAAAATCTTTTCTGTGGAGGCATAAAATGTTAATTTCCACTTTAAGCCCCCTATAATCTTGTTACATAGCAGGGACAACTAGTTTGTGTTGTCATGTCTATGTGATGATGCAAAAGAAAAATCCCTAGTGACCCTTCGAAACGAGTAGGACATTGAGTCCCGGAGATGTTGCCGTGAGACCATATGGGGGCACCTTGGATGTAATGAGACTGCTTTGGAAAGAACGTCGTGGAAGGACCGTGCATGCTCTATATCAACTTTGTAATTTCACTTTTGTAAACAATTTCCAGACATCATGCAAAACCAATGCTTTTTGTAAAAATATGGCTTTGCATGATGTCTGAATAAAAATGCATGCACGGCCCACCCACAGCTTTCTCACTGCATATGCTACATTCCCATTGCACTCTCACTGCATCCATGACATTCCCATATTGTTTCATAGTTTCGAAGTTTCAACGGTTTTTTCTCATGGAAACAACATCGCAATGGACGAAGTGATAACTCAATGCAGAGGACAGGATAGAGCTCTCACAGAGACGGCGAGGCGTTCACCTTGCGCTGACAGTGCTTGCTGTGCCCTGACAGTGCTTGCTGTGCCCTGACAGTGCTTGATGTGCACTGACAGTGCTTGCTGTGCACTGACCGTGCTTGCTGTGCACTGACAGTGCTTGCTGTGCGCTGACAGGGCTCCTCAGTGCTTCTAAAAAATGAACATAATACATTTAGTTTGGTCACATGCCTGTTGTGACATGGGAATTACTCAAGTGTTTGAACTCAGTCAGGTATATATATTCGCTTATAAAAAGATATAACGTAAATGGAATTTTTTCATCATCATAGAACCAGAAATCCAATATTATTTTGTTTCTACCTTCATACCAGTAAATTAACTTATTAACCTTTATTTTTAGAAAAGATATATCTTTTTAACGCAGAATCCTTGTTTTTCAAGGGGTGTGATACCCTCCATAGTAGTACTTCTCTGTCATATCAATCCCTGCCTTCTTGGATTTAAGGGTCACATAACATTAATTTAATTTATTTCTATTTTAGGGACATAATTATGATGACTATAACTGTAATAAAATCTCCTATTTGCCACAATAGTTATGTCGTAAACCTTCAAGAAAGGAATAACAAAGATGATTAGAAAAATCTATATTTAATAATGCCAAGCTTCATGCTTTTTTAACCAATCTGCTTCACAATCTGCAGAGTAGTAACCTATCTGCTCCTTATAATAGAACTAATATAAGTTTTGCCTATGTCAAGTTTTGATCACATCCTACGCAACCTTAATGGTGTAGACACTTTCTGTGAGGTGGTCCTGTATTCTGTCAATATTCATAAGTTTAAATATAATCGTTATAATACATTAAAAATGTAAAATCAATGAAAAATATATATGACAAATCATTTGATAAAAGCTATGTTATTGAAACGGTCCTGATTATAATTTAAAAAAATTACGATTCGTAAAAATGTTATTGATTTATATTACACCTACCACTTCGTGTTGTTGAATTGTGAAGTGAACAGCATGATTTGATATTGTTTTGTAATAAACAAATTAGTTGAGAAATGTAAATAATATTGTTATAGACATTTTATAATATTTTTGTCTGTAGTGAATGTATGTTTGTTGACGATTTGTGAATGTAAAATACCAGTTTATTTCCTTCAAAATCCTGGTTATATTTTCCCCAATGCCCCATATTTGGGGATATGCCACCATAGCCACCATGTTAACATATGGCTTTCAGTCTTTACCGTCCAACGTCAACCTATTGTGGGATCGCTAAGATTCTGACAGTTCTGTATGTGGTTTTGAAAAGGTCTGGAATTTCATGTGTCTTGAGAAATGGGAACCCTGACAGGAATGAATATGCAGATAAACAATGATTGATCTTTTCTGACTCCCATTAAAGGCCAAACCAGACCTTGAAGATACTGATGCCATTGCCCGTGAGCGCCTGGCCTCTACCCTGTCTCACATTCATATAAACCAAGATTCTGCTGATGTCCTATGCAAATTTACTTGATATTGCTGTAGGTCTGGAACGCACTCACAAGCGAAGTTGATGCTCTGCATGTTAAAATTAAACACAATTATACTGACTAAATAATAACAAAAACTTAAATAATAATTTGGCATAATGTGTCAGAATTGAGTGATTCATAAGATTGTTTACCAATATTTGTTTATTATGCATATATTCTATTTTTTTTTTATCATATAAAATAAATATTTCGAATCACAATTATTTTAAATAGGGTAACATTGTTATATTTTAATTATTAAATAGAACCACTTTAATCAAAGGTTTCTTATGCCAATTTTTATAGAGTTATATAGAAAAATCCTTTTGATATTGGCAGACTAGGTGGGTGTGAATTCAATATTTTACATTTATACTTATTGCCGTTGGCCCTTACATAACCTTCAGCCAAGGTGAACAAGAAGAACGTCACAACTTAATCATGACAAAACCATAATATATAGATTGACAAACTGATATATTTTAAAATCACGAATTTTAATCTGAGATAACCTTATTCGGTTTTAAGCATATTTACAGTATTACAATCCCAACATATTTGCCTTCCAGTTCAAGGAGATCGTAATGGAAATACAGCGAAACTTTATTCCATAGAAAATACAGGGCTTCAACATATTTGAACATTTCATATTATCAGATAGTGATATATATGAAGCTTTGTAACTTTAAAAGTAGAATTCTCCCAGTTCTTTACAGTAACGCGAGAAGAATATTCATTAACACTCTTGGTGCAGCCAACTTTAAGTTGTTTTAAAACAAATGATAGATATTTATTTCTATTCTGGACAAACACATATCCACATATTGAGAAAAAATGAATATATATTCAAAAGAACAAAATAGTTTCAAATACATTTATCCCAAGCAGAATCCTAGCAACCTCTCAACTTTCTCCTGTTTCAGAGATATGTAGAGAGCATTTGACAACGGGTTAAACCTTTTGGCACGGGCCTCAGCTCATATGGGAAATTGAATCATGAGTTCAATCTCGGACATAGCCTGGAATCGTCAACGGCAGCCGTAGGGTAATCTGAAGATATGCCTGCAGGACACTGGCGGGAGCCTGCCGTGTACTTTAAGATGATATTTGGTGATAAGACATCGGGGGAAACGACGGCAACTTTTATGTTGCAACTAAAGGTTCCCGACGTCTTACAACTGCCCTGGCTTGCCGACCGATCATCGGCCGTGCAGAAAGTGTTCTTGTATGACGTACACATATGTAAATACAATAGGTCGAAGTGTTCGTATGAATATATATATATATATAGTTTTCTAAAATGACTGACGTAATTGTACTAAATATCAGCAAATCTTCAGCTCGCAAAACGTTTCTTTTGGTTTGCTACTATCTCGGTTAATAGAGGGCCACGGGCCGTGGCACAGTTGGTTAGAGCGCCAGCTTATTAGCACCAGTTCCTCTGTGGTGATCCAAAGGTCGTGGGTTCAAACCCCGGCCATGCTGGGATTGAACTCATGATACAATTTCCCACATGAGCTGAGGCCTGTGCCAAAGGGTTAACCCGTTGTCCTTGTAAATCTGTGACCGGGTGGGTTGTCATGTCAAGGACTTGCGACATGACAATTCAGTGAGGCAGCACTATATCTGCTACAAGTAGGTCTCATCACGAAATGACTGAAATAATGTTGAAAGTGATGTAAAACCCCAAACAAACAAATCTCGGTTAATAGAATGCCTGCACAGAAATATTCTTGCAAGTTCTAAAATTGTGAAAAATAGGAAAATATAGTTGTGTATTTCATCAGTTCAATGAAAATTCACCCAAGAAATGACCGACATAATTCCGACGCATGCAGTACGCCCAGAGATTGGTTACCATGGCAACTATTATCTTGTTTATTTTGCAATATAATGTTCCCCATTTCTCTTTTCTTTTTTTGATATCTTTAGGTGCTTTTGACCTAAACATCAGCGCGCAATATGGGAAAGTAATAAATTTTTAGATTTAAAATAAAAATGTGTAATTTGGAGATTTTTATGAAAGTTAATATGTTAGTGATAATATCTTTCTTTGCATATGCTCAAAGTTTATAATCCACAAATAAATCTTGAAATTGTCAGCTTTGTATAAATGAAAATTCCAAAATTAAGAAGGGCTTTGTCTGGTTCCAGCGCTGGATAAATGTTAGTAAGGACACTATTATTATATTTAACAAAGACGAAAAGGCTATATATCTTTTATTATGGCAAAAAGGAAGAAATGCTTATTTCAACCCAGTTCAAACATAGGTAAGCTATGGAATGGACTTTCAAAGTTGATTTTGTTGAAAAGAGATTTTGATCGTAAAATTTTAAAAGTTATGGTAAAAGGTAAAGCAATGTTCTCTTAATTTTGATATTGAATTGGGGTGTGTTATTCCCTCCAGAAAAAAATATGGTACTCAACGTTTGGGGGAAATGAAAAAGACAGGGAAGAGTAGAGAAAGCATTCGCTCCTTTTGGGGAAGTGGGAAATAATTTGTGACCGCATTAGCCAAGCCAACACCAAAATCAAGATGGCCGAAGATTGGCTGAATATTCTCCCAAAATAGGCAGTGTTCTCCAATCACCAATCGGCAAAACCCAGATATGTGTTCTAGAGGGGTTTGTCGAACGTCCAAGGTCTTTACCAATTTCAACCAAAGAAAAGTTTGGTGGAGTTGTTAGAGCTCTAGTGAAGTAAAAAATCGCCAGCTGTAAAAACTGAGGTAAACCCGTTTAAACGTCAGAATTGAACTCGTTTTAACTACCGTTAAAACAGGTTTGATTCAGTTTTTGCAGCTGGCGAGTTGTATCAAATATTTATATTTTCTTTATTTAACGCCATCCAAAGAATAATCAAGATTTTTGGGACATTTTAGATATAATATATATATATATGGCATAAAATATGAATTATCACTAAAAGAGTTGGGTATTTAAAAATCTCATGCAAACGATTAAAAGTCTCATGCAAACGAGATTATACAGAAAAAGTAATAAGCTTTGCCGATGGGTGATTGGAGAACACTACAAAATCGGTAAGGGCTTAATTCAAAACGTAAAGACGATAACCACTGTAATGCTGGTGCCATGTTACAACAAGTATAGTATTGATGCAGATGACCGAATACCCCTAGTCCAATTACGCCGTACACAATAGGAGGAATGATTCCCATCAACAGATGGCTTTCTTCAAATTACAAATGTAGATTGGATGATTGACTTACTATTGCATAATCTATCTGCAACAGATCTTTGACATCTTTCTAATTATGGTATCATTGTATAATAATGTGGAATCCTATTGTCAAGCTTATAGTTCTTCATTTTCAATTGAAAGCTAGTTAACAATAGAGCAAAAGTATCAATCAATGGTAAATTAAAATAGGTTTTGAAACAGAATTGTGAGAATGAATAAAGGACAGTAAGTACATGCAGTACATTTGATTTGTGTGAAAAATAAGCTGCTCGAGAAATGCATCAAAATCGATTGAGGTGCTAGCACCTCTGACTATAATTGACTACTTTGTCCATTAGCGACATAAACAATGTTGGACGAACTATGCAGAAAGTTATTCACAGCCTATCAGCCTATAACCGCTATTTCATACTTTTTCCCGAGTGCCATTTATTTATTGTTATTATAATTTCTGTACAAACTTTAAGACGATCATTTTAGCCAGCGTTCGTCTTCGCACCAACATGTAACTATATAACCTGTTTTGTTTGGGTATTTCTGTTACTATACAATCTACAGTTAAATCGTGATAGGGAGACATCGTGTTATCGTCTGTCTACACTTCCGGTGAGAAGACGAGAGGTCTGTCTACAATCGTATCGTTATGCTAGTTATAGACCCAAATCACAAGTATTCTTTCCACAAGGCAACAGCCAGGCCTCACCAATACCCGCCCAATGAGTTATGTTAGTGTCGCTGGTATCATGGGAACTATTAATGAATGCAGCCAGAATCATGGAGGATTTGCGAACATCCGGGCTGTTTACAGGTTTGATCTCAAGGTCACTTAATCACATCTGCGGGTCGGGCCTTCCGTGGCGAGGCAGCTCTTTGGACCGCGATACCAATTACGTCTGTGCTGGTCATGAGAGGCGGGGGGTCAGCTTCGTCAGACCCAGGCTTGATTGAAGCCATTGCACAAGACCCATATCTTAAAACATACCGCTGTTATGCTGCGGAGTTTTTCATCGCACACATTTTGACAAGTTGGAGAAAGTCTAGCCGCCTTCTCCCATAGAAATACCCTCACCGAGACATCCTTGGTATTATGCGGTGAGAATTTTGTGAATGAGGATCTCGTGAGCAGATAGAGTTTCATGGCAAGTTAGAACGTGACAGGATCTGCAGACATGCTAAGCTAGACAAGCTTATGGAATATTCATTAGCCTTTTTTCTTCTATTTTTATCATCTTACAGCAAGAGATTTATCCTGACAGATGATATTTCCTGATTTTCTCCTCTGAAATTTTTAGATATCCCTTTAATTAGACGTGGTATATAGAAAGCATTTCTGGCTAGAATCTATCGGAATATTTCTACAAGTTTATTCCCACCTGATGTGGTAAGATGCAGAATGACATGGGGATTGCAGAATCAAGGATGAAGAGCTTTTAGTCAGAGTGGACTCCTGACAGACGGGATTTTGCAAAATGTCATGTGCAGAAGACGTGGAAAATTAAACGAACGAGTTTACTTTGATATACATGTAATATTTAAGACACTTTAATGATTAAGGACATGTTTATTTATACTTAATAAACGTACTGTTTGTCTGCATTGACAGAAGAAACCTAACAGCTTTGTATCTTTTGGCACATGAAAGCAATAGCTGTAACTTTGTAAACGTGATATGCCTATGCTTTATGCACTAATATTTTAATTATTTCAAACCATGCCTGCCTTTCCTCACACGTCTTGAAAAAACATTCACAGTCTTGATAAATGTAATTAGGGAATGCGTTGTCTTTAAGAGTAAATATAATGGAAAAGTAACTCTAATTCAAATATATTCTTATAACATTTAATAAAACTATATACAACCAGTTGCATACTACACTTATAGAAAAGACATTTGGGAACAAAAATATTTAAACTGACTTGGATATCATATCCAGAAATTAATGATTTTCAGGTGCTGATATTAATGATATCAAAATAAACATGGATAAGATGGAAACACAATTGTTGATCTTGTTTCTGCGTTTAAACCAGAATGCATCAAGTGTCAACAATGAATTGTGTGTTATGATTTATTCACGACCTCCTATTATCCTCCATGCGATACGTAAATTCTTTTCTACTGGATTGCGATCTAAATATATATATATATATATATATATATATATATATATATATATATATATATATATATATATATATATCTGTGAGTAACGTGTGTGTGGATATATACATAGTAACAATAACAATTATTTATGAAATTAAAATAAAAGTATTGAATGCGTTAAACACAATTGCCACAAGTACATGCAGAACGTTCTTTGTTAAAAGATGTTATGAAGAAGGATCGATTTACAAATTCCCTGAATAGTTTCTCATAAAGGCATGAAATTAAGGAAAAGGCGTATTTTGAGCATAAATCACAAGCCATATTATCGTGTTAAGGTGTGTGTGGAGAGATAATGTCTGCATGGACAATGGCAACAACATGATCATATTATAGTGCCTCGGTCAGAGCACGCTCCAGACAGAGGAAGTCTCTCCATCACAGCCGGCACTCCCTTCCTGTAACGAGCCCGCATTGTTTTCACACAAAGAATTATCGGACTAGAAGCGAGTTGCCAATAAGATTGAGCATGGTGGCTGATCAAAGTGGGTTGGGTGATACTATTCCGTGTGATCTTTAATTGTCTTGTCTTCATTAGCTACATGGCTCTGTCTGCCCAAATTACCCTATTTGCGGTCGTATCCCAACCAATGTACATGTTATATTATTCGTCTTCGCATTTATCAAAGATTATCTTGGAACTTATGATAATCTATTGATGTTTACAATGTTCAGTGTAAACTACACGAGTTTACCGAGGAAGGAATAGCTGTCATGAGACCCTAAACGCATTAAAGTGGCTTAAAATAACTAATATATTAGGTTAATAACCACAGTGGAGATGTAAATATGGGTGCAATACGTGCAATTCATCATCATAATCAATACATTTTGTAACAAATGAGAGACCGATTTCTTTGATGTGTTATGTGTCATGCCAGACCGTGAATGTCTGTCAGGTTTTGATGAGAGTTACTGTCTATAAGAGAAAGGACATGCCCACAGAGTTAGGGGAAGGTGCAATTAGGCAGAGTAACATGGCGCAAAATGGAAAACGCTGCTTTGATTCGCTGCTAATAGCTGACAATGTGCGCCAGTCACCCTTTATGTATAGACGCTACTATTCTAATCTAAGGTCAACTTCGATATGCTGAATATGTCTATTGAAGGCAGGATCTTCCTGTTTAGGTGTATGTCCAAATGGTTATCCTGTGTGCCATTATTTTATAAATGACGATCGTCTGTCTCATTATTTTTTAAGGGCTGTCCTGTGTGAATTATTTTAAAGGGGGGTATCCTATCTGAGACGACATTAATATTTTCACTATTTATAGAATTTTGTATGTACATATATATATATGAATGAATATGTGTATTTTGAATATGTAATACATATATATATCAAAAATATATATAAAATATATATATTTATATATATATGTGTGTACAAATACGTCAATAACAATATAATGGTAATAATAATAGTGAAATTGATATGGCGCTGATATCAGACAGTGTTCATTGTATGAGGAGACTTTCTTCAGACAGGTTATACAGTCATGCGAATAATGATACACGTTTGTGAGAAAAAAAAAGCATTTATCATAATCGAAGTGAAATATAACTTTGAACCTACGTATATTGGCAGAGATCACTGCATATTCAAGACAAATGGGATAAAATTCCATTCATATTCCACTTTATTCCATTTAGTTGATATCATTAGAATAAAATTACATTTATATACAGAAAGTTTTGGGTCAGGCTTTCACAGAACATTATCATTATGTAAAGTGTAACATTCACCATCAACTTTCATAACATTTGATATCATTTTAAATGCAACAATACTTTGTTAGGTTTCAAGGTTTTTGTTTTTGTAAATAATATTCTATTCGTGAGACTTTCATCAGTTTACTAAAAATGAATATGACAGGTATAAATCCTGAAATTTAAAGATACGGAATAACATTAATTATTCTTGAAAAACTGTGACGATATAAGGATAACGGCACACTATAAGGTGTGTAGATATAAAGAAGTCATAGAGCCACGGACCAGATGCAGATAGTCAGGACACAAGCTTATTAATGCCAACTACCTCACCTCTGTGATGTTCCATAGGTCGTGGGTTTGAATCAAGGCCATATCGAGATTGCATATGTTACAATTTCTCACATGGGCTAAGGCCCGTGCCTCAAGGCTTGACCTATTGCCCTTGTAAATCTAAATGGATTGTAATGTCAAGGGCCTGCGGCATGAAGGTGAGGCAGCGATATATTTGCTCCATATTGGTCTCGTCATGAAATAACTAAATTAATATTGAAAGCTTTATTTCATGTAAATTTATAATCCATTTCTTATAGGAATACCTAAAATACGATAAATTGTGTTATTCCTATGACAAAATAGTTAAAATCTTTTTCACATTAATCCTGGCATAAGTAATCCAAAATTCCTCCTTCTTAATTCTGGGTCTGATTTTTCCATCGTACTTCAATTTTAAGTCCGTGCTCAGATCCTAATTCCTCTGTATTTTCTCATTTCAATATGACATCATGGGAGTATGGGAGTTCTCAACTAAACAATGGAAATATGAGGTCATATTGCTCAAGTACGTACCTCAAGTCTGAGCAAATACTTCGTGAAGTAATCACAACTGAGATTCTGAGCATGATGAAAAACCGAAAATACTTCAGTTTTGGAAGCAAACTTCGGTAAGTATGGCTTCAAATCTGAGTGCATGCTCAGATTTATGATTTGAAGAACGATCGAAAAATCTGGCCCAGGTCCTGGTATGTCTTGTGATTTTCTTTTGAATATTAATAATTTCTAGACTGCTAAACGCTCACATCGGAATAGCGGCGGCCATATGTGTGGCTTCACCTCTTCGAATTACGGGATAAACGGCTGCGAGTGAACGTGCAGAATATGTAAATCTGACGACACGTTTGAAGTAGTGGTGGATCGGAATACAAATATACCACATTTTGATAACACACTCCCATAGGGCGTCTTCGGTTTACCCGCGGAAACAGCCGAGAATCGCAAGCCCATGCCGGACAATATAGAGGGCGCTACAACCAAAGGAAAACATTATCTTGTGTCTAAAACGAATTTTAATATTAGTTCTACGATTAACAATCAATCTCAAACAAGTTTTGAGACTACAATTACAACCTGGATGTCTTATTCATAACTGAATCCTGGCTTAGTGAAGAGGGTGATGACAACATGGACCCTGGCCACCTGGAGGAGGGAATCCTTGAATTTCACTTGGGCTTCATGATAACCTATAAAGGCTGCTTAAATAGTGCAACGTTAAAGATTGCAAAAAGTGATCAATTTTAGGAACTACAAGATGCTTGATAAAGAAACCCTGAGACATGATATTATCACAACTTTCTTTGATATAACACAATCTTATAGATTTGGTATATTATATTGATAACAGGTCACCATTCGATACATGCATAATGACATACATACTATGTGACTTGGACAAGGAGGGATCAGTAGTACTACTGCTGCTACTAGTATTACTACTATCGACAGTCTTGCTTGACTATCACATAAACATGAAGACACATATGTGTTTAAAGGGCCTTATTATAAATAATCTTTCATTTCAAGACAGTGTCTAGACGACAAAACAGCCGAAACCCTTATATACAAGCATTTGTCACTCCCCCCTATGCCTATAGGAAATGCCCACAAGTCAGATTCTCTGTTGCTTTAAGGTGTTGCAATATCTGCAGAATCTGCAGCACGTGTAGTAGGTAGGGTCATATCACCGAAAATCTTAAAGAAGACTTTAGTATTTCACTAAGAACTTGGAGGTAAGGCGCTGCCTTACCAAAGGGGCCTGCTTACCATTAAACATAATCGGAGGTCGAGAGATAGTTTTGATCTTGTAATCCCCCAATCCCGTTTGAAAACAGTAAGGTTTGCTACAATTTCCCCTTGACTCTGGAATACCAATTCTAATAACATTAGAATTTGTGTCTCAGTAGAGACCAAGGTATGTAAATACATATCTATTCCAAAAGCATTATTTAGAAAAGCTACATGAACAGACGTTGTCTGATATTGGCGCTATAAAAGTGTTATCATATTATATTGTAATTATTATTAACTGCTGACAGTGTGATGAAGGATGAGGTGTAATCGACATCCCTCATATCTCGGTTCTTATGGTACAGTATCTCTGAAGATCCTATAACAAAACAGATATTTGTTCTTCAGTAAGAATACTGTTTGCTTTTATTTTCTATTGCATTTGCAAGGTTTTCAATTCTATGTTCATGAATAAAATATTATATATTTATTTGGTAGGATTATGCAGGAAGCTGCAGACATCTATGTTCATGCAGATGGATAATTGGGTTGTTTCTGTGCTGAACATTTTAACGATATGAATAACTAATAGGGAAACAGAATTTGGCTGAGTAAAGCATGAAGAAGTGTTTATGTATTAACAGTGATCTAAATGATTGCGACAATTGATTAATCGCATCTTTATCTTTTAAAAAAATAGGATGTAAAACTTCATTATGATTATCCCGTTTATATTGATTAGACAATACGATATATTTAGAATGTTTAAATGTTTTGATATTTGAAGTAAATATTTAAATCTACAGTATGTAATAATAATGAAAATGTTGATTATAACCACCCAGGAAAGATGTGATTTCTATTTGATCTGAGACTAAAGCAAAAGAACTTTTAGATTTATCAAATGATCACTTGAGTAGCTATGTTAACAAAACCGCAAGGTATATCTGGTGGGAATGATAATTGCATTAAACATTGGGAACATTGGCCTATGAACAAGATATTATTATTGTGGAACCGATTTAAGAAGTATAACCTTAATATGCGTCCCGTGTATGTGCATAGAGTGATTACACGTTACATAATATATTACAGATCAGGATGACAGGATAGTGTAATCTTGTTTGATATTAGTCATAACATTACCTTTCATACACGGGCTGTATACGTTAATATTGGCACAACGGCAAATGCTAAAGTATTAGACATATCACAGTATCGCAGCAAATCTTCCATAATGTGAAGGAATTACCAATTATTCTTGCAACAAGATTATGTAAGTGTCTATAATGATATGCACACACCTGAGATAGAAATTTTGAGCGAACCGTTTCCGAAGTTTTAAGAATAAAATGAATTTCTTAACGATAAACGCCAGTGTCCATGTCTGCCTGAGAAAGATTGTAAAATCAATTACGCCATATAATATAACATAAAGCAGCGAGCTGGCCTTAGCACCAAAGGTCTTCTAAAATATGGTCAGTATCTTACACATGCTGCTTCAAACCTCATCGCGTCCTTTTATATCGTACATGCTTCCCACATTTCTACTAGTATTAAATCCTGCATTAGACAGAAAGGATATGCTTTAGAATCCATAACTGAGGTGAGGCTTTCAATAACAGCTAACTGGCTGAGTTGGCGTCAGACGCGCCCTTGGTGATGCCGGAAAAGAAGATAGATTGTGGCTGTGAATATTGGACCCTGACAAGACAGGCCTGTGGAGGCTTTGGCTGCTAAATTTACCTTGCCATCAACCTTGAGCAAGCCCACATTGGCAACCTTCAACATTACACGCTTACAACATTTCAACCGTAAATTGTGTTTGTGCTTTAAAAGACATATTCACACAAAGCCATAATTGGTAGACTTCTGCCATAGATGCAGGTAAGTGCAGATATCCTATGTATTTTGCCATGTTCCCCTTCATATATGGATCTCCTTTCTGTCAGCATTGCACCTCATTAGTACGTTTCAGAAAGAATCCGTTCCGCCTTTATAGCATGTTTTGCTAGCAAGATTCCGTATTTTATGGCTGCAGAGATCGTATGCGGTTGTACTAATTGTACCCATTGTCTCCACGTGATAGGCGGCTTAATCACATTACCCTTCTGTCGTGTATCCCACATAATTCCCATTTTGCCTTATAGTATTATAAATCATTTTGAAGCCAAGCGCATAAACGAAAACATAATAGCGGAAGAAGTCTAAAAATAGAAGAAATATTGCTAGTGCACGACCAGATATGAACATGTTTCATAGATATGTGTAGTCCCTTAAGCGATTGCAAAGTAGTTGGGAAAACAATGTTATGGTGGAAACCCATTATTCAAATGGTGTGGCAAGATAACTCACTTATGTTGTGGTTATTGGTAGAAAATACATCATCCAAGAGAATTCTTCTGATGGCATTTCACAAGAAATAGCCTTGCTTTTTCAAAAAAACATTCGACCAAGCTGCTTCCGGAAAATGCAACATTGATAAATGTGCAAATGTTAATTGCTGACTCATTGGTGATTCGTTGCCGATGAAAAGTTTGTTTCTTGGATGAAACATTCATCGGCTGTGTTTAATTGGTTAATTTAATCATGAAATATTGGACCTTATTTAGAAGGGCAACCTGGTTGTTTTGGGGTGAAGTCTACTGCACGATACTCGCTGGCACGTGACATGGACAAGTAGGTCAGCTGATTCGCTGAGCAGAGCCCCTTGAGCATACTAAGACAACTAATATTGATCGCTCCTTCACGATTAAGTACAAATCTTGTCATGTCACTATCACTAATGTAGAGGAGAACAACAATTTATTTATTTGTTTATTCGTTTGTTTGTCTGACGTAACCTACCTGCAGCATATAAACAAGAACAATGTGTTAACCCTCTGAACACGCGTCTCAGCTTATTTGAAAAAATGTGACATGAATGGGATCTTCGCACGGATGGGAATCAAACCCACAACATTTGGATATCAAAAACAGAATTGGTGCTTATAAGCTTGCACTTTAAACCAACTGCGCCACGGCCCGTGGTCCATAGAGAACAATAGATAGGTGGTCGTATGAAACTGACACAAATACCAAATTTTCATTTTTATGGGTTTAAATGTAAGTTAGAATTAGAAAAAATGTAATCTCAGTTTAAATAATGAGTAATACAATGACATATTGTTGGAGTAGTAATTTAGTGGAGCACTTTTTGGTTATATGGAGGTATTTGGAAATCCTTTTACATTGGAATTGGTGTACTTAATGCTTGATGTCATTAATGACTCAGTACGGATGCCGTATAGTAATCATACGGTAGTCTCACAATGTCTTCAAACTGTGCGGGGATATTCGGTCAGCGCCTGGATGATTCGCCCAGCACTCGGCGGGCATCGGTCGAGCATAGGCCGCGTGTCCACGCTCGGTCAGATCGGGTGGGCCATATGGTGCCTAGGCTGTACCAGCAATGGTAATGGTGAGAAGTATTTAAATATGGAGCCGTTCAGAGGACCTAATTTGTTCAAGAAACTTCTTAGACAACCTTGCTTTTTCTTGCCGAGAATCATTGTATTCAAAATATTTTCTATTTTGAAATTTAAAATATGAAGTATTTAGGTTTAAAGCTGTGATCTAAATTGGTAATGTTGGCTGGTGCTTTGAGAAGGGTTTTCCTCTGTAAGGCGGGAAAACTTTGTGCCAAAGAGTTGCACTTTCCAGAATGTTCTCAATCTGATTGGACGACATTCATTGAAAATCAATAACAATGTGATTTTCATGTCTGGGGCAGACAAGGCTTAAAGATGACACCTTTTTATATCATGCTAGCAGCGAGGATACGATTCTAGGTTTGATCAGATATGGTTGAGCCAATGTCATGGGCATCTTCCTAGACATGTCACTAACAGATGTGCCTCATGACTGTTTATCGGGGACAATGTGTATGGAAACGAAATATCCATAACTCTTCTTATAAGAGTAGTGCATTGACTCCTTTTAACGTTAAGAGACTTCTATCTGACTAAATATAGCCGATAGTGTGCTTAAAACGTCGTTGGTTTAAACAAATCTATTCGTCACATGATTTTATTCCATAATATTGTTATTGAATGGGGAGGAATAATAACTGTATTACCTGACTTTCACATCTTAGGTTTTAAGATGCAAAATCAGGTAATAGAAGTATGGGTTAAGAGTTTTCTGTAAGATTTTTTAGATCTAAATAACATGATGATAGGAGTTGTCTAAAGAATCTTTAATTATGAGATTGATGCTCTCATAATACACTAGTACATTTTGACGCGATCGTGCTTTACTTCACGTGGTGGATCTTGGGGAATAAATATCCCATCATTACCAGTGCTCTTAGTTTTATGTATCCTTCATGGCCTTGGGGTTCTGGCTTAGAGTGAGAAAATAATAGAAAGCACGCAAATCTTGCAGTTGTCTGTAGTGCACCATTTTGCAGCAGCGAAAACAAGATTTATATGGTGGGCAGTGGAATAAGGCCGGTCGCAAGAGATAAAAGCAGTCACCTACAATTTCCTTTGAGCGTCTCATTCTTGGATGTCAAATTCTTACCGCCATCTTAATTCTCACTTCGAGGCCCATTATAAAGACTCGTATTCCCAGTCCTCATAACTAATGTTAAATCCTCCGCAAGAGAGACCCTGAGAGTTGCATACGGGTGCATGGCCTCGCTTTGACACAAAGCTCCATTAGAGGAACAGGCGTATCACTTAGCCGGAAGCCCGGTTAGTCACATGGTTGTGACGTGCTACAACCAACCGTGCACATGTCAACACCTATGTACCTTTGTGTCTGAAGGCTGGGGCCCTTCCTGGATTGCACTTCACCAATATATCATTACTCTAGGATATCTTCACCATACCACTTCCATCCCAGTAATTTCATCAGCAAAATTGAAATGATCATATTAACTTGGGAGTAAAAATGTTAGATTAATATCATACTCGTGATCAAGTCGTGATCAAAATATCCAATTAAATGCCAGAAACGACAAAGTCTGCAGATAAATTAGCGTTTCATTCCATTGCAATTGGCCCCATTATTTTACCGCCACAATACGAACAGTGGATTTTTTCAGAGGACAGGGGGGCGAAGAGATGTGAAAGAATTTGCTTTCCTTTATACTGTGACTTGAAATAAAACATTGGATCTCGTTTATAGCGAACTTACGTAAGACTTGGTTTAGAAATAATCATTAATCTCGTGAAGACCGAGCCTACTTGAGCCTATAGAAAATAAGCTTGCTCGCTGTTTCCCACGTTCAGAAAGAGGAAAAAAGTGCCACTTTATCAGCCCAAGTGTGGCATTGCTGTGTCCTTAAACATACCATTTGTTTTGTGAAGCAGAGGAAAGCTACATGGCCTAGCTTTCAGTGAGGCACAGCGGATCAATGAAGCTCTGCCGTGCCCTTGTGCAACTCCTGTAGGCGCGCCCTATTCCAACTCTAAAAATAGACATCATCATACTTTGAACAGGAAAATACCGACGTTTGGTGTTTCCAAGGTAGTGACCAATTGAAGGGGAATGGTTAATTTAGTAGGAAATATGGAGAATTCACAGAAAGTAATCCAGCAATTGTGGCAAGCAAATTGCTGTTTATATTGATGTATGATTTCTTGATCACTTGATCAATGAGTGAATGAGTTCAGTGAGTGAGTGAAAGACAGTGATGAGTGTAACCGAGTGTAAGCGTGAGTGGCCCTTAACAGAACACCAACACATTAAGGTCATTTCGTGCCACTGTGATAATTATCAAAATATCATGAGTGGTAATGAACTAGAAGTGCAAAAACATGCAATGAACAATATAATTATAAAGTATTTTATATCATTATTAAAGTAGTTATATGTATGAATGCCAAAAACTGTAAATTACATGTAAACAAGCGATAAACATCACATTTCAACGGCACTCTATCATAATGCATTCAGCAAATGTTAAGCTCGGTAATGAAGCCAATCCAACATCAATCCCTTGAAAATGAATAAACAGGCTTTGTCACCTTTACAAAATAATAAAATCAAAGAGGTATAACGTAAGGAAATTCGTGTACTTTCCTTAAGAGAAATCAATCACATTTATCATAAAAATACACTGTTTGCTTCAATGAAAATGTTTTGTCTGCTTACTTTTGTATTTTGTTTAGGTTTTGCTACAGATGTCTCTCAACTGGAAACATGTCTACTGATTTATGATAAATATTTAGATCAGCAGCAGAAACCGTTCTATTCCATGACTAATACAGTTAACAAAACTATCATTTTTTACAAAAAAAATGGAATAGATAACATGCCTCCCTTCGGTACACTCATCTGAACAAAAGCATTAGTTATTGATGTACCCACACATAATTTAAAGCTTTTAATAAAAAGGGAACATTTATTCCTCAAATTCATCTCATATAAATCACTCATAATTCCAAATTCCCATGTTGTATTATATGTACCCACCACTCCAAAAAAATGTACTGACAATATGTTGGCAGTAATAAACTCTCTAACAAATATCTTCAGATGCACTAGATCGAACCCCAAACAAACAAACAAAACACAAGATGGTCAATGGTGCATTGCATCATTTTAAACCCACTTTGAGCAGCTAAAATATATGTAATCTTTCAATCTTTCAATAATCATACATTCCATAGTCTTGTCCACATTACGAGGGAGAACTATGGGAGGATGATGGTTAATATAATTATTGCACCAAGAGACATAAAAATGAGAAGTCATAAAGGTTTTTTTGTAGAATTTAATTTTTTTAAATGATCAGGAACTGGAGCTGTGTCATTCAACTTCTCTTATGCAGATTGGATCTTAAAGTGAGAAATGTTTGTTATATGTATCATTCTAAATTTCTCAAAATAAATCAAAATTTCTCTTCTCATTTTGCTTTCTTGGAATTTCGTGGTATGATTTTAGAAGTTAAATTGTTTAATTTTGTCAGACATATTCTATTGGCTATTTTATTAGAACCTGTAATAGACCGTCATTTACATCAAGGTGTTTCATCCTTATTCCACTTCCTTTCCTATATATATATATATATATATATATATATATATATATATATATATATATATATATATATATATATATATATATATATATATATATATATCCACTTACTGACACATTATATATCTAGCTTTAGCACGTATATCTAGCTTTAGCACGTTTAATTTTTCGGTTTAAATTAAACTAAGTTGGCTGTCTGTTGAATTTCTTGCGAGCTTTCTTGCACAGAAACATCATACATGTTTATAAATATCTTAATTGGGTCATTTGCAACTTAAGATACAATTCATTGATTTCAGATGTATTTATAGGATTACTAGGCATTGAATATTACTAAACATTAATTGTAGTGTGAAGAGTTACTTGAATATCTTGGTTTAATGACACTAGTGTATGAATTGGCTGGCAGATTGCTCTGACTTTTAATTTGCTTTTGTGCCTCCCAAAAGGAAAACAAATCTTCGTCTGGCATTTTTCTACGACATGAAAACTGGTGTTAAAAATGGAAATCCAAATTACATTTATTCAATATTTTGACATTTTGCTTTAGATAACATTGAATTGATTCAGAGCAATTCACTATTTCTACATTCATAAATAACATTTAGTTATATTATATGGAGACGATAGTTATGATATTTTTATATTTTATTTGATTCTATGTCTAATTATTTCTATTTCTATTTATAGTTTCTGCAAATTAAAGATTTTCATATTTTTTTTAATGTTCTCTTTATGTGGGATATTTATATCTCTGAAACTCTATAAATGCCATTGTCAGCATTTCGGATCAATTTATGATTTATCATAATAAACCACATGTCTCTAAATGAGGTGTATTGTATACACATTTCATTAAAATGATTTGCATTGTATTTTCAAGAATTAATAATCATTGCTAAGAACATAACCCATGTGCCAAGAAACACTATAATTCATATCAGATTACACTGTATGTTTTATTTCTGAGTGTGAAGATGGTTGGTTCGAGAACCTACAGAGGCGGCGACAAAAACTTAGACGTAGGAGGATGATCATACAATGCGAGTTCCACTTTGTCCTTAACCTAATCAGAAGCGTAGGTGACACATACGGGGTCCTATAAATCTATGGGTTCTTTTGTCGGCAGTGGGATTTTGAATATCTCTGAAGCCAAGAATGTATTACTACGAAATAAACATCCAACTGAAGTTGCTTTCTGTGTGTACCAAACAAATTAGGTCAGGAATAGAGTCCTGATGGAACAATTCTACTTGGTGTTGGAGCATATCGGACGCAAATTGGTATAACATTGAGTAATCTGGTATAAAATGAAGGAAAAATGGGAGTTACATTATTTTTACATTTTCTGGTTTATAAAGCATGAAATGACATCTTTAAGTGCGTCTTCTCCACTTTTCGTGAAACAGTCTTTCTCAGTAATATCTTTTTACTATTTGGTTTTCAAAATACTAACCGAGAATATGTCATAAACACTGTGCTTAATCATTGTAATTGTCTATATATATCATTTCTTTTATCTGCAATTCTCTCAATGGTGAATATGTCGTTGCTATAAAGATACTCTCAATAATTCTCAAGATACTGGAGATAGTTCTAGTATGATCTCGACTGTACAATATTATCAAATATATTTTCAATTTGGTCACAGGTAAAAAGGATTCAATTTTGTATTGTATATTGATAATAAACTTTTCCAATCGAAACTTTTGCAAACCAAAACATTTCCCACATTCCTTGTCTGCATAAGCTCCACAGTAGTGACAATACCAACACTAATCAAGTATCTTGTTATCAATTTTGATATTTTGGCTTATATGAAATTGGTTATAATCTAACCGTTATCATATCAGTGTGCTTATGATTAAGCAGAATTAAATATTTAAATGAATTATAAATTGAAACTCTTCTTTATATTTCTATTCTGTCATTGACCCATTTCCCTTTATCTCTGATTCCAACATTTAATTATAATCGTGCCAGGAAATTACGTGTGCATTTAAAGCTTTAACATTTAATGAGTTTGAAATAATGCTTTATTTTTTTGAAAATTTCATTAAAAGGGACTGTACCCCAGATACCCTGCTTATAGTCAAGTTACGTCGTTTAAAACTTTAATTTTGGGGATCATTGAGCCATTAATCATATATAAACAAAAAAAGCTTAATAAATACAAAATACTGGGAGATATAATCGATGTCCAATACAATACAATAAAAGCCTTTGCTAATTCAGACAACCATATGTGGGAAATGTTTTGGCTTGCAAAAGTTTCGATTGGAAAAGTTTAACATGCTGGTAGAAGAAACAAAATTATCTTAGCCCAAATATTTACTGCTATATTTGTCAAGATCAAACTCGAATTTGAGATCAGATTTCTGGAATACCTACGAATTCAGACAATTATTCAAATTCGACAACCATATCTATTTCTCAAAAAACTGGAGGCATTAGAATAAAGATTCTATTAGAGAAACCTAATATCTATGCGAGCATTTAGGATATTAGTTTAGTCATCACAATTCTAGACATATTAATTTAACGGTATTATCCTCAACCGCCGACCTATCCTAATTTCATATATGATACATCTACTGCAAAACAATATTGTTCAACAATCCAGAAAGTCTACATAATGTACATTTGATTGTGACGAATAGAAATGTGTGAAATAGACACTCAAGACACATACTAGTGGAAATTGGTACATGTAATGTATCTTTGATGGTGCCGTCACAAGAATCTTACATTGGACACGATATGTTTTGATTTAGCACAATCAGGAGTGTGTACCCTCGGGCCACTGATTTCTCTCCGCAAAATCTCACAAAGAACGTGACTTGTTTCAGAAAAACTCACACACCGAGAACTATCACATGATAATAGCCTCTCACTCTAGACGGAATACATATTTTCTATTGAATCAGAGACCAGATCATATTTTACAAAAGTTTATTTACCACGTACATGCCCTAAGCTCTACCATCTAAATTATTATAGTATAACATTTTTCACCCTCTCTCTTTTCTTAAGCTAAGTTTGTGGTATTCACGTCTTTTAAGAGAGTAACGATGATCAGCACATCACTACTCACACGGGTATTTGCTTTGAACACATTGCTCTCTTACATCTTGCCTTAAAAATGATAATAATCAATCTATGATATAACTGAAAATTAATAACTTCACATTTGCCATAATCATACATGTGCAATGATACTAAGACCTATGAATAGTTTGCTTATGTATCAGCTTGATATCGAAACTGAGCAGTTTTCATTCGAGTTTTCATTATAACTTTGATACTCTCATTAAGGCACAGGAAAGCAACCTTACAAAGATAGTCTTAATCTGCTTCGAGGTAGTCGTCTGCGGTATGGACGATTATCTTTGTTATGTGCACTGAGAAGACAGTTATTCATTTGTGTCTTTATTGAAGTAATGTTCAAAAGCATAGTATCAGCAAAGTAAAACGTGTTCTTCTTTAATCACATTTCAAATCCTTCTGTTATGTTCCACCATTGTTAACAGCCATCTTCATCTATATACATTAGTTTTTGTATATTGGCTTAGTTCTACACAGATCCTTTTATGACTTGGCTTAACCCTTGGTTATCTCATGCATGTACTGCCCACAAAGATATTAACAATTCCTTTTGACACCTGTCTGCCGTCGTCCATCTTGAGAGATAAGAGAAGATAATTGTATGGTTAGAATTGTCTTATGTTTAATATTAAATTTGTTATTTGTTTGGCGAACAATTGTTTAAGATAATGTTAAGCACAGTGCTAATTAAAATACTTTAAGTTTATTCCAATGGGTTACTTGACAATATAAAAATGTTAAATGATTGTCTCTATCTCATTTATAGTTATTGGTTATTTCATCATGTTTTATGTGAAATGATAAGATGAGATGTATAACAATGGGTCAATAAACTTTGATATTCAAAATTTAGAAATACTTATAACTGATGTGAGAAACTAAAATATCATATGATAACTGTCTGGAAGAGGTCTTGTACTCCTACACTATAAAACATTTCAAATATATCATATTACACATGTATTCTACAGAAAAAGGTTTTAGTTCATAGATAAAACCATATTCATGTTTGTCCCATTCTTCTTTCTAAAAGTGTATTCATTTTATGGTATACTACAAACATAAAATCTATTGTATCTGCTTTCCGTTAATGAAAAGGGATCACTTCTGTACTTGCTGAGTGTCTACATTTCCAAGAACTAAAATATTTTATTTATATATATATATATATATTATACGAAGAATATAGATATAGTATAGTAGTAGTAGTAGTAAGATAACGAACAGATTGTTCCACGACACAAACACAGCATATCTCCTTTATCAAACAGTATATCTAAAACATTAGGTACGTACATCCAAATAATGTGACACTGGCAAGGTTTGGAGCAAATTATGGCAGATCATCAAGTCATCAAATTATCAAAGTCTATTTTAGGAGAGATTGGGTGGGCAGGTAAAGAGGGCCAGGCTGGTTAATTGCGTCTTGGAGGTATGATTGCATATAGAGAGGTATTGATGAGTGTCGTGCAGTGTCCTCTTTCATGTTGTACCAAAAGGACACCCTCCACATCCACAATACTCTTTGAACACATAATTAAACAAGCACAAACCAAACAGGAAGGAGTGTGTCGCATCTTCAACATGTATTTTATAAAATAAATTGAAGAAAATGTCATATGTGAAGCCCGTAATAGCAATACATCAATGACATTAAATATTTAGTGAAGTACCACGAGGATAGGTTTAATTAAATCCCGACAGGGAGATCATGGAAGTGCCAGTTCCTTATACTGGATCATGAAATAGATAGAGTTTGTACTTCAATTTTAAAAGGGGAAACTAACCATTACTTACTGTCATATTGTTACCACCTTGCAATATCTGATAATGTTTGCACAAAGTATTAATATAAAGTGGTATAAATAATGTTTGGCAATTATTTGTGTGTTCCTTTCCTTTTCAAATATAAAATATAAACGCTACAGGTATACAGTACAGATAGTATGTCACAAAACAGCCTTATATACAATCCTCTTTATTGTATCACGCATCCTAATATCCTAAGAAACCTCGGGTCACCACTTCTCATACTCTGGTTGCCCAACAAGACAACTAACATTTTTCTCTTTATGTCAAGGCCTGTGCAGCTATTCTATATCAACGTCAGTCCAGCCTGGAATGGCCACGAGGAAACTTATGTAACCTTCAAGAAGAAACTATGAACAGGATTGATAACAACCAGGAATCATTAAACATATCCGACAAATAATTGGTGCCCATCGGCGGAACAATTTAAAATACAGATTAAGCGTAAATAGTGTATCTTTCAATTTTTATGTTGTATGTTTTGTCACAGAAAATATTTGATCTAATATGTATTTAGTGCATTACGTTAAGAAGCAAACATACTTTTTGCGTTAGAGCCTGGCACTTCCATGGTTTCTGCCACCAGCCACGTTCGAATCAACTTGTTAAAATTGATTTTGATAAATCAATTCTGCTCGATTCACCGACAATTTGTTTTTTCAAATCAACGCATTATAATAATTCCCTTTTTTGTTTCTTAATACATATAGATTCGAAATTTGACCATTTCACCTAAATTTGACCATATTTCTCCTGACATTGCTTTTTTACATTAATTTTCTAGTTTAATTCTCTATATCTGTTTAACAAATAGGTTCTGATTTATTTTACATTCCATGTTACAGGTTGGTGATCAAATTTGATCTTATGTTCCATATTATAAATAGGTTATCAAATTTGATCTCATGTTCCATATTACAAACAGGTTATTAAATTTGATCTTATGTTCCATATTACAAATAGGCTATCAATTGTTATGTTATCCCATACATTATTTTTCTCGGATTATGTTTGCATATTTTCAACTGACCCTTGATATAATTTTCGATGTAAATCTATAACTATATTAAAACATAATTTGCGTAAGATTACTGCTTCAATCCAATTCCTTTGCAGGCAGAAATGTTTCACATAAGATGGAATTTTCAAATGGAAATGCATACATATACAAAGATAAATATCAAATATATGAATAAAATCCAGGAGATTTGAAGCTTTGGAATGATTTGTGAATAAGCTTATGTCACTGTCTATAAATGGCACAAGCATGATTGCTTTTCTGCCAATGTTTCATATGGTGTAAAGACAATTATACCTCTCACAGCATAGGCCAATTATAACGGTACCAATCCAAACGTTTATTGAAAAGATGATGTATATGGTAAAATGTTATTTTGCTTGTTTATAAAATTGGAATAAAAAAAAGTAAGCATAAATTCCTTTTATCTTGAGGAGTGTGGTGATATTCCCAGGAACCCCGCGCATGTCAATGGGGTCTGCCAGACGTCAGTGGTGTCAGCCATATTTGTCAACCTGTCCAAGCCATATAGATGTTTCTAAGCTGCTTTTTTCGTCATGTTGATCCTGTGGGTCTTACACACGGCAAAACAGAGAATCCTCTAGTGGCGACACCGAAGGAAATGCCACACAGAATTGCAATGCCCAGATTCTATTTGTCTGACAGGTTTCAGCACAACAACCCAAATTAAGGAATTACAGATGATACAATAGACTGGTACTTAGATTATACCCTGCATATTCGGAGCTGATCCTTTGTGTGGCTAATAAAGTTGGGAGTAATAATGTTAACAAGATGCAGTTGAGGACGTCCAGGCGCTCAATAAATGTAGGCATGAGGCCTGATGTGATGCAACTATATAGTTGTGGCCCATATGAGGATGATATAAAACGACATTGGCATCATTGGTATTGTCTGGACACCCCAGACCCTCTCGTGAATATTGAGCAGTTCTCTACAAAGGCGTCCGGCTCAATCATCAGGCAGTATCCATGCTCCAACAAATGAGGTGCCTGTCTCTCAAAGCTTGTGTTAAAAGGGGCTTAGACATGACCTGAATAGGAAAATATATAGGAGTAACACTCTAAATATAATTATTGTCATAAAAAAGTATTAAATTATCTAAGAAAAGGTCTTCACAAAACCAGTGAAGAATCCATTTTCACCCTATAGATACATTCCGCTCGCATCAAACATATATAAGTGACTTTTATTACAATCAAGACATTGGAAATTAAAGTGACACTGAGACTGTTTCCAAATGATGATTTTCTTATTAAAAATTCTCGGATTGAGCGAAGAGTCGAAAGAAATTTAACACGACATTCATATCTTGAAATTTTATTCCAGTATATAGCTTCTTGGAATGCCATTTCACACTGTAATTTTCCATAGCTTTTTTCTTATGGTTCCATATTCCTTGCCTGAAACCTGCTGACACGAAGATATTGGCAGTTCCATTTAGTTATTATTGTTGAAGGTGATCGTGAGCTTTTACATGGCTGTTTGCGTCACGATAGAGGCCTGGCTAAATCACGTCGGCTGGACACCAAGCCATCACAAAATGTCGTCTGTTCCACCAAGTCTTTTGGCGCTCTGTCACTTTTCATTGGACATGATGCATGGTTTGCTCCAAATGTCAAAAGGTTTATAGACTGAGAAAATCCCGGCCTTAGTCCGTCTGCAGAAGTAAGAAGACGTACAAATGAATGAATTAATTCAGAAATCATGGGAAGGAGAGGGCTGACTAAAAAAATATCATTTATTTTGCAGCCATTTATTTTTTTTCATCGGTTCATTATAACATTTAATAGGCGTTTCTCCTTATGCCGAACTGAGTCATAAAAGGGAGGAGAGCAATATAGTGAGCAGCATGGTGCCTGATATTCTGGTCCAACCCGCTGGCCTCAGCTCTATTTAGGATGAGGCAAACGTGGCAGCTGTTGCATATGTGTGAGGAGAGAGAGGGAACATTACCTAAGTCAAGGGGCCTAAGTACTGGAAAAACACTGTCTGGTCCACTCTTGTCAAGGAGGCAGTGGACCCATTTAGCCCACAGATGCCTGGGTCTGTAGCAGGTGTGCAAGGCCAGCCCAATTTGCCGCTAATTAGTGTGCTCATGTTAGGTAGTGAGAGGGGCGACCCATCGGTGTCACGTTGAGCTGAGTACGTCGGGTGAAGAAAATATGAGCGCATAAAAACCTTTGCCTCAATTATGCAATTATTTTGAAGAAATGTTTCTCCGGTGGTCAGGTGGGGCTAGACTTGACAAATGATATCCCTAATAAGATAAGCTTTTCAAACCATAAAATCACATTAGCTCCAAAACAGATGATTTTGTAAGAAATCAGATTTTACCAACATCTGATATCAAAACCCTGACAAACTAATGACCCCAAACTTTGGAGTTTTGTAATATAAGCAATTATTGAGGATTCAGTAACACAGCTGTATTTTAGTGTGTGGATCGCATAAAGATATAAGAGGGTTGTGACACACCTCTAGAATGTTATATGGCTAATACAGCCGGAATGAGTCAATCAGGGGCATATGATTGGCCGTGGCCATGTCAGCCACACTCCAAAACACCTAATATCGAGGCCACATTCTGCCAGCGCCACACTCCCCAAATTACATAGACACAGCCACACTGTCCTGATTGATTCCTGACCTTACACTGGTACTCACAAATAGTATATGTCACATATGCATCAAACTAGTTTCTACATACTTTAAGGAAATATTGATGTTCATTGCATATTTCTATTGCCTTGTGACTTCTTTGCTTTAAGATACTGATAGAATGGCAAACTATAAAAGGTTTTAGTTCGTAGGTCATGTAATCATTTTTGCTGAGTTTGAAATATTCAATTTATCACATCAATCCTTAATTACAAACCGAAAATAAATTCCTCTTTAGAACAATTTGCCAATCTTTGACTGAAGTAGAGGGGCTATTACAGTCTACTAACAGTCTACCACCGTCACATGCCACCTACCTGAAGGCCAGAAAGCCTTCCCCCAATCGTCTCTCCGGCTTCCCTAATCCTACCTTACCCATTTCAGCCAGAATCTCTTCGTATCTTGTGAATAATGACGCTCACCGGGTCAGTTTTAGTGCTCCCATTATTTAACTAGTCTGTCCCCACCACCGACAGTCCCCACTTAAAGTAACAACCTTTTTCCCAATCGGACATTTGATGTGTTACGAGTGGCACTGCTATCACAGGCAACCATTACAGCGTCACAGGTGAGACATCAGCAAGGTGCCGGGCCCCTTTGAAATTCCCACTCTGTGAACCTTATGCTGAACTTTGGGAGAGGCTCCACTTATCCCACAGCCTCATCTCAAATTATCTGACAAGTAAATTAGGCACAATTTCCTCGGGCTTCCTGTGGACTAGTCCTCTGACTAAACATCAGATCTGTGCCTCCAATTTCGGAACATTTTGTGCGGCCGATACTTGATGAGTAAGGCCAGTAGAGGGCAGCAAAAATTAAACCATAATTTGCCAGCCATATTGCTTTTACAAGGAAACATGTGTTGAGAGGAAAATCACAAGTTTTTTGCCTGGGCTTTCCCTATATTGACTGACAGTATTATTTAAAACATAATAAATACTTCACAGTCTGAGAAAGCTTTTACCGTGATTGCTGTTTTCAAATGTGTATGCCGTGCAACAAAGACATTATGTCTTTGGAAGACAAGAAAACATTGACTTTTACTTTATCAACATAATGTAAGAGTAGTATGCTTAATCTAAGAAGCTATGGGTCCCGCTGATATCTTAAAGTAAAACAAGGTTACGTGCAGAATCGACCTGTGTGTTCGCCCATGGGGTTAAGGAAGCAGCTCATTGGTTATGAAGACATTATTTCCAATATTGAGGTCATGCAATGATAGTATCACTCGGCACATGTCTCGTTGATATTTAAGAATTTTATGCTAAAAGCTCCTCAAAGAATGTATGAAACTAGTTTCAGACTATTACATTAAGTGGTGTAATTAGGATTGAGTAAATTGTGACATTTTGCATCCGAGTGTAATATAGGCAAAGATGTGTGTCCTCAGACTTTAACACTAAAACCCCAGTGCCAGCTCTCAACCAGAGCACCAAATGTATTAAATTATATTAATGGAAGTATTGGTTGGCATATGAGCTTGAGTGGGAACGAATTTGAGGCAGCTAGGTTGAAGAATTGGCGTCTATAATAAGGAGAGTACATTGTCACAGGAGCAATCCACTGGTATTATAGTGTCAACAGGCATCCTGGAGGCCAGGGACCACCAATAAACCACGCTGATCTCACTCATTAATACTATAGTTGAAAACCACCAGCTGCACTCAACTGCCTCTGACATAGGTCAACACCATTATGAAAGGTCAGGACACATGTCTAATGCATGGCACTGACCAATATGAAAAAAATAGTGCATGGCTTTCTTTTAAAATACGTAGAAGCCTATGATTGGACACAGAGGTTTCTACAGCACTAAGGTGTGCACTTTTACCGCAACACCTTGATCCCACACATACACAACTGTGCCAGAAGCAGATTTTGTTCTTTTCCCCTGACACTGATGGAGTAGGTGCCAGACCGAACCAAAACATCTTTAAATTCTTCTTCCTTTTAATAAAACATGGCCTGTTTGTTTTACATTTTTCTTATCGTATGTTATGCTGTCTAGTCTCGTTCTTTTGATTTCTATCCACAATAAAGTAAAAATATATGACGAAAATATATTGCTTCATATGTACTACTTTAAACAGGCACTTAATACAAAACATATGTAATATCTACTTTGTAACCGACGCATGAGGAGTGTACATCTGTTTTGCAGCACTGAGATGTGCATAATTTATGTGTGTATGTCTGGCCTTTTCAGTTTCCCATCTCCATTGAGAGTCTAATACCGAGACCATGTCTCTTATGATTTCTGTCATTTTTTTCTAACTGTGCAAATGGTCATGTCCTCCTACTCAGTGCTTTGTTGTATACAGTCATTAGTCCAAACTATACGGCATGATAGAACATCAGAATGGCCTCATCCATCAGAATAAGGACACATAAAAGGAAATGTCTTGACAAGTAGCGACCATTCACAATGATTCTTCTTTATCAAGGTATAGGGTATCCACACAGACAGATGATTATCTTTGTCAAGTATTGCTGCATGAATCAGGCTTCCTCCAAACATACCGGAAATGTAATTAATCGCACTGGTCATTTGCAATGGTCGTAAAAGAAAATGTAAGTTATTCATCAAAACCTTTTTGGACTTTTTGATGTTCTTCACATATTATGGACTGGTATATGTCACATCATATTCTCCAGCAGACGATAGGCAAGCTGTGTTAAAATGTTTTAAGATAGATATATATTCGCATATATTTGAAATAGTTAAAATATGAGCTTAAATACTTGAATTATGGTAAATGAGTCACTGGTGATCGTACTTTATGGCTATTTCAAAGTTTTAAAATAGAAACCCTTACACAGTCATATTCCATGTATCAGTGTGACATGTCTTCTCAAAAATGTGTTTATTAAGATACAGCAATTCAGTCTTCTTTCTTCAATCTTTAGTCGTCCCCAATGTATTTCCCAGGGATGAATGGCCATATTCGACTCTGACATTGTCAGGTAATTATTGTCAATTAGAGATCTGTTGATCATATTGCTAATAAGCCTATAATCTGGATAAATACAGTGGATTTTACTTTATTGCCAATCTTCATTATTTCACTTTTGTAAACTAATTGTTCAGTTTCACTTTTGTAAACTAAGTTTTCAGTCAGATATCATGCGATACCATTGTGTTTTTGTCAAATATTCAATACACAACTGACTCCGAGGAGACATAAATCTGGTGTGACAGGGATATGAACAAAGATGAGGAGAGATAGCCTTATCTCTGTGGATATAAGCAATGTGTTTAAACCTGATATTTATAACAACACTCTGCTCTAAAAAGTGAAAATATTGATAAGAAAAGAAACAGAAATCTATATGACATAATGGGAGAGTGTGATAATATTCTCAACACTTGAGCATTTACTCTGTGCTGGTGGTTGTGTGCAGTGTTGATGGGGCACGGTGCTTTCGTCTCATCATTGATTACAGGGCGGTACACCTCTTGGGAGAAGCACTATCAAACGAGGGTGGCATCACTCCCCATGATGATAGCCCATCATAGTATAAATGACCCAAAAGTCAATTTTGCCAGGCAGCTTACACGGTGTTGGAGCTTATTTGTATACACTGAAACAGCCGTGGAATAAATCAATAGTTATATCCTAGATAATTCCTGGCGAGTGTACAATCAGGCGGCACGTGGACCCGGCTTCAGGGGGCCTTCAACCAACATACGCCGCTTTCTAATTGGGACGACTAAGCAACAGTAACCCTCTGACCAGAGCTGATTTATTGTAAACCCAGCAGAGATTTGTGTTGTTGCTTGCGGACTGATGACCACCCTTGATGAATACCCCTCAATATGCTGCCAATTCCTGGTTGTCAATGTTCATCTGATTGGCACAGTCTGCTACAACCAAATAAAGTCAAGGAAAGAAAGCCACAATTAGTATGGGACCTTATCGGCAAGTCAAGGTTATAATAGATACCAGAGTGTGGCAGCCATTTTATACTGACTTCACAATGCATTGACCTCCAGGAGGATCGCTCCAGTGCCTGAGGAGGTGATAAAGGTTTCCCTGACCACCAATACATTCCATATAAGACTGTTTTGTTGGAATAATTATTGCATAGCATGCATGATGACCGCATTGAGAGTTTACTAATGGTATTGATCATTAATCATTCAAAACCAAATACTTAAAATGTATCTCTAACATATTCATAGCATGGTACAAGGTATCAATAACATTATGTAAGGTACATGCAAATAAAAATACAAATCCTTATTAATGTTAAAAAAACCAAAAAAGATTTTTTTGAAAAAGAAATGATTCTATGCTATCAAAAACGTGTATTCTTGTACTTTCATAACTTAAATTTGGCGTCAAAACTAGACTGCTATGTGCACACATATGTATGACACATACGTATGTGCACACATATGTATGACACACACATGTTGTGTGCTAATACACGTTGAGATATAGAGTACGAAATCTGATAAAGAGGTTATTCTGAAAGATCGAAATGTCACAGAGATAAAATTAACAAATATGAAACCTGAAATTTGTTTCCATCAAAATGCAAGATAAAGGAGGTTGGCATTTCGCATAGAAACGTGATGGATTTTTATGATCGTGACCTGACAAATGCTGCAGAGTATTTAAATAATATTCTAATGAAAGTTAATTGGGGAGAGTGCATCGATTTTGAACTTTTAAGGTCAAGGTAGTGATTTATGTAGAATTTCTCAGGACCACATCACTCTGACTGGAGAAATGAGCATGTGCAGAGCTCCAAACATCAGCATGATTTATGGAAATCGCACATGATTTCCTGTCAAATCTGAAAAGACTCCGGATATTGGAAAAATAAGGAAGATGGCGTCTCCTAATCAGTATTTATAGTTATGGGTTTGTGTAAATGTATTCATTATTCACGTTCGCGTCATTCACGGCATTCTTTGCTGTGTAAGGGAACAAACAGGTTTATACTCTCTTTATAATGTCATCTCACGATAGGCTGTGTCATAAAACCACCATGTACAGTTGAATCGCAAGGAATATGTTCATGCTCCATAGATTAAACGCTATACCCATAAGAGCTAGACCATTTCCTTAAGGTGCCAGTTAAGATCTAAGAGTTCACTTAAGACGGTTATTTTTTTCATTCTCTGCTAGTATTTCAATTTTCGTAATTGATTTATGATATCTGCTGCTCGTGTGAGACCCTGAGACTACTGATGGTGCCGTAAAAGGACCCCACAAGTGGCCATAATAGCTGGCATCACTTATCTGTTTCAACGTGCTGAGGCTCTACTGGGGCTGCTGACAAGACTGGACAGCACAAATGGAAGTCGGAGGCAATCTGTCAATGTTGGATGCTTCAGGGAGGTAGAGACCATAATAAAACCCACTGTCCTATCTTAAGGCCCGTGTGAACCGCACAAAAACTCAACCATAAAATCGTATCCAGTTCCTTTGTGAGACGCAAACAAATTTATGTTGTTTATGGTGCTCTGTGTTTCGAGGTTAGATATGGCGAGGAGTGGCTAGTCTAAGATTGGTAAAAGCATTGGTTTGTTATAAAAGCAGCCCTCACAATGATGCTCAACCCTATTTCTATGATATTGTCATTTAAGCAGTTGGTTTATCGTTCACAAACAGGGAGAATGAAGCACCGTGATTACCGCGAGGCAAGCACACCAATCTCGTTCTCCCGCAGACTTTGCGTGATGATACGAGATCTCAAAATTGGTCTTGAAGGTTTTAGGCAGCCTTTCCACAATGAATAAACGGATTTTATGTGGACACAAAGCTTCATAATTATCCCGCTCTGACCATCCAGACTCGCCAGAAGTAGACAGATCCTCATCCTCGCTGCCATAGTAACGCTCCTATAATATAATCCTTCTCTTCCAAATTCTCATCATTCTTATGGGAAAACACGATTTTCTTATCAGTTGACAGTCGGCATTAATTGCACTTGACTGAGCAGGTTTTGGTTTCTCCCAATTCACACGAAAAATACAGGTTCCAGAACCAGGCGCAGCTGTGGAAAAATGGAAGAAGCACTTCTGAGTCTTTGACCTTCGCCATTGTAATGATGCCCGATTAATATGATAATATCTTTCTTTTTGAAATACTGTTGTGCTGAGGTTTCATCAGCGAGCGTGTTAAGGAACATTCTTGTGTAATACAGGGTTTCTATACCGAGAGGAGACATAGGAACTGGCCGAAACAGTCTTGTTTAAGAAAAAGTAATGTGCCATTTTTTATACTTAAATGTGCCAAAACAAGTCTTGGCAGAAAATCAAAATGAGGGATGGTTCATTCCACGTGATGAAACGTTTATCACGATATTGAACAGGCAATTATATGGAGAATAAGATGTCCCAAAGCTGCAGTTTCCCCCAGCCTCTGATAGTGGCGCCATCTATTTAGTGGGGTAGCACAAGGCGGCATGCTGCTTGCTCTGCTAGCCACCGACAACTACCTGGCAAAACAAGAACTGGTGTGACAGGCCATCATCATCATCAGGCCACCTTCCTCCAGCCAGACACTGGGGCCAGCTGGACAAGCACTGTCTCTGCCAATAACTGGCACCGTCGCCTCAGCATGACTTGACTACGGTCTCCTCAGCCGCTGACGTTCTCTCTAGTCTCTATTCAGACCAGCACCTATTTCACATCTCCGAGACGATTCCTCGCTGAAGCCGCCCAAGCCCACATCAACATTACCGTATCCAGTAACATTTCTATATCAGTGACTTCATCGACTGTTTGGATTTTATTCACCACTATATATATACATATATATATATGAGATATCTCAGTGTGTGATCTTTCGCTCTTCATTAGGATCTGTTGTCCAAGTGCGGATAACAGAGCGCTCATTACATAATGCAGTCGGTCTGGGATTGCTAATTTGCGAATTGCTGATTGTATAACCACCACATCATATGACACTCATCTAGCAACCTCAACTATTTAAGGTGAGCCACACTTGTTCCATTATAATTTATACATTTCAGAGAACTCTTTATTCATTTTCATTGTTAACATATGTTCTTATTGGCTCAGTCAAGGAAAATTGTTTTCGGTGGCCAGGAATTTTTAAAGGCAACATCGGCCATCTGGGTGTGTTTTGTAGCTGTGATATGTAGGGTTCATTCACCTTTTACCGGGGATAATCTTAAGGAATCGATGAATAACTTCCTGTACTGAAAATGTGATCAATATCATTGTATTTCCTTCAACTATAACTACTGTGGCGGAGGCTATTCACCACCAAAAATAGGGTATTCACCTTCCACTGTCAATCTGAATCTGATGTGTGGTCACCATAGATGCAGCGCTTTTGCATTTGACTGGCCAATGTGATATTATTCACAACAGCGAGTCTCTGCGGCAAGCATACCGCATTCCCCTTCTTGGAAAAATACTGCATGCTTATCTAAAACCATTATTGATTCGGTTATTACAATGTAGGTACATGTCCAAAAGGAAGCAAAAATGTAAGTGGTATGTGAACCATGGTAACATCAGTGCCATGTAGACTTTGTATGTGGCATGGGGTGTGACTGGCAAAAAAGCTGGTCTACAGCAACATCCAATCATCAATATAATCTGAATTCAGAAAATGCGACATGAGTGATATTATAATATGGCATGATTATATGTTGACCATACGCTCTATTACGTGCATTGCAGATTCAGAGTTAGTTACAAGATGCCATTATAAGACAATTTGCAAACAGATCTTTGTCAATATTGAACTGTAATGTTGAAACAGTATGCATAGGCAGTGTCATCTCGCTTGTAGTTTAGTCTGCGAGGATGTCCTTACAGTGGCGAGGGCTTCTGCCGTCCAAATCGATGCCATGTTATTTGTATAGATCGATACAGCACTAGACTACCATATCTTCTAGTACTCATCCCACCCTTTGCTACCTCTAGCTCAGAAGAGTAACACTTCCTCAGAGCTACTCCATTTCCCACACACTTCCTGTACTCATATGCGAATACCATAACCCCAAATCACTTTCATTGATCACATTAAATGGTAGCATAATATATTTCCAGGTTGTTGGATTGTTCATGCATTATCTTGAAAGTGGTGTCTTTGAAATAAAGGAATGTACGTGTGTCAATAATTACATTAGTTTTCTCGACGATAAGTTAGTTGTCTGTAAGGAGTTGAACATTTGTTAAAAAACGCGAAACCTGTGAACAGCAAACCTCTCCCATAACTCTGCAAAACCGCATTCAGGATTTTTTTGCAATTAAGATATTCCATTCACTATAGCTACATGCGCGATGTTAGATTGCTTGTTGATTAATGACTTACAAATGAGAAATTCAATCGCACACAGCATTATAGTAATATTATACGTCGGTTAAGTATAGGGTTCAGAGCATATGCAAGTTTTGTTTCATATGTATATTGTTTTTTTTTTTTTTTTTTTTTTTTTTGTGGTCATTACTATGATCCTTGGTGTACATTAGTAAAGGAGGAGGATTTCGGGTGTTACATTAAAAGACCAAAACATAAAAAAACATATTATTTCAAATGATTAATATGCCTTCAAACAGTAAAAAAGGATAATTTTTGATAGATGGGTATATAGCTTTAACAAGAAAGCTCTTCTAAGGACAGAGTGATTCATTTCCAAACGATTTTTTTTCAACAACGATAGATCATTGATAATTTTAAACATCTTAACCAAAAATATGTGAAATAACTTTGGGGACCCTCAGTTTTAAGAAAATGGAAAATGTCCGCTCATTCCCTGAAGATGTTTTGAAATATAAAATGAACATATAAATCAAATGTCCAGATTAAAGAATAAAATCCAATCTGTTTGTATTTAGATGAAACGCAATGTTGCTTTGGGTTAAATGAATAAATGTCCATATCTAAAGTGTGGCCAAGCTTGCAGATTGTTCTGAGGTTACAGAGTTGCCGGCATTATAAACGATGGGAGAAATATAAAGTGAATACCCAATCATATTCTGATTTTTATGAGATATTGGTCAAGTAATTTGCGACTGATGTAACAACCCTTCATAATGGATGGTTACATATAAGTCCCCAGTAGAAAATATGAAAATCGGACTCTTTATTAGTTCTTGCCTTTACTAATCAAATATATTGCTGTAATTTGAGATGGGATGGATTCCTGGGAGTCTACTGTGCAAAATTTAATAACAAGAGATAGACCCAATATGCCATTTTCCTTACTCCCTTTATGTGATAGCTGTGCTTCTCTAAACCTGAATAGGAAAAGTTGCCAAATTGGAGAAACAATATCTGTGACCTAATGCCAAATGTTTCATTTTGAGTAGGCGTATAGAATATATTCTGTTTCTTTTGTTTCTTTCAAACAATCGTACCACTGAAAAATAGCGACAGTTAAAATTCATGCAAGCTTGCTTTCTCCAAATACTGTGGGTGCTTATGTGTCTCAGCTTACTTGCTGACTTACTCAATGCTGATGAGGTGGGTTGAACTGAAGTAACATTTAACTTGCTGACATCATAATGTCTTTATACACAGATACCGAACATAAGCGTCATTTTAGCCATCCTTGGTGGCATAATCCCCAACAAGAGCTTTATTATTGAATGTTGAGTGTTAAGTGGGATCTACATTTACGGAATACACAGTGCTTGTGTGATTTTTCTGAAATTCATAAATTTCATCATTTTTCCATGGAAAGTAGTGACCGAATTGGACCAATTACATAATGTATTTAGTTCCTGTTTCGATCGATGTAATGAAAGAGTAGCTTGTCATCAACATTTTATTTTCAAAGATGTTGTCAAAAGGGCACAGGAAAGTAGAAAGAAAAGAGTATTAAGATTTAGACATTTGTTTTCAAATATTCATCTCGTTTTTTACATAGAGAGCTTGGTTAATCTCTGTGATTTGTGTCACTTTCTGTATAAAATAATTCAATTTCTTTAAAGGAAAGGTAAAGTTAATTCATCAATCAAGAGCTTGACATTACGACACCGGGTTTCTACATTTGAATAATAAGATTTATGCGAGACACTACAATGGATGGCTTTCAGGAAATTACTGATTAGTGTCAGTGCTGAGACTAGCTGTATCATTTCCGCTGTGCATTTGTGATATGGTAGATGTTATATGAAGACTGCCAGGATTTGTGAGCAAGAAGGAGGAGGTCAATTTGACCTTTCTCTTGCAGAGAATAATCCCTTGATTAGTAGGAATGTAAATTGACCTCGACCTCCTGGACGCTGGCATTGAGTGACTGCCGGGGCAAATCGGGCTGATCGCTGCAGTCCACTCTGACCTGCACTCTCTAAAACGTGTTTCACCCAACGGAATTATCAGCTGCAGTTGTGCCAAATATCACTGATGTGTACTATATATCCACCTTTTATGACCTATCGTATGCTTAGAATATACTATGAATTCATGATTTTGCACGTAGATTTATAAGAAGATGAAAATAATAACGGAACCGTTATCACTTCCGGTAAGGTTGAAGTAACGTGATTAGCAAATCTTCCTCGACACGTAACTGCTGGGCTTCTAAATAATTCAAACTAAAAGTGCTAGGCAATAGAGAAGACAAAATATGCCATTAATTTTATTTTAAACCACAAGAAGAGAGGCGAGTTTTCATACCTCTGTAATGTGAGAAGGAGGTTCATTTCAACGCAGGTGTGGCAGACTCCAGCAATTTTCTTCTCTCATTCACACCTACTGCACAAGGTGTAAATCGCAATACTTCCTACCTCACAACCTTGAATGCCCTACACTAATTCTGTATCGAAAATGTTTGGAACGGGATAAATGAGTGAATTTGGATCCATATTCAGAAAATAAATTCTCTTTTCATCATATGAATTTTATTGTTGTAGTTTGCTCAACAATATGGCATTGCTGTAAGTCAGGAATGGAATCAAATGAGAGGTAAATGAACCCTACCTAGGATATCCCAGCACAGCCCAACTGTTAGCGCATTTAATCGCTGCTGTCAGAATCTAACACATCATATCTGACATCAAATCTTCCTTCAAGTAGGCAACATAATTAGAAATTTTAATTAGGTTTGCTGTTAATGACTGCTCATTTTAGTCCAGAGAAGCATGTCTGTTGCCCGAAGCACATATGGTTGCCATCTTCCTGTGTGCTTTGCTCATTACGTACACACGGCCGTGGCATGTAAATCTTGCTCATGATCAAACAACCAAATAAAGACACGGAACTTCTTGGGAGATGATAAAATAGATGTAACCTTTGTTCTTATATCGTCCGTCAACGTAGCGTGAATATATGCCTTGACAATTTGATAACATAAAAATGTTGTATTATTCTACCTTCTTATGTAACATCCTTATGCACATAAAGTTGATAGTTGAATTTTGTAATATAACAGAGGCTATGTTTAGATTACGATTAACATATTATGGTTCACAATATGCATTCACAATATGCAATTTCTTTCACCAGAAATTTAACACAGATTTGTATTTTTTAAACATTGTTGTTTTATATTTATGTATCTTGTGAAAAATATGATACAATGTAAATCCCCCAACATTTTAAAAATACATATTCATCAATCTTTTCTATTTATACGGCTAATTTCTATGCTTACCCTGATAAACATACAGTAAAGTTGGAATATTTTGAAGACGTCTTGCGCTGTAGCCGCTTTGTAATGTACCAAACACAATTACAGACTGCGGGGATGACCTGCAGACCAGACATGGTCAGATACAGAGCTAGTCTCTGCCCTTATATATCACCCACTAAGGACATCTTATACCTTCTACCATGGCCTGTTTGATAGATACTGTGGACTCGCAATGCTAATATATGTTTATACTTTACAGTTCAGTCGCACATATATATCAAATAGCAGAAAGGATATTTACTCATAAGCTTGCTTTTATTGAAAAGAGATCAGGCTAGTTTATTCAGCCTAGGTTACTGTGTGAGAAATACGATGTCAGTGCACTGTGTGCCATGTGACCACGGACCATCAGACCATAATCTAATTAGCTTTTCTGCCTGTGAGTACCTTTCTTGCTTGCACCATGCCTGCCTCGCCTGCTGCTCGTGTACTATACCATAACAGCTTCTAAGTGTGCCCAATCCTGTACAATCTGCGTAAGACAGGAAAATCGTGCAATCTCCAAGGCTTGGCATATAGAATATTTCTATTCTTATGTGAAAATTAGCACAAATGGCCATCTAGATATATTATTCGAACAAATCATCAATTCCAAGACTTGGTCAACAAATGTAGGTTTGAAAGAAAAACTCTAATGAGATTTGTGTCTTGTATTTTATTTCTCTTTTGATTTTATTTTACTTCTCTAATGCCATTTAATACGGGTTTAGGCAACTTGACGTGGGTCTAAGATATCCACGTATTTCCTTCAAAGCTACAGTTTAATACAATCGATATTTTGTTACCAACACTGATTGCTTGAAGGGGATATCATGATCTCACACTACATCAAGAATTAAAATCTCAAATTGAGGAATAGAAAGTAGGTGTCATGTCGCCAACAACATTTATGCAATAAAGACGAGAAATGTCTCTTAGCAAGAATTTTGCATTGAAAGCATTTTCGGGCAGAATGAAATCACAAATTAATAATAAGAAAATAGAATAGAAAGATGTCAGTTCAAATATGTTTTGCTATATACCACTCTTTTATAAATAAGTGTCCAATTCTCCAATTGTCCAATTCTACATTGCATAGATTAAATCACCTGTGAGTTAAAGGTTCTAATCATTTTTCTAATATTTTCATAGACAGGAAAATTATAAGCTTATGTCTAATTTTATTTTTTGAATGTAATTCGTTTTGTTATCAAGTGGATGTGTAAGGTGTCTAGCTTAATTCAAACAGACAAGTCACTTATCTTTAGACTTCTGAGACACAAAACGCTTGTGAATCTATTTATTTTATCATAAAAGAGCAGATTCCACATAAATGGCCAGCAAAATGCTTGTTGTTATTAGTAGTGTCTTCTTCGATAATTATAAGAGATTTATTGGGGGAGTCAGTGTTTATGACATCCTGCTCAAGAAAAAGCTGATCAGTTAGTGACAATTAGCGGCCTGGCACCTCTCTGTCATATGTCATAGCAACACACCACCATCTTGTTACACAAGAAATGTGCTAAAAGATAAAACGTAATTAAATTGATCGAAGATTGATGTTCACTAATCAGCCGCCATGGAATTTTAAATGCAAATGTGAAATATTGTAATGGGTGTGTATGAACATTTGATGTCAGCTAATTGATTGAATTTACATTCATAAATAGCAAGCCTATTAGATGGGCTTTCCTTGGCCTACCCTGGGCACCATTTCATATTGAGGGGCATAAACATTACACAGATATGATGCTTGTGGTGGGGATTGTGTGGGTGGCTGATCTATTTATCTTTTTGTCATATGTCACAATAATCAGGCTGTTTGTCCCTCTGTTTCTATGTCTACAATAAAGTGGCATTTGCAGGTTTATTTATACCAAATCAGATCCTTTATGACATTTCTATGTGTTAATTTGTGAATAGTTGATGACTACTGTAGCCTTTGTGTGTTATTGCCCTATTATAAGAGTGTTTACAGGCCTACATGGGCACTGTCATTCTGTCTACCTTTGTCGTCATAGAGATAATGCTCTATTACCGTGTAACTAAATATAGGTCTTTGAAGTGAGCTCTCGGGACGTCTTGGAACACTTGGATACATCACATGGCAATCACCGATATCTCCGCAATACACTATGATATAGAACCACCGATGTTCAGATAACCTAAAAAAATCACGTGACTGTCCGACTATGTACTTGTAGGAAGTGTTAGTAAGAGGTAGCCTTCCTGAATGACATAATGCAAGACCATGGAGCTAAGATTAAAACAGTTTAATCAATAAGTTCATCTGGTCTGTTTTATGTGATACTCGGTATATCTAAATCATTCTAGTAGTACCTCGTTCTGTGCCTGCTGGTAAGCCCAAGTTAATAGTGTTGTTTGCTGCAGACGTTTGCCATTCACCGATCTCCTTTAAGCATTGTGTGTTACTGTTGACTGGAGGGGGGTAGACAGCCCTAGTGTCTACTGCATCCAATGTGTGGTATTGACCTGGCCAGTAACCACAGTGCACACACGTTTGTCTGCAGGGATAAACCACTCTGTTTTATTGGAAGCAGATTTCATCACAACCTTTGCATTTACATTTTTAGTTGTTGTCGTTTGCGATATCAATCCAGCCCATTTTTTTCTTGTTAATTGATCGAATACAAAACTACGCAATGAAACGTTTTAAACACAAAAAGCTGGAATTATTCTTTCTCGGAGCAGTGCATATTCAGTATACAGGGTTCATTTACATTGAAATTAGACTTAAATCCTTCAATACAAATTTAACACATTCAGCATATTAAAATCATGTGCATATTGGAAATGGGGTTAAAATGATTATATAGTCAGAAAGCTAACGCCGATATGTTACATTTTGGAAAAAAATCTGAATCCAAGATCCAGATATACAGCTCCCCAATACAAATAAGATTATTTCCACAAATCAAAACAGTATTTTTCCATACCAATGTGACAATTCCCCTCAAAATAATTTCAATGAATAGTCACATTTCCCCTTTTTTAAGATTTAACGTTTTCTTGTAGGTTGAAGTTGTTCAGAATTCATTTTGAAGAGCGGCATGTAAGGGAATAGGTGTATGATAATGGCCCTCTTGACTCACAGTAATGGTAGAGGATCTCCTTGATGTGGCTCGGAATCACATTCACCCAGCGGAAACCAGGGTCTTGTAGCATGTTGAACATCAACTGTCGTCTATCTGACAGCTGGCATGAGTAATCACCTTTCAGACTATAGCAAACTAGCATCCAGGAAATGTTGAATCCGTTTTTCATCTCTGTTTTCATCCAAACAAATGTGTATTATTTATAATCACATTTTCAAGTTTTGTTAGCATATTGCATCATTGACAACTTTGTGGGAAAACGAGGCGTGGGCGCTAACTCAGACCCGAAACAGTAAATTTAAAACTGGAAAACCAAGCACAAACATGGGAATCTGAGCAAAATTAAATTTTGGCTGGGATGAAGCAGAGAGATACAAATGAACGTGTGCAGTGAAGCCTTACAGAGCAAAGAGATGTGCGAACACATCAAACACCTAGCCCCTAAGGGGGTACTCATTTCTACAACTGAACAACATAATCACAAAGATTATGCTTAAACACCACATGCCCTTCCTCCAGATAATATTGGTGTAGCTCATTAGTTAGCTATCTACCAGAGAATCTGATTTGCCCTCACAGAATATTGCCGATAATCGCTAATCGCATACAACATTTATGTTACTGGATGTCATATTCTGATAAGTTAACGCGATTTATGAACTGCTACATACATAAAACATCACTGTTGATTGAAAGGATTAGAATATATATATATATATATATATATATATATATATATATATATATATATATATATATATATATATATATATATATATATATATATATATATATATATATATATATATATATATATATATATATATATCTGTGTTTGGATGGGTGGGTGGGTTTGTGGGTGTATATGTTTCAGCAGTGATTTCATATATGGCTTAACGAGTTTACGTTTTGCGTGGTATGTTGATTTTTTGTATTAACAACCTTTTCAATACTTTATAGACAATATCACGTCAACAGCATGCTGTCTCCGTGTGTCCCTACTCTACGCCTACTTTATGCCATAACCCTGGCACCAAATCGCTGATATCCGAAATATATTGTGGAATACAAACAAACCCTTAATGATTTTATTTCAATATTCAGATGAAAATTTTATTAGCATTTACAATTTGATCAAGTGGAAACTTCCTGTAGCACACCTGTGTACAAGAGTTACACATGGCTGCCAAGGCAGAAACAGGACGGATTCTTTGATGCATTCTTTATTTCCACACTGGCAGAACATGAAAGTATTGGCTGATATAATTACACGATTCTTCAGATGTAAGTATGGCATCTCGAAACCCTTTGTGTCGTCTCGCAAGGCTCTTTAGGTGTTTACTGACATCTCTTCAATCACACTGCTCTGCATAGAACAACATCTCCACAATGAAGCAGTGCTATTTGACAGCATTTCAGTTAATACATGTCTCCTCGAGGTATTGAGTATGGAGTTTCACTGCAGACGTGTCATATATGCTGGATACTTGGAATAATGCACTCAAATACAGACACTTATCTATACACAAGGCTCTCCACTTTCAGCCTGCCTTTTCGTATTATTAAGATGGAACTACACTAGTAAATTATAGTAGGGAAAATAAGAGCATGAAGGTATCATCATTAATAACTGGAGAATTTAGATAAGAAATCGCTTCAATTCGACTGCGCTGAACAGCCAAAATTCTCCATGCGATAGGACACTGGCCGTGGCGTAGTTTGGTGGAACATAAGCTCATATGTATCAGTTATTTGGCGATGATCAAAAGGTGATGGGTTCGATTCACGGCAATGCCGATATTGAATTCATTGTTACAATTTCCCATATGAGTTGAGGCCCGTGCCTCAAGGGTTAACCTGTTGTCCTCGTAATTCTGTGACTGAGTGGGTTGTGAGGTCAAGGACCTGCAACATGACAATATAGTGTGCCAGAAATCTGTCTGCGATAAGTAGGTCTCATCATGAAATCTGAAACCTAGGATCTGTCAGCCTAAACACTGCGCTCACATGTTCTTGCCTATTATCATAAAGATAAAACAATAGTTATGATGATATATGCACAAGTACATGTATGAGATCATCACTTTTAAATTGATGATATCAGATGCATCAAATCAATTCACTCCATGCATTCTTTTTAAAACAATCATGACATGTTTTTATTTCCAAAAGCAAATATACCTGACTTTGGACTTTTTAGGTTGAACACAGTTTCGGTTTCGGTCCCCCCAAGGGATGATAGCTCTGTTGACTTAAATGAAAACACATGAACTAAGATAAAGTATAACTAGCAAACAGGTTGTGGTTTTCTATACAAGATCCCAATTTAGTTTTGATTTGATATTCATTGATATATTGTTTATTGTAACTGTGCAAAATTATATGAAAATTGATATCAACAAAGTCATTCAATATATTTACAGTAGAGTTATGAGTAGTGTTAATTATTTAAATCACACATCCTCCTTTTGTCCCTACCAATGCAATATTTCTTTGGTGTCATTATGCAGTCTATGGGGGATACTTGCACCAATACAAATTCCATTGACGTATCAAAGATACCAACAGTTGTTATCATGTTATCCAGCAGGATCCTCTGCCAAACCTACCATGAAAGTTGCATTCAATAAATCTTTGACAATTCTGTATACCAAGTATGACGTTCCTACAGTAAGTGGTTGCTGAGATATGCTCCACACAAATATAGAGCAAAAAGCCTCTATATTATTCCAATCATGCCTGGTCAATGTGTGCATTTTATGTGGAATGATTACATATTCCTGCCTTTTGGCATGGGGAAATAAGGCCGTACCACTGGGATTCTTCCACAGCCACATATAGATAAAATAATTAATTGAATCTATGAAAAATACAAAACATCAACAAGATGAAAGGATTAATACCTTAAAAGTATGTATCAAATTAACAAGGTTCTCCGATAAAAAAAAGCTTTTCATAGATGAATTGGAATTTAAACTTTATCTCTCAGACATATTATCTTAAATCGTTTACTTTCTTAATGATGAATTGACGTCTTATTGGATGTAACATATATGTTTCGCTTAATCTGGGTTAAATAAATTAGAGAGATAAATATACATCATGACCTCATGTAATACAGGTAACATAAGTGTAATCCAAAATGAATATTATATACACACACATACATATATATATATATATATATATATATATATATATATATATATATATATATATATATATATATATATATATATATATATATATATATATATATATATATATATATATATTCTGCCCTATTAGTTAAAAGTTAAAGCGTGCTTTCATTTCCTTCCTTTTCGCTATAGCCTGACACTCACCTGAAAGTCACCTAATTATAAGCATACATCGCATTTTGGGCGTTGCCCAGGGCGCCACATTTTGCCCTACCATACCATTGGCAGAATGCCTTTGAACAAGGAAACCACCACCAACCTCTGAGCCCTGGAATACAAGGCGCCAGCTCTTCCTAATTACCTATGTAGAGGAGAGCAATGGACGTAGAAAGCAATGTTTCCACATAGAAAACAGTAGGTCTTTCAGTGCACTAACTGTCTCTCAAAAACAACACCATTGTGTCACCACATTATGGTGGCTCATGTTACATTAATCATTGTCTGCTCCTTTTCGTGGACTTCAATTGCTGTTTTTATATTCTTGACTGCATATGCTATCATATTGCTGAACAACGATAAGTAATCAGTTATTGTTAGACTGAATGGCTGGTGCCCTGCCAATAGAGCTGTAGAAGGAAGAGTCATAAGACGCTTTTTTATAGGAATCATTCCATATAAGTGCTTTCCACAGATAGAAAGCTATTTTTAGAGAAATCAATATGTGGTCACGAGGGAACAGAAAGCAGCGCTTTGCTTTGATGTCATTTATAACGCATTATCATCATATTATAAAGCCCATTTTATTGATCTGTACTCCCAAAAACTCATTTCAAATGGTGTCGAATTAGAAATTCTTACATAATGTAAATATTTAAATCGTTATGTTTCATCATATGTATTTATTTTTTTGAACTGTCAAGCTGACGTTTGGAACCAACTATCGGCATGTTTCGTATTATGAATACTTCAAATATATAGTACGTTTTCAATTTGACAACGCTTTGTTTTCTTTTCTGAACTTTCATAATCTAATTCTGCCTCAAGGAATGATTAGCTTATTTTGATATAATTTTGACCATTAATAATGAAGGTGAAACAGTACAATCACATCTTACCTTCTCCTGGGTTTTAGATAGATAAAACATGTGAATTTTGACTGCACATTGTGATTTTGTTGACCTTGGTCCCTATCGTAATGCAAGAAGAGATCAAAATTTTGTAGATACATCGGGAGATACATAGTATAAGAGAACTTAATATAGCACACCATTCTGAGAGGAATATGAAACAAGCTGATCTATGGCTTTGTTTTGTACAACTTGATCACTCTGTGATCTACCGCTTCCGGTGTAGTTTATACATCCGCCATTTTGAAAGTGGCAGCTAGAGAGGTGAATTCATTCCATGATGTTTTGATGTATATTCTGTTTTCTTGTTTGCTGATGCTATCATTTGCTTGCAGAATGTTACTTCTAGTCCGTATCTTTGATCTGGTTATTCAAAACGAATCGGTCATTTGCTATGCCATCTAAGCATAGGATGTTCATTAAGACAAAAAGAGCCCTCCCGTAAATCTACAGATTACAAGAGCTTGCATCAGAATATACCGCTTCGTGAAGCTAGAACCAGACTGCACGACTTCAGTTATAGAAGTTATAGAAGAGCATTTGAATTATTCGTCTATTGAATATGATAAGATCTATTTGTGCTAATAATGAAGTGCTTTGTTTGAGATCTACGAAATAAAACGTGTTCTATTTGTTTTTATCGTGCTTATTCTTTCTTGTATCATCATCATGTTTTTCATTAATACTTAATCCACCTTATTTCGTATTTCCAAGACAGCATATACATGTATATATATATATATATATATATATATATATATATATATATATATATATATATATATATATATATATATATATATATATATATATATATATATATATATATATCTATATATGCGAGTGGCACGGATATCAATGTTGTATGCGTCTTGTGATGAAGTGATTAAAAATGTTATTAAACCAGCTTAAGGGTCTAACATGTCATGAATTCTAACATGTCATGCATTCAGAAAATGAACGATTCTTGAAAAACGTGACAAATAACATTAGCGTTTGATTTTCCAAAGAGATGTTCGCATAATGGTAGAGTATGTCGTAAATAAATGTAGAGTATGTCGTAAAAGTAGGTAAGTCGCAAATAACATCTCACCTTTGTCAAAAATTATTTTTAAAACTAACGATAGCTTCAAATATCAATGCCTCGTATGTCATATGCATATATATCCATTGAGAAATGTATTGTGCTTGCCATACTCTTGGTTTCCAAGACAAAAGTCCACACCAAAATTATTTATAATGCAAGATATATATTATAAAGGTATTTGTTAATTGAAAGAGACTATAGCGTCGCAATAAATGTGATTTGGGATGGAGAGCTTATTTGAAATGTTTTGGCTTTATCTTCAGCATCTTCAGATTATAATAATTATTATTACTGTGCTTATTATTTTGTGTTTATGTCTCAAAACAAAATTCATATTTTGACATTCCCAAAGAATTTGATTTGTCTTTATTTTTGTTTCAGTTTATTTATAGTACCTGAAAGAAGAGATTGATCTTTGTCTGCTTTATTTAATGATCGCATTGCGTGTGAATTATTTCTTCAAAGACCAAGACGTTGGGTTGTGTATGTTATCCTTTTAATGACAGTCAATAATGGTACTTTGAGTTCGAGTAAAGATCAATATAGCCATCCATATGTAATGTGTAATATGTTGAAACTAAGAAAGGTTAAGACAAACTATCGATCAAACTGATTACACTTCAAGGGGTAATGGGAAATATATTGCATTATACAATTACTCTTCCCAAAAGAATGTTTTGTTACAAGCTATATGCAAATCAATAACATATAAATATATCTCTTCTTGTCAGAAGTCCGTGTTACTGGCTCTGGAACACCCAATTAGACTAGCTCTTGATGTGTTTTTCACCTGGGAAGAGGTTGAACTGGAAATGAAAAAATAAAGTTGAATATTGTTGTGATTGGTACTCATTCACGGGTATCGTAACTTAAATGGCTGAAATAGGCTGAAGATATCTCTTTAAGGATCTAACATATGATGTAATCGCTAATATTCAATTACAATCCAATCGATGGTAAACGTTATGTTGAATCCATCCAATATCTGAAGAAACAGCATACATTTAAGTTATTTCAAAGTTCTCATGAATGACATGGATGACCATAAATTTCCCGAGATAAACAAAGATTAAAGCTCAATCTTTCTAATTCTGAAAGACCAAACAGTTTTGTGCATGTCTTGATCACGTATATTTGCAGTTGGCAGTAAATCGTAGACCCCCGCAAATGACCTGCAACCTGCACCTAATGAAAGATGGTGGTTATTTAAAGAATAAGCACACTACCAAATAGGCTGAAATAGAAGGAGATATATTATTTATGGTTTGAGTGTGGATGCGCGACGTGATATTTCCTCAAGAAAAGTCAGCCATATTTTCTACCTCAGTACAGCCATAGTGTCTAGAGATACCATTAAAATTCAGTTGAAAATGCTAATTCCCCAGACTGAGTGTTGTAGTGTGTCTTATGATAATACTTCCCGTCATGGTAAACTTTTATCTTTATTAAATGTCGCGTCATATTGATGGGTTTTTTTCATATTGCTTCATGATTTTATGTAATAGAATTAAAGCTTTTAAATACCTATTATGATTTATGAGTACCATTCCAACTGAACCTGTTTGCTTGAACCTGACTTTAAAGCTTATGGAAGAGTAATGCTTGTCCATTTTTCACATTCATTTCTTCTATTTTGTAGTGTGAATGGTGCTGAGAATCATAACACCCAGGTAAATATATTATTTTCATCGTATTTATTCCTTACAAAATACCATATAAACATCTAGTTAACGTTGTCATGTTATTTCGCAAATCGACTTGATGGTCTGTGCACAATTGGCCATAAATATCACGTGTGAAGAGTTGATTTATAGATCACATTAACAGCAACTAATGTGGCCATATTGAGAAGGTTTATGGAGTTGTACCGAGAACTGTGAAACCAAATAGTGCCATTGAAACAACATGTACTTCAACATCTCCATGAATTGTGCATTTTTTATGTCCATTAACTTAGAAAGCGATAACACTAGGCCAGACGAAAGGAGAACAAGGCTATGGAACAGAGATGCATAAAGTGAAGGGGGCAGCCACTTCCTGTTAATTTCCTAGCTATAATTCACATGCATAAATGTTGCATTAATACTCTGGAGGCCATGGCTTTGGAAATAGATAAACTATTATATAAGGGTTTTAATATTATACAATAGTGTAGCAAAACAGACGCCTTGATTTTTTGTTGTTGATTGATTTAAACCCATCTGGAATGATGCGCAAGCGCATTTCTAAGGGAGTGCACAGCCACCTACTCTTTTATTAGAGGTAGGTATAATAACTAGATACAAGACTGCAGGCATTGCATGAATGGAGCTTTGAATTGACTAGATACATTTGGGCAGACGTGGTGTGACCTTTTGTAGGAGTAGATAAGCCTTCAGTTTGCATGTTTGGTGAGCGTAACAATGTCATTAGTGGACCTGTCTGTGTAGCCACTCAGCCGCTCCAAGAACTCACCGATATTCAATATATATACCACTACCAGCTACCATTGACAACCAACAATCTACACATCAATCCGGTCCGGTCGTCTACAATCTACAGTCATATATCCTGCAACATATCGGTTAATGGTCCTGCATCATGAACACATTACCTGGGTATTGTTAATTAATTTCTCACTCAAGGGACTTTTTTTCAAATTCCCTTTTCATTAAGGATCGTGTTTGGTATAAAATCAACGTTGTTGTACATCGTTTTAAAATGTAAATAGTTAATAATTCATAGAAAGTGATTTTTTAGATGACAGCCTTCACTGCTTGATCTTACAGGCACTGCTGTACTGAGCAGTGTGTTCTACACGGAAGTAAGCAATTCCTAATTCTTTCACTTTGCATGTTCAAAGACATGTCACAATGTGAAATCAATATGTTCCTTTTAACAGAGTTTATACGTTTTGCCCTAAGATCAAGTGATGTTTGATTTAGATGCAAGCTCCACTTTGGTCTGTATGGCGTTCATTATGTCTTTATTCTACCCAGTGCTTGCAGCAGTGAAGCCCTTCTACTTCAGCTAATTGACAACCCCATTGTTTCTCGTCTGTCCCACTTCAACTTCAACTTTTTCTCCTTCAGATGTCCTGTCGGTGCTGTGCCTAGAATTTACACGTCTTAGTTTATCACAGCAATATTTGGAGAGGCAATGCATCACTTGCTGGTGTGTATCTATCATGTATTAATGTCAGCAACTCTGACAGATATGTCGTCCATCTTGCAACATCACAAGTCTTACTGTTACCAATACTGTTACCAATCAAGCTTGCCCTACTAAATTCACTTGTTAAATCATGAATTTTGAATGCATGTCATCTGCAAGCTACAACAATGTCTGATTTAAAACAAACATTTTTATTATATTTTTAAGAAAAAATGCCATATAAATATATATATATATATATATATATATATATATATATATATATATATATATATATATATATATATATATATATATATATATACATATATATATTTATTTATTTATTTATTTACATGTTATATTATATATATATATATATATATATATATATATATATATATATATATATATATATATATATACAGATAGAGAGAGAGAGAGAGTTCACAAAAAACAGGATATTTTAATATTAATAATATTAATAAAATTAAATGTATGTATATATAGATTTATATATATATATATATATATTTATTTATATATTATATATATTATATATTATTTATATAATATATATATATATATATATATATATATATATATATATATATATATATATATATATATATATATACATATATATAGAGAGAGAGTTCACAAGAAAAAGGATATTTTAATAGAAAAATATGAAACTTGATACCTGACTTCATTAGCTTTGTGTTCATGCATTGCCCTATAGGTCAGCCTATCAGATAAAACATGATAAGTGCAAGGTAACGTCCATATTGAATGGAAAGCCATGACCGCGGGGTCACGTGTTCATGATCGCTGCAGGGAGATCTGCTGCTTTTAGAGGCATGACTTCCACATTTACTTGGGAGCTGTTACCTCAAGGAACCTTGGCTTTATATGGGCGTTAATTAGATCAGGACGTGGGACACATAACTGTTAATGGAGCCGGGAAACCGAGGGCGTGGGATGGTGGAATGTTTGTGTTATTGTGGTGACTCTAACCCCCTGGCCCAGTAGATTCAAAGGCTTCCTGGCAAATCCTTTAAAATCCCACGCCACAATTCAGCAAACCCTCATGGTTTTTCTGTATCTCTACACAACTTCCCAATGTGATGAGTCTATTTTATGTGATGGTCACAAACAAACAGGTTACATGGGATATGAAAATGACTCAGAAAACATGATTCTGCTGTTTAACAAATTACATTTATCAATCATCAAATATTACTGAGATTTGTGCTAGTATGAATTAACCCAAGTACATCTATGGCATCAAAGTAACGACGATATGATGTCATATTTTCATTAATAAATTCCCTTAATTAACAATGTCATATATACTTCTGACAGATGATATCTTAATAATACCATCGTAAATGAAAGCCGGAATGAAATGTGAGGTGCATATTAAAATAATAGAGACTTGTTGACAACCCTTCAGTTGATATCTATAGATTGCCTTCCTTCCATAAATGGCGTGCAACATCAGGGATGGGTTTTCAGTATATGTCTCCGGTGGTACCCCTTGTGTCAAGTTATCTTGTGGCATTTAAGGTTGTGCTATGCGGCGCAGGAGTCGGTGTCGGCAATTACGAGAAAGGTTCATTGCAAGGGACGTGACCTACGTTTGAAAACATCGCTGCTTTAATACTATTTAAGCTATTTTAATACTTTAGAAGAGCCATATTTAATATACTCAATATGGTAATATGATTGTATCTAAATGTGGAATTGTATTCATCACATCATTCTTAAGAGGTGTTTTTGTCCTTCATATTGCAACTTTAGTGCATGCAAATCACATTAATGGCCTTTTGAGAACAACAAGCTTGGTTCACATGACATCTTCATGGATCAGCTATGATTAGTTGCAGGTTTTATAATTGATGCTTAATTAGGCAATGAATGGCAATTATTGCATGTAGGGAACTGATCCAACAACTGTAGTGCCGATATGCCTGCAATATTACCATTAGATGTCACATCTATATCCACTTTAGCATATTATTGATTACAATGAATTTAAATAAAAGCTTATTGTTTGAGGATTGGCAGGAGACAAAATCAATTATTCTCATTATTTCAACCCAAGACTTATAATAAATTCAGCTGTAAATTCATTACATTACACTACATATTTCAATTATGTAGTGTGGTTTCTCCTTTATTTGATCAAGACTTTTGTATCGAAGTTTGCATTGTATTAAGTAATTTGTCTTCCTGGCATAATGAAAAAACATCTTCTCGTCTCATATATAAGCAAGGCAGAAAGCAACATACTTCTTATATTCTCTTCTCCATTTCCATTTCCCAGTATGATATCAAACACCGACAAACCTAAGATAAATGCTTTTGATAAGTCACTTAAAGAAAAGAAGTGATATTAGTGATTCTGTTGTTTTATTTTTACACTCTTAGATTCATATTCTTATACAAAGGTAGGCGGGAATCTGCGTGGGTGTGACTTGATTTCCTGAAATACAAGTAGGGAATTCCTAATTGCGATGATTATATACCAATAACGTGATGCAGATTCCTGTTATTTTCCTTTAAAGATCACAGGTCTGTATATGGTGTATCAAGTTAATCAGACGTCCCTCGTGCCATCACACATTTGTCGAGCTAAGTTATTTTTTATAAATGTAAAGGAAATCAGAACTCATCCCACTGTGATGTATCAAATGAACAGAAAAGAAGATATGAATATTTCTGATCCTCTCAACCAATGTCTGATATAAATTGAAATAGGTAATAAGGATAACATCAGAATTCAATATGTTCTAAAATATGCCATATATTCTCTTGTATGACCAGTATAATGAGAACAGGAAATTTATTAGCGATAAGATTCCATCGTGTACGTTGGATAAAATTATAAGGGACATATTATACTACAATATAAACTTACACAGAATGATTTATTACACCATGGATAAAAAATAGCATTATCGATATCTAAAATAGCATTATCGATATCTAATAAAATGGTTAATTCCAATATCGCTCAGAATTGAGAACATTGACATCAACAAATATATGTAAATATGCGGTAACTTTAATTTGGTATTAGTCAAAATGTTATATTTAACAATAACTCAAAAGGGTCAATTGCAATATCACTCCACATGGCCAAACTTTAAAAACGTTCAAAATAGTAAACGTCAATATTTTCCAAAATGGTTGATTTCAATATCATTCAGGGATATGAAATAAATATCACCCAGGTCAATATCCAAGCATTTCTACATATACTTATCGGAAATAAAAAATTCAAGATTATTTCTATTATTTTTTGTTCATATTCTTCACTGGCGTTAGTAAACTATGCGATTTGAATATTCAAGCTGAGGTAGAAGTCGCCGCACATTCGCATATCTTTTCTTGTCAATTTATAAGGAATGAAAAAAATTCATTTCGTTGCGCCAATGCAAGTGTCCATGAAACTGGTAGTGAAAGACCTTTCATTGCAGTGGGTATATATATCCACTTTTGCCCAGCAGAAATGGCACCAAAGAGGACACAATCTCCATTTTAGACACAAATTCAAGAGAATATATATGCAATTATCTCGTATCGTAGAAAAGAATCAAACTATGGAAATCTGCAGACAACAGCTATTAAATGTTAAAATTTATTTGTGTCTAAATTTAATATTTTTATCAAAGAAAACGTTATACTTGCAGATTGTGCCCGTATTGAGAAATTATATGATATTTTTGAGGGCTGTTTTGGCTTTCATGTGTGATATTATGATTAGAGTAATTTTGTGGCTATCTAAAAGAGGCATATGATAGGATAATGAAAAGTAAACTAAAATCTGTGATAGATTTTCATTTTAAGGTCAGTTAAAGGTAAATTAAAGGTCACCAGCAATGTACTATGAAATAGCATACATTTTTTTAGATTTGTCCCAAGCTGTCAAAACATTTGTAGGCCTATGTCTCTCATTTCTGGTAATGATACCAAGAACCATAGGTGTTTAAACCTGTCCACATGACTTTTACTGGTTTGATATTTGTTAATAATTTGCATCCCAATAATCAAAGGACTATTGGCGTGCCGGAGAGTTTCAAGAATAGGACTCTAGAACCAGACATATCTCTATATAAAGAATCCCTCCACTCCATTCTGAACATGTTTACTTATGTGTCGTAGAGACAATAAAAGGGCTTCAATGTCAGAGGTAAATGTAGCCAGAGGTAAATGTAGCCACTCTTGCTACATATTTCTAATTCTTTTGTGGTTTGCTGTTGATGTATATCACTTATTGATTTTGACAAATTAACAAAGAAGGTAAAGTAAAACATTCCATTCCACCAAAGCATATGGAATCAACTTGATGTATAACCACGAAGCAGGTTTTCAATCAATACAGTCAGCAGCTTAAGTGTTAATGTAATTTTTAATCATAGAAACGTGATTTCAGATAAACTATAAAAAATCTCCACAATATAATCGTATATAACTGTTATACAATATAATCTAAATTAACGTATACATCTGATCTTATACATTGTCAAATGTTATAGGCATGATACCTTTAGATAATTATTGACTCCACGTGAAATAGGAATATCAGGATTTAATTGATCCTGTATATCCAGGTGTGTGTGAGATCTTATTCTAAAAGGTGTGACATATATATATATATATATATATATATATATATATATATATATATATATATATATATATATATATATATATATATATATATATATATATATATATATATATTAGCAAATATAATTTAAAGTGTAAGTTTTGCTGGATTTCAAGGGGAGAGGGGTCTGTCTAAAGTTTACTTTTTCTAGGAAATTATCTAGAGAAGTGACAGAAATTGCACATATTGTGTTTATCAAAAGTGTTTTTGATATGAGACAGTTGATTGGGATGGACACATCAAAGCGAAAGAGTCACCAGAGACTGGCTGCCATTTGTATGTCAAGTGTGCATTCTACACCTTGTGGGTAGTTTTACTCTATAGAGATTTGTGGACGAGTGTGACTGATCTCCACAACGTTAAGCTATCTGTCTCGAGAGGCAGGTGCGTAGAAATTGCTGATGTCTTTGTTGGTCCGTACTCACAAGACCTCACATAAAATACAGACTAAATGTAAGACAATTCCGGCTAATTGGATGAGAAATAATTATGACAGCCATTCATAATTTGAGGCTAATTATGGAAGGTTTTGGACTGCTTTGGCACAGATTAATGCGTGGTCTCAGAGGCTTAGTCCATTAACATTTTTAATATTTCTGCATCATTTAGCTTCACAACCCATCAATATTATGCTCTTGGAGTTGATCTGTGTCAGTGTCCATTACCGGAAGTGCCAAAATGGATACTGCCATGTTATATTTAATCAAAAGTGGTCGTTGACGATGCCCGGATGAGACATGTGATGTGCTCAAGCTTCGGGTAATGATGTCACACTTTCATCACTAATGATCCTTAGCGGATTGGAGGTCACAACAATTCAAGATCTTAGTGTTCCGTCAAGCATTGACTCCATCAAATGGTTGTTGTCTATGGATATCATTCCAACCTGTTATTAATTGCACACAGATATTTTCTCAACTGACACTAAGATATATTCGCCTGGTGTAATATACAAGGAAGGAAATAAATACGACATTGTTGTACAATAGTCATCTTCATAATGTATATTCCCATTTACACGTTAGATATGTCAAACTCTGCCCGAAGATTATGTAGATATGTATACATTGAACTGAAAAGCTGCTCAAAAATATCTCCCAATATCATATTTGAGAATTTGCCCTAACAGGTGTTTTATAGCTGTATGATAATGGTAATGACCCTGCTATCGTACAGAGAGGAAATATATAGATATGCAATCTTTATCTTACTTGAATAAAAGTCAGTACTGACATAAAACTATATATAGTGTGGGGTGAGACAAAAAGCAGATAGGAGAAAGAGACGCCTGTTTGGCTAATGTTTCCTACCTTGGGACCTGTTTACGCATGTTTACAACTGATAATTATATTTAGCAGTCTGATATTATTGATATTTTTTGACAGTTTACGACATGCAACCACTGTGTAGTAGCCTTGAATTACTCATAAACGTGTTACTCATAATAGGATTTACAAACACAAATAGACCAGAACCAAATGTTTTACAGAACATAACTCTAAAGATAGAAAGAGATTCTAAATTTAGTTCAGCATTTTGCCAGATAGCAATATTTGTATGCAATAAACACACAGTGTTCCATACCTTTTTGTTATTAATCATTTTATATTGTCCGGGTCACATTTACACCAATTTCCCAAAAGGCACACAACCGATGAATATCTTTTTTAATAAACCTATACGGGAACCATGAGGACACAAGGGGATTATCAGCCATAATCGGATATTTTTTTTAAGTCACTTGGGATGCCACGAATTTTAAGCTGCAATATAATAGGTATTCTGCATTACACAGGTCGTATTCAATTACTACCTCTGCAGTCATTGCCCTGTTTTTGATCTCATTCAAAGTTTGGAAATCCCCGAGTCATGAATACTTGCCTTTCTCACAAAAAATATCATCAAATCTGAATTAGCCATTATCAGGTCATAAACTGTAACCAGGTGTCTGGCACATATCCTGACCAATCAGTACAATTGCCAGTACAAAACAAACCTATTTATAGTCTTTCACCAATAAGTTGCCAGCCAGATTTTTCTGAATATTGATGACTTGTGCTCGATTCTGTGTGCACAGTTATAGCTTTGGTAGCAGGGACTGATATGATAGAGAAGTCCTGCTATGGAGGTATATAATAGGTCCAATATGCAATTACAAGTTAGTCGCCCGGTATCCTCAAATCGGTGGGTGCTCTGTAGGTCTCGACACACATTGATGTTCACCATGTCTTCATTATCTTCAAGTAAACGACTGGCTCCCGGCAATGTCCTGCAGGCATATCATAAGATTATCTTAGGGCTGCCAGTGGTATCATACGGTGAAAACGGATTTATTTAATGTATATGTTTCCAGGTCATCGTCACAGAGCCTTGCGATATCCTTGCGATAATCCTAGATGCATCCTACGATACATCACAGACGTCTGAATGATATCTACAGACTTCTGTGTCATTTAATCTTGAAGATGCTGTGTGATGCCTATGTATAATGTGACCATACCCACGTCTCAATTATCGCTGATAAACTCCCCGGCGCCCGGGACCTGTGAAGCTGGCTTACTTCCTGGCTATCAGGGTATCGATATGCCGGCCGATTCCTACTTCCCGGTCGGCAGCTGGCACAAATGTGTCTCAGGCATAAACGGTGCACATGTTTGAAAATGTGAACACCAGTGTGTACATTTATAAGAAAATATATGGTAGCATAAGACCGACCTTTTGTAATTGAGAATGAATGCATTATTGTCAATAAGAGAAATTAAGAGCGAGGGATCGTCTTATTTATGAGGAATGCAATTCTGTTTTTTAACAATGTCCACATTTTGCAGTGTTAGTTGCCTTGAAACCTTGAAAATCTATCATCCCGTGGCAGTTAAATAGGCCTGGTTACCATAGCAACTGCGTTTGGAGAAGCGACAAAGATTCAAATGATAGGTGATAAGCGACATCGTTTGCAGACTTTAAAAAGAGGCATAAAAGAATTAGGCAAAGCAACGCGTGATATATTACCTTCGGGAGAAGGGTAGATCCTGAAGGTTTTCAAATTTCCTGTTATGTAAGGCATGAGATGTCGGCAAGCGACCACATTAAATTGCCTTACTTTACAACACTGATATCTTGCTTCTTTTGCAAATTCTCTTTCACGGGCATTCATCTGGCTGCAAACAAGTCTTTGAAATCTTTTCATTTTCCCTCCACCAATATTCAGACTTCAGAGAATGGCAGATGGAACAAGCTTCCAACTTTTGCAAGTTCTTACAAGTTCTCCTTCAGTAATATCAAGGAATATGTGTCCTCATGCACGCTCAACATTGAACCTAAACAAATATCTAAACCCATTAACGTTCAATTTCCTTTCAACATATGACTTCCATTTTACTTCCAACCATAACCCTAGTATTTAAAACTTATTGTAACACGAATACGTTACCTTTAATTTTACTTCTAAGGCTGAAGATATTTAGTGTTATGGTAATCTAGTTGTGTGTTTTATGTCGGTTGGTCAGGTCAGCATATAAATTTGAGGCAGCTTGTAATATGGCGCGTTCACTGCGCAATGCACCAATCTTCCTGCTGGTGTCAGAGAATGTTATGTCTTGCGACATAAAAAGGGCATCAAGTACACAACATCCACACCACAAATAAGTAAACATATTAGCACATTATCATGTGTTCTAGCACCATGCTTGTATTTTTCATCTTTTATAAATCCTTAGTGAACAGATGTATATTTGTTTTAATTGCACAGTTAAATAGAAACCTTTTGTATCGGAGGAAGTCAAGGCGCAAACACACTTATATAAACAACTGGGTTCTTTCAAGCTTACACATCTGCTTCATTTCCTGTTTAGGTGAATGCCTTTATGACTCCATTTGTTGTTTTGCTCTGATTGTCAAAGTAGATCATTGTCTCACATGAACAGCGTTCTTTCTCTGAATATTGCATGTTTTTAGATGAGCTGGAATTGGGCCATGAATGTTCATAATTGATGGATATATTCCAAATATATACTGCGGTTGTTGTGGAATCTGCTTGAAAAAATCATTAAAAAGAAGGAACGCTGTTCCAAGAAGGTTGCAGTTCTCCATATGTCCGGGAATAACGGAAACTCTCAGCCCTCAATACCAAGGACACACGACGGATACATCGAATTGAGGGCAAGCTTTTATGCGGCAAGCCATTGTACAATGGCGTATTTTGAGTTGGGCTGATTTAATTCAGGAAGAGGAAGAGGCACACATGTTTTGATGAAGGCAATAGGGATTTAATGTAAAAGGAAATAACATTTGTTCTCTTTGATGGCCTGACATTTTCTATTTAGGACGACCTGTTAAAATGATTGAATAAATGATAAACATCTATCAGATCCATTTCACAATTAGAAGTAAAATATTAATGTAGGCATGGCTCTTTGCTTGTTTAACGTAACTAGAGGAGGCTATGATGCAAGGAATTGGCGCGAGTGGGGCTCTGCAGACATGTGGACATACTGTGATATATAGCAGGACGAGGATTCGAGGATTGGTAAAATATTTACAAGCAATGAGCGATGTTTCAATTTGTATCATCCAAGTGAGGTACTGATTTTTTGTGAAATGATATAAAATGTCGTAAAAGGGTCTACTAGGCCGCTAGATGGCACCCATAACTTAAGCATGGTCACTTAAACAGGAAGCGGAAGATCACTCTAGCCTGCCTCTCATGTGTATGGTGAGCTTCATTTCGGCACCTTTCCAAAGTAATGCCATTGCCTTTCTTAGAGCCCGTTTACAATAACGCTGGCTTAATGTCCATCACATTACTGCATACAGTCCCCAGACCAGCAATTTTAATCCCCAAACGCAGGCTGCCCTTGCCTTTCAGATACGGCGAAACTGGAGGATTGCTAGGTCACCAACGTAATGTGAAATCCATTTTAGTTTTATTTATGGGAATGCTATATGCGATATTCAACCAAAGAAGCTGTCTCAATTAGTATGACAGTCTCTTTTTATTGCGTTTAACACAGAGGGATGTTTTAAGAGAGTCTTGCAACCATAAAGGAACTTATAAAATGTCCTTATCGGGCAATATTTATACATCAGATATATAGATGTTACAAAAATCCCTGATCATGGTGTATACTATTCATAAACCTGTATGGATAGCCAAGTAGAGCAGATCTCATGTCTGTACACGTATATGGAGGATTTGAAAGAATGTGATTCATGCATCTCAAGTATTGTAACAATTCCTTTGTCGTCGATGACATATTAACACAACTTCATATTCATACGGTCTCAAATATACACTACATAAAATCAATCAGAAGTTGGACTCAAGACACTCCTTCAAGATCATGTATAGGTTGAAAATATCTAATCAATAGTATCACACATAATTATATACAAGATTAAAGCTTGCTTTAATGTATCAGTCATCGGAATATTTACACAAACTCGGACCTGATCATGTCTACATATTATGTGATTGCTGACTTGAATGTATGAAGATTTAATAACTCAGCATGGCTGTCAGCTGTATGACAAATTAATAAACATGATTTTAACGCAATTAACAACATGTCCTCCCCTTCTTTCACGTCCTTTTAGAGATGAACTTGCAAAATTATTTGATCTCGTGTTTTGCCTTATACTATTAACGTGAACGTGCACTCAGAGACTGCCAAAAGGAGACGCGAACCACCCATTGAGTTTTGCTAATAGAATAGGCTTCAATCCCAACGAGACTCGAAATGAGAGAAAATGCATCATTTCTCATATTTAAGAGAACACTCTGAGACACAAAGCACCAGTTATGATTTTAGTCATGAGCCTGATTTTTGCCGTCGTGAGTCAGGTTTGTTGCTTTATATCTTGAGTCAACCTAGTTAACATCATTCTCAAACACCTTAAATGTTTACTTCTGGAAATGGCGTCGTCAGCCTCCAGATTAATCAATCTACGATCGTTCCTTTGACTCTTCTAACTCTTTTGATGTCTTATTACATAAATTCGGGAAATCATCTGCACGACGTGTTGAACTATCTTAATGTTTTATGACAGTAACCAACATTTGTTAGGTTACAGTGGGTGCGTGTTTCATCGACCAAGACGGATGAGAACCTTCCAAACTGTTCAAGGTTTATTGAGTTCAAGATGTGAAAAAGGTGTCTCAGATGTTATATATTGTCAAATCTTTCTAAAACCTACACAAAATGGCCCGATGGAGACAGGTGGACAATTTAGAAGATGCGTTCCTAATCATCACTTTCCTTGATGAAAGGCTCACCCATGTTAGACTGTCAATACAGCAATTTAATGAAATTATATACCTTTAAGGCAAAGCATCCTGACCAAGTGCATTCCCAAACACAATGATAAACATCTACACATTCTTTTTTACTGAGAAAGCCATTGCGTATACCAAATCTAGACAAAAATGGTTTTCATTTATCCCAGGTTGAGCTTACTAAATCTCTCTCCCTTGCAGCCAGATTCCCATAGGGTCTTTGGGCATTTGCGTGGGTGTATTTTATACCGCTAACACGGTCAAATAATGCTGAGCAGGTATCACTGACTTTCTGGCTTTATGATAATGAACACGGGACGTTAAAAGAGCTACCCGCGCGCCATCTATTGACCAGGTGCAAGTGGGCAGGATAAGCTATATGACTTATTGTCCAAACTAACACCGTTTCCGCTTACATTCTTTCATAGAGATTTTAACAACCAAAGAACAGATGTGAGAGAAATATGAACACTATAAGGCTTTCTTCCTGACGCCCACAAGAAGGGGGAGGATCATTTTGTAATTCCAGTTCGGTGCCAAGTCTGAAAGAAACATTTTTTTAGATTTTATAATCAAATCACTGAAATATGGGAAAATAAATAACCAGACTGTTTGAAAAAAGTGTAAGTAAGCAAATCTCAGTCATGTGTTCCATTTTTATCGGAATTTTATTAGATGGATCACATTTTCAAATTAAATTCTTTGGGAATGTTAATGGAATATGATATTTCTTTTTGTAGTTATAAAAATATTTGACATTGATGAGATATAACACGATGTTAATAAGCTTTTTACAAGCCCTTCTGGAAATAACGATTGTTTTGTTCGGCTGGTAATGCTCATTGATCCAATAAGGAATTATTCATTAATCATTCACATCCGTAAATTGCCGTGTTGAGGAAGATAGTGAAAATTATATCTGGAAAATCAGAAAGCAAAAAGATTTTAAAAAGAAACTATAATGTGCTGTGAAAAATGTAGAAATTATTCATTAAATTCATTTAAAAAAATTTGAAAGAGTTTCTTCTTATGGACTTAAGGACTTTTTTCTTATGTGAATTTGTGTATAGATATATGCGTGTTTGAATATATGCGTGTGCGAAAATATATGCGTGTGTGTATGTAGGCACTTACACTTATGCAAATATATGCTTTTTGTATCAGAAGAACGTGTTTCAGCTCATAAAATGACGACGTTTTTTCTATAGGTGGAGCACCTTTAAGACGGCCATTCTCGATACATACTGTGTTGTATTTATGATAGATCGAAATAGAACGTAATAAAACAGCATTCCTCCTATTTTGGATTACAGGAAACAGAACTATAGATATAACTTTCTATGGATGCATTCATGTTATAATATCTCATCTGAGATATAAAAAGCCCTGACTGAAGGGTTAACCTGTTGTGACTGGGTGAGCTGCAGTGTCACGAACCTGCGACATGACAATTCGGCGTGGTAGCACTTTATGTGTTTCAAATAGGTCTTGTCATGATATGACTGAAATAATATTAAAAGTGATATAAAACCTCAAATCAATCAAACTAATCAACACCCCAGACAGGCAATTACTAGCACATTATACTTGGCGATGAATATAGCTGAATGGAAGGGTACTGGGCTGTTGGCACACTGGGTACGAATTTATGACATCCCAAGGAGATATTTCATGTGACATTAATTAAACGGTGGATAATCTCATACTTATATGCGTTGATTTTGGTTATCAAATTGATTAATAACCAGGGGCCTTGGTTCAGTCTAAATAAGCCACACTTCAGACGAAATAATATTTTCAAAATTAGGTTATGGTTGTGCCCTATGTTGTCAATAAACGTCTTTATTATTAATATTATTGTAACTAAGTATATCAACATCAGCTTAAGCTAGCCTAATATTGACTAAATTATTTGTATACTATATCAACACCAATTGCTTTCGTCTTCCAACCAGCCCTCGTAAAAGGCACGCTCTATCCTAAACCATTCCGCTGTGTGTTGGTATTTATTTTGGAAATTTCTTTTTTTCACATCCAGTCTTTTTTCACATTGAGGATGAGAGTAGGGTTGGAGATGAGAGACATAGGGTTGGAGATAACAGGCATGCCTTTATGATGGTTTTTCCATGTTACAAACTGTTACCAACACGGCCTCAGTTGTGAGGTATGCACCCTAACCCGCTACCCGTTTTGCTCCTAAATAATCGTTTTCAAATTGAAAACATGATGACGTATTATACAGAAAATGAAACTCAGGTTTTTGAGGTGTAAAACCAAATATATCACTAATCTGATATATCATGTGAAATAATAATCAGTTGAAGGTCGAGAAAACTCATGGAGGTTTCTGTCCATGTTTGCCTGATGAGATTGCATAGGGAGGCCGCTGGAATTTTGTGTTCTTTGTGGCGAAGGTGACCATACATCATACAGCAGGAGGTGTGAGGGGAATCCAGGGTACATTCTAGCTGGGATGGAAGAAGTGATCCACATCGAGGGGGGCAGGTATCGATACCTGAGCTAATACATCGATACCAGGTGGCAAGGCGATGTGCACAGATAACCTTCTATACTTTAATTTTCATTAGGTTTATTTCAGAAATTGTTAAGAAAATTGTTAGTAATTTGCATGGTTAAGTTTTCAAAACTCTGCCTCTTTCATATCTCTGCCACTTGCCGTTATATCTCAATTTGTAAGGCATGTATCACATCAGATATGCTAAAACTGACAGAGGATGAGGCGGACTATTGACTATTGTATATTTGGAGAGCACTCAATACTAAAGTAACATCAATATTTAAAGATCTCTGGAATTTTCAGGAATATGAGGTCGACACAATTGGCAAGGTCAATATGAACATATTGCTGGTTGTTGTTTACAACTTGTAGATTAGATATATTGACTGATATTCTCTTTAATGTAAATATTTGATCACAATTTGGCAAGGCGACAACTGGATGCATGGCATTCAAAAGGATGTTTTCGCTTATGTGTGGGAAAAACATTGCGGAGACTTGTATTGAAATGGTCTCGCTGGGCATCTGCGATGTAGAAGTGATGTATGGCAAAGATAAAATGTCAATTAGCTTCTTTAACGTGGGAGAATGAAAACTGAGCTTTTAGATAGAGGCATGTGTGGGTTGATCGCAACATGCCATATACACTAACATCAAGTGAGGTCCGAACTTTACCCTTTTGAGCAGACTTTGAGCTGGGCACAGCTGATTGCGGTACCAAGATCTACCTAGCCATCAGGCCAGTTTGCACCATTCTGCCATCAAAATTCTCTCCCCAGCTGCTGCTGCAGGTTTGCATCTCGCCGAAATTTGGGTTGAAGTGCTGGAGAAAAATGGTCTCAGCATTTGGTTGTAGATGTATAACTTTGATTTAAAGCCGACCTCTGACCCACCACAAATGGTACCATCATTAAAGTCTTGCTTCGCCAAATGTTTGGCAGTCTTTGGAAAATATCGAAGGTTATCATAAGCATACATAGAATAGCACAGACTTTTGGGCAGTATTATTCATACTCATGCTGGGCAATGAATGAATTTAAAACTGTCTGCCCTTTCCATTGAATTATTTTCAGTAAATATTGTCTGATTGTTCAGCATTGAACATATCAATGATTTAATTCCATTTTAAACCTACGTTGATGTCTCTGCTCCAATAAGCTCAATCAGATTTACAGCTTTGTTTTGTGATTTATTAGTTATATGCTCACTCAATCAGATTCCCATGTTGGACTACGTGTATATGAGATACAGAACATTTTGATGGCATACTTTCGGTTATGGTTTGAATACTATCCATGCAAGTATTCGTTTGTGTAATCACATCTAAGAATATCACGGTTGGAGATAAAGTTAATTCATTACTTATCATGAATTGTTTGGCTCTGGGAGTTCGGGACATGGTATGATAACAATTGCTATTGATAATGCATGAGTATTTCTAAAAATATGTCTGGGAAGCACGGAAACGACACAAAGCAATATGGAGCAGGCCCAAGTGCTGGGTATTGGAACTCTCCAATTCTGAATGCAATAGGCAGGTGCCCATCGCGGCAAGCGGGTTTTAGAGACAATACCCTTTCCTTGTGGTACTTGACCACTCTAAGTATCAGCATCAACACAAGTGTGAGTAAAACCTTGATCTGTGTACCCAGTGTCCCCCTTCATACAAGATTGTACCATACTCTGATGTGAATGGTAAGGGGCATAATGCGGAGTTGCTATTCACCTAGAAGCCAGTTGACTCCTGCGGTCAAAGGATTGGTGCGCCGGCAAAGAACAAGTGTGAATGGTGAGGGCGTCAGCATTAGTATTGGAAGTAGCTCAGGGCCGCCACAAAGACTAATGTTACATCAAGGACTTATTCTGGTGTCAGAAACCTATGTAGAGGTCAGTGGCGTTTGTCTTCTTTTATACACAACCCAAGAGGCTTATGACCAAATGCATTATCACAGCTTACAGGACATACCATAAATAGACTTGCTTAGCAAACAAGATGAAAACAAACAGGCTTATACACTTGAATGTTCTCCATCCACCAGAATATGGTTTTAACTTGTATGCATAGCATGAATTGATACATAAGTAGTCTTTTAGACTTAAGTGTCTTTATATAAACTAACTGAGGTGGCTTATTCCTGATAACCACACGTTTTTTTAAATATCGTATTTACAGAGTATACAATTTGCACGATATTCATGAATTATTCATAATTTTGTGATTATTTGAATCAGGAAAGCATTGTTATATTCTGTGAGATCATCTGAGAGACATGCGATTAATAAGTGAATTCAATCTCATATCAAAATGTTTTGTGAGCATTCACATATATAGAGTAAAGATTAATGGCATGTTTTCTTTTGTATATTTTTACTTACTTTACTAGTGTAATGTGTTAGAATTAATAATGTCCTGATATTTACGAGGGACCCAAATGTTTTCCGAAGTTGGTGATGTGGTATATACTCAATGAATAATCTGTGTGTGAAACATTCGTCATAATTGTTTGTCATAATTTGAAAGGTCACAACGTCCTGGTAAGAGAAATTACATCGCTTACTGTAGAACAAATAAGGCTGAAGTGAAATTATTCTATCGCGAACTCAAAATTGCCTATTCGATAGTTCCATTTCCTGTGATTTATTGGATGGTTTTGATACATACTACAGTGACTAAGATAACTATGAATATCCTTATATAATGGCCTTATATAATAGAATAGCTCGATTTCTAACTGTATTTCGTGCGTACTTAAATCATTTAAGCAGCTTTGTCATGTAAAACGTATTCATTTTATTTGCTTGATATATTTTGATTTCTTTTCTGTTTTTTTCCAAGACATCCCGTCATTTGTTCTTTGCCATTGGAGTTAATTCAACATTAATTCAAATACCCTGTGCTGTGATTATATTCAAGGCCGAACTATCGTGAGGACGCTTCGCCTGCTAGCTCCCTGTTAATTATGAAGGGTCGCCTGCTAGCTCTGTGTTATTTACTGAGGGACGCCCCTGCCTGCTGGCTCTGTGTTATTTAATGAGGGACGCCCCTGCCTGCTGGCTCTGTGTTATTTAATGAGGAACGCCTCTGCCTGCTAGCTCTGTGTTATTTAATGAGGAACCCCTCTGCCTGCTAGCTCTGTGCTATTTACTGAGGGACGCCCCTGCCTGCTGGCTCTGTGTTATTTACTGAGGGACGCCCCTGTCTGCTAGCTCTGTGTTATTTACTGAGGAACGCCTCTGCCTGCTGGCTCTGTGTTATTTACTGAGGGACGCCTCTGCCTGCTAGCTCTGTGTTATTTAATGAGGAACGCCTCTGCCTGCTAGCTCTGTGCTATTTACTGAGGAACGCCTCTGCCTGCTGGCTCTGTGTTATTTACTGAGGGACGCCTCTGCCTGCTGGCTCTGTGTTATTTACTGAGGGACGCCCCTGTCTGCTAGCTCTGTGTTATTTACTGAGGAACGCCTCTGCCTGCTAGCTCTGTGTTATTTACTGAGGGACGCCCCTGCCTGCTGGCTCGCATTAGGCTGTGTTATTTACTGAGGGACGCCCCTGCCTGCTGGCTCGCATAAGGCTGTGTTATTTACTGAGGGACGCCCCTGCCTGCTGGCTCGCATAAGGCTGTGTTATTTACTGAGGGACGCCCCTACCTGATGGCTCGCATTAGGCTGTGTTATTTACTGAGGGACGCCCCTGCCTGCTGGCTCTGTGTTATTTACTGAGGAACGCCCCTACCTGCTGGCTCGCATAAGGCTGTGTTATTTACTGATGGACGCCCCTGCCTGCTGGCTCGCATAAGGCTGTGTTATTTACTGAGGGACGCCCCTGCCTGCTGGCTCGCATAATGCTGTGTTATTTACTGAGGGACGCCCCTGCCTGCTGGCTCTGTGTTATTTACTGAGGGACGCCCCTGCCTGCTGGCTCTGTGTTATTTACTGAGGGACGCCTCTGCCTGCTGGCTCTGTGTTATTTACTGAGGGACGCCTCTGCCTGCTGGCTCTGTGTTATTTACTGAGGGACGCCCCTGCCTGCTGGCTCTGTGTTATTTACTGATGGACGCCCCTGCCTGCTGGCTCGCATAAGGCTGTGTTATTTACTGAGGGACGCCCCTGCCTGCTGGCTCGCATAAGGCTGTGTTATTTGCTGAGGGACGCCCCTGCCTGCTGGCTCGCATAAGGCTGTGTTATTTACTGAGGGACGCCCCTGCCTGCTGGATCGCATAATGCTTTGTTATTTGCTGAGGGACGCCCCTGCCTGCTGGCTTGCATAATGCTGTGTTATTTGCTGAGGGGCGTTCTGCCTGTTGGCTGACCTCGTGCTGTGTGTATACGAATTTTAGAAATGGTCGCAGACATCATAATGCGACTTGTCCGCCATCCATCATGGCCTATCCTACACATCCCCTTCACTCTCCCTCCTCAGGGAGACATCATGCCGTAAATATGATGTTTATTATAAGTGTTGTCAATATCCGAGATGGACAGGCCCTATGCATATATCTCATTCTTCTAGGCCAGTGTTAATGGTCCGCATGCGTTAAAGAACCGGCTGCTAACCCATGACACCAAACAAATCAGCATTGATAAACAAAATTCTCTTGGAATTCTTTTTAATATGTATACACATTTAGATTACATATTCATTTTTTTTTAAACGCAGGCATTCTATGATATATATCACAGTAAATCTTTTCTATCACTTTTTCTTTCGCTTCAAATAATATGATATACATATATGTAAAATAGTCGATCGAAGAGGAAAGTCTATCTCTGTTTAGCAGATGTCCTTTACATGTATTCACCTCGACATCAGATAAAGTTATATAAATCAGTCATGACCACATCTAAAGAATTTAATAAAAGTGTTTTTCTTTTACATTTTTTTAATCTGGTTTCATAACGCCCACATATTCTATATATGGCTGCTGGTAAGTTATAGTTTTCATACATGTATGATCAAATATTTAAAACTAAATTTGGCTATAAGCTATATTGGCAACTGATTTGTGATTTTGTATTTTCATACACAGACAGCTTTTTTTCTTTTTTTGACGTCCTTTTCTGGAATAGAAATCTAATACAACGTGAGGGTAGCGAGGCGAAGTGATAAGTCACCTTTAAAAAGAATGGTTTGTACGGCGAAGGTGATACCCCCTCGAGGTCATGGCAAGGTCCATACAAAATTCTTCCCTTAGTAGCGTCTGATGCCCCAAGCAAGGTCTCTCCCCTGCCACAAATAAGCTATCACCAATATATTCTGCATAGGGAGTGTCATATCTTCAGTAGGCAGATATTTTATCTGACAGATAAATCATATTAGTTTCAATGTAATATGAGCTGCTGATATGAGGGATCATTCATTGTATGTAGTATTGTTTTCAGGACATATATGATTATATATTTCTGCTGCATATTCGATGACTCAAATACAATAGTTGTCTATGCATGAGAAAGTAAAGACCGGGTACTTAATTGTCGGTATGACTTAAGCTGATTCTTACATCAGGACATCAATGCTAAACATTATTTTGCGATCAATCATTTCAAATCAAATATAGGACAAGTCTATAGCTATCAAACGTGAGACTGTACACGCAGGCGGAAGTGGGCAGAATGCCATATTGAGGTTCAGCAAGTGCCCGGATTGATCGAAGATTTGACCTCTCCCATGACTACCAACAAGCCTCCAATACAGCACCTCATGGCACATTCATTAATTCACCTAATTGACAGCATTTGGCTGCATCTGTAAACTCTTACAATTATGAAAAGCACTTTCTTGAGGGGTTATTAGTATCTCACCATTGGAAACGGCGAGAACGATTGAGGGTTAGTTCAGGGTCAAATCATTGTCCTCAACTTGATTAAATTTTTGTATAAATTCTAAGCGATTGATTGCAGTTTAGAGTTTATTTATGTGAACAAGGCCCAAAGTGTACTACTGCCGAATTAAACAAGTCCTTGCTCAGCGAAGGCTTCGTGAGATACGTTAATCTTCGACACAGAAAAATTATAGCCACAGCACTGCTGTGATCCTATAATTAAGTTTAATGATTTATTTTAGATATACTTTCATTCTTAACGAATTTTGTGATGTTATTAATGACTCTTAATAGAGATTCAGCCCCAATGCAAAATTGGACAAATTCATATATTTACAATGCACAAATGTGAACATGAGGTCACGTTTCCAGTAGCAACGGGACTCTGGGCTTGATGTATTGTTACTATGGCAATGCTTAGAAAGTACCTTATAAGATAATCTACTCTAAATGAGGAAATTAATGTCATTTCCGTCTTGAGTATGAGACTAATTTTCGTAATAGTTGTTTATTAATATGATTAAGTTGCAGAATGCATGGCATGTCAGAGAAAACAACAAGATATTATGCGTTCATTTAGCTCATTCTTTTGTCTTTGTATTTTGTTCTTTTATGTTATGGATACGATTATCTCTTACTCAAGATAATATAGTAGTTTGCAATGATAGATTTCCATTTTTTAAACATAAATTTGCCTAATAAAATGAACATTGCCATAGGGTAACCATTCACAAAAATGGTACAGAAATGTTCAATGATAAACAATGATAATCCCGTGCACAACAACACAAACATTGGAGTAAAGCAATCGATGTCCACAAGTGCATTTAAAGGTCAGTAGCAATGTCAATCTACAGCTACTCTGTCTCACTTGTACAGATTCTACACCCATACGCCTATACATTCACAATTCCGGTTAGAGCTCTTTGATCTGGGCCAGGTTGACTTTGGCAAATACCTTTAGGGGTGAAGGGGTCAAACTGTCAGGACCACGTGACACAGGTGTATTTTATATTCTCTATTGCAGGCTTTGTCAGGCATTCAATCTATAAAGATTAGCCTGACTGATCCTAATCCAACCTAATCCGTACAGAAAACATAAACCATTATCGGATACTACATCCCTACTTTGGAAACAGGTAAAATAAACATGTATTGGTGTATAAGATCTGTTACACTGAAAGTCAAGGATTAACCTATTTGCTTGATTTTTCCAATTAAATCTAAGTCATTCATCGACGATTCATGGGCAGAGAATTCATGAGTATAGATTTTATTGTTTCGACGAATAGGTTTAAGCCACCACCACTAATCAAAACATGCTGCCATATTAAGCGTGTTGCTGAGAGGCAGAATGGAGAGCCTACCGCGGGATATGATGAAAGACAAAAGAAAAGAGAATTCCCGCAATAATTGACAGTCAGAAAATGTATCTTAAAACCTCTGCAGTCCCTGTAGACTAGGCAATTTAGTTGTCATCTCCGTTTGGCCATCTCTAAACAACTATCATACCTAAATGATGTTTGAGAGTAATGTAGAATGTCCCAAATTCACCAATTTCTATATATACATACTTTTACACGTCTGTCTGAGTTGATATTTTTTTGTAATGTTCCCTTTTGTCAAACTGCGGTAGGTTTGAGTGCCGACTACAATGATATAATATACGCTGCCTACAACCGCAGGATTCCACAAGACTTACTAATCAGAAATATTCAATGTGTTCACTCAACAATATGGTAATTATACTGCATATTTGCAATGGTGCATGTGATTAGGTCTAAATATAGATATTCAATATGATATATATCATGGTTTACCGGGTGTGTTGTGACAATGATACAAGTAGGGCAATGATGGCTGCTTGTTGACCCGGACAACTATTTCCATCATGTATGCCAATCAGAAACAAGCCCCCAGTCCATATTGTACATCTATCAATGTATTGACCATTAAGCCGCTATGTGCACTGGGCATGCTGATCAACTTGTGGTGTACATAGTGGTTGTCGATGATCGCTTGTTGTGGCACCAAGTGTGGGGGCGTCCAATGGTTGAGCAGCCTATGTGGTGTGCGCAGGGGACACATTCTGTAACTACTTGAGTAACTCAATAGTCACGTCCAACTGCTTCACACCACCATTTGACACTCTCACCGATACACAGACCTCTTATTAAGAAGGATTGCAATGTTCACCAAGCACTTCAGATCTGTTCTTAAATAACCCCTGCACTACCAGGAAGTGCTGAAGCTTTGATGGTATGTGGAAAGAGCAAAGAATCAATCTAACAACAAGATGCTTTAGCATGCATGCGCGTATAACTGTTCGGGGGATAGAACTACTCGTCAGTCTTACAGGAATATAAGCAAGACTAAGAATGACCCCTTGTGGATCTCAGAGTTATTTTTAGCCACAAAAAAGAGGTAAACACGACATGGGAATTTGTGGGATCACACAAGGATCTGTATGAGGCAATACATCAGGACAGCCCTTGGCACCTGGTGTTCAGTGGAGGGTTACGTTTTGGCCTGATTGAAGCTGGTGGATGGCTGCTCCATGCTGCCTGCCCATCTGCATAGGACACGTGCCTCAACCACACCTACCCTCAGCGCCAGATTCACACATAAACCAGCTCCTCATTCCTCATTCCGTTTCCATATCAAACAGCGGAATTTCAATTTCCTTGCAAGGTAGGATACCGTCCAATGTGATGGACAAATATATTATAGTTCGCGAAAACAAGATTAATGAATACTTCAATCATTTCTATCTGAGTAAGGTCAGAAAAAATATAAGCTAGTTTTGCCTAAATATTGACGCGTATGGTAGGGGATAACAAACCTGACATGGTTAATCTCACATGGATTGGGGGTAAAAATGTTGTTCAATGATAATCCAGAGGTGATACCCAGAAAGCATTTGTGCAATATTATCACCTCATGGAACTGATAACCCAAGGGTTTATTGACAAAGTCTGGCAGACACTGATATGTAGCCTATAAATGCGAGTTTTTTGGAGGGTTGTTGTCCTGGGAGAAAAGTCTACACCATGCCTGCATTCACTGTGAGATATTCTCATAGGCTACTGAGTCTCCAGGAAGCCAAGGTCAAGGCAACTCTTGGCTTATGTGCTGATTGAAAAAGGATTCAAGTACACTGCGTGTTATAGTTGCCATATTTAATTAATCATAGGGGTAATTTGCTGGAAAAGAAGGCGCTTGTGGTGTGTTGTGTATGTGTGGAGTTGGTTTCTGTGGCGTTGTATGGTACCTGGCACCTCAACACCCAGCCATAGATCACCGGTAGACAGGAAGATTACCAAAGAAACAATCCATAAACTTGGCTCTCTCACATAGCTTTAACCATTCATTCTGTATTTCCCCTGCTATCATAACTTAGCTTCCTCCTCTCTCCCCCAGGTACCGATGTTTCCTTAGAGACACTGGTACTCTTGCTTCCATATTATATTTACAAACCCCTTTGTGAGATAATTTGGCTATTATTCTAGCTGTGGCGCCTATCCACTCCTGTAAGATTGACTTGGCATCTTATGAAGCATGCATCCTGCTCAGCCAACAATGCCTTTCTGCCAGTACATTAACGTCTACTTTTGTGGCATAACAGAAAAGTGCTACATATGTGAGATATTGTAAAGAACTATGTTTAATGCATTGTCAGTCTGTACCTCAACAGGAGACAACATAAATATCTTGGAAAATGACATACAGATGGTTATCATAAGAATGATTTGTTCCCAAAGTGAAGAATTCTGGCCACGTAGAAGCAACCATCCACGACATAACCTTCATTAGCCCGGAGCAAGCAGCCTCCCATCATATCCTGGCTACATGCCTATACTGGATCCTCTCAGGCCAATTCCTCTGTTTATTATTCTGTAAAAGGACTACAAAATCCACCAGTACATGGCTTGTACCAAGATAGAATATTAATGCCTGCATATCAAGGTGTGTCTGGCAAAGTCCAGGTAGCCTATGGCCATAGGTCTGACAGTAAACAACGTCATTACTGGGCCCAGTTTAGACCCGATGGCCAACCCATGCCAGTTGACTATTTTCCCCCTCAATTCTGTGGTGGCATTACAAGAGCGTTCGCTGGAAGAGACAGAGGACTTTGATTAATAACAGGCTGATATCAGGGCTAATTTGGCGCGCTTGCCCATCGGGCAATGTTAGACAGGACCACGATGCAGGGCCTTGAAAACCAAATCCCCAACAGTCTTCTTTATTGCAGAGAAATCTGCCTCTGATAAAATACATGCAATGGGGATAATTACTATCGTAAAATAAGAACACGCTTCTATTTCTGCAGGACAAGATTGATCTCCATACGTGTAGCAATATGTGATTTAATGAAACGGCTACAGACAAGAGCATGAATGCTGAGGGTGGCGGAAAAAAGTTGCGATATTGAGAGAGGAGATGTTGGTGTGTTTTATAGTTTTATGTGAGAGGACAAGTGTATGTATGGTGGAGGAGGGCATTCATCTCAAGTGTGTGCCTCATGCATAATGTAGTAGGTCGTAAGCGTCCATGAGCATTCAGCCCATGCCCCAGGATGCCCCAGGAAGCCCTATGATGCCCTATCGCACTGTGGTCAGATAGCACCGACCCTGGGGTAATCCCAACTAGTGATGATACATGTGCCTGCCTAGAGACACTCGCTGATCGAGACACATGCCCTTCACATATCACCCCAGTTGAATAAGACGTAGTGGACCCCACAGATTCCATAATGGTAGGTGTGTCACAATGACAGTAGCCTCGGTTGCATAATAAAGGCATCCATCATACTATCATATCTACATGACTATTCCCCAAGGGCACCAAGGCTCTACTTAACCCACCATCATATGAAAGCCTGTGATTTTATATCACAACATGGGAGCCACTACACTTTTACATTGGGTTGTAGTCTGCTATCATAAAGTTTTAATATAAGGAGGATAAAAATACTTAATTCTACTGTATTATCTGTGTGTATTCGTACCCCAGACCCCTTATCAATGTGGTTTCTTTAATGTGCATTTAGTTCTGAAACTGTATAAATGTGGGTCATATTGCAATGATTTAGGTTTAGTTTTTCCATGGTAATCGCGTGGCGGATCAATGTCTTTCCAAAATAATCCTAGGCAAAATGTGTAGCTCCATATACCTCATAGACCTGTCAAATTAAGATTTAACTTGTCAGAGAAAACTACAAGAAACCATCAAGAAAAAAGTCAGAGCTTTTTCCATTATGAGAAATTAGGTTTATTTTGCAGCTGGCAGAGTCCTTGGCAATCGTTCATAATTCTTGTGTGGAAATACTCCATTAGTGAAATAAGAGCAACAAGTCTCGGGCATAATTATTTGCAACAGGGCTGTTAGGGTCCAACCATTTATGTTTTCCCGAGAATTAAATTAATTTGGCATATTATCATTTGAAAAAGGAATCCTTAGTATGTAATTGAAATGATATACAATGTTCAAAAATAGCCATGCTACTATGTGCATCTGATACTGATTCTACCATGATTTTATGATTAAATCTACCATGAGTTTCCCAGGATTGCCCTTTAGCATCCAGCAATACCTCTCTAGTGGTCTACACAAGATAAAAAGTGTCAAAGTTGCTATCATCTTCTTATCCAATTAGAATCGATGATGTGACAACCCACGGCAGCACCTGAAACACAACGCCTGTACCGACATATTTTATTAAGATCTTAAACATTTTGCATAGACTAACAATGTTTAACCCTTGTTGAATGAAAGAACAACCCGTCTGAATATTAAGATAAACATTGCATTATGGTCGCTCAAACCTTGGGGTAATTACTCAAAGCTCAAACCAAATGATGGGAATATTCAAATGAAAGCTGTAATCTTGAGAGTTTAATATTTAAATGTTAATGTATAGATTGCATTTATGAAGCACACAACACTCAGTTGTTTCCCTGTTTTGTGCATGTAGATACATACTTTCTATTTCGAATAAGAATGAATCGTCTGAAGTTCTTTGACTACACGTGCAGACACATACTGATGTATTATTAATAATGACAAACATTTCAATGGCAAAATGTAATATGAGTCTCTTTTACACACAAGCTATTAATAAAAAAATGAAGCCATTCTAAATAGCGCAAGCAAGGCAAATTTCTATGTTTACAGCCGTGAAAAGCCCATTAACACGTGAAATTATAATTCGGCATTTTCCTGCTAACACATGTTTTTTATCAAAAGAATTTTCTGTTCCTGTGTTGTGGATAACACTGTCAACTCTGTAATAATCGATAATTATGGATAAAATACTATTCAGAGCACCACTCAATTATGAAATGTGATATTAGAACAGGTTCAATCATTAACAAAATTAGGCAGAAAGTGTCTGTTATTTCTCACTCCATGGCGGATTCATAATGTCATGAATATCAGAAATGGGTAAGAGTATTTTGGTATTAATAAATTACTTATCTAATATCCATGTCTAAATCCACACAGCGACATCATCGCATATGAGGGTCACTACTTATCTGTACTGAATGTGTCATCAATTATAAACATCCTGTTTTAATTGAGCCACCCCATCATAGCTATCTAATGTTTATCCTACCTAGCAATTAACAAATGAAATATCTGCTCTTGCATTGTTCTAAATAAATGCCTGTTTATATTGTCCAAATCTACTGCCAGGCGAAGAGCTAGAAGAAGTTTGAATAATGTGTTTTTATTGGCAGGAAGTAAGTCATGTGATGTAGGTTTCCAGTTTTCTTACACAGAAGAGTTGCTAAAGGAATTGTAAAAAGGCTACTCATTGTCCAATATCCAAATTTATATCACTGAAGTCGAAATTAAAAAACTATGGTAAGACATACTTTGTCTTCATAAATTACAGGATATAATGATATTTGTTCAATTCAGGATGACTGTATTCTCAATGATTGGAACAAATTATTCATAGTTAATACATGGAGTGCTAATATAAATAATCTATCCACATAATCGCGTATTGCATGAGGCTGTTACAATAAATAGGCTACAGAGAGTATCAAATGTGTGACCGTCAGATAAGAATACAGTGTGGCCATTTTTCAACATACATAAAATCCCTTTTTCAATTTACACATTGTGATATATAGATATTTTCAATTCAAGATAGAAGTAATATGACATAAACAAACAATAAGGTTCATAAAAAGTAGACAGCAGTCTCGATGTAGTGTTTGTTGACGTTCGGGTTTGCCACTATCGCCTCATTGCGTGTGTTGCTGTAAGAAGCGTAATAATGATGTAATCTGATCAATATATGTAAACAAATCATGTATGTCCACATTTACCCTTGTTATACTATAACTCAGTGCAGCTTGTGGCCACCAAGTAGCTTCTTGTGGTGCCAAGAGCACCCCTGAAACCGGAAAGCCAGCTCCAGCCTCGTTTGCCCTGAAATATTCATCAGGCTGGTATATGCAGAAAATGGTTTTATCAATTTCAGTTTGAACCAATGCCAAAATAATGCCAGCAGCAATCAATAAATAAAGGCAGAGAATATAAATAGAGAATACACTTGGCTCAACCCACACAGTTTGACAAACGTGATGCCACCAGGCTACATATGCCTCTTTTTGGATTTTTCAGAACCTGGTGTTTGATGAGTAAGGCTTTCCGGACAGTGAGGTGAATCTTATTAGATTCTTGCAAGGCAAGGATATATATATATAAAGATACCAGGCGCCATAAAATCTTTCTCAGCATGGTAAGTTGAATACTTCTTGTTTGAACAAAAACATGTATTTGGTACAAAATCATTTGGAAAATTTTCTCGACGATGTAATCTATAATAATGTTATCAGGGACATGGATCTGCCCTAAACAATATTCATAATGATGATTTAATGTTATGCCATGTGCATAGGCTTAAATGTATTTTTTTGTGAGCACACGCATAAACATAAAAGTGTCAATAGACTAATAACATATTCTAATATCAGATGCACTGAAGTTAATTTGATTTCCAGTTATTTAATAGGATTTTGTATTCATCTACATTGAATACAATGATTATAGACGCCAACTTCACTATAAATGTAGGGTTTGTCAGCACCATTCTGTTATGATTCTCCATAAATCATACCTTGATTTACACCAATCATAAATCTGCAAAGTTGACCTTAATTGTCGATATTGTAACAATTACATGACTCTTCCACAGCCCTAAATGTGACACCAATTTCAACATTAACCATATTCGACAGTATACAATTTCAGTTTAAGTTCCCTAACATATATATTTAGGAAATTATAGATATTCATGATCTCGTGTTACTTTAAATGTGTACACAGACCTTAAAATCATTTAACTTATTTGTTAACAAAGTTTAGCATACACTATCTGCCTTAACATTGTAAAACCACATATATATATATTATGCACCTGACCTGGAGAGGCATAACTCGGGTTCACTATCCAGTGTCACGGTTCATACTCCTGGTGATTGGGTCAATCCAAAATTCTTCTAATTTGATCAGAATAATTCAACATACAAACATAACTTCAGTATTCAGTGTTTACATTTATACTTACATAAGCCTCTATAAGTCTCAAATGTCTTGATGTAATTGTTTATGTCTTCTCTCAAACTTTATTGATTCTAATAGGATGTTTCTCTCCATTTCCTTCTGTTCCTTCCTTCTCTTTCTATCTCTTCTCAGCTCCTCATAGCTGCGAGTGGTTCGCACATGCTCTGGACCAGAATATATATATTCCATATATATTCCATATAACTATCGTTGCAGATTGTTCTTGTACAGAGAAATAACTCCCAGATTCTATTCAGCCATGTGAAACCTAGGTATTATCATATCAGATATTTATATTGGATATATAAGAGACCTATTGTGTCATATCGCTGGTGTAGCAATACAATTATTGTATTTTATCTCCCATTGGGGCGTGGCCTTCACGATGTAGCTTATATGACTGCTCACTAAATGTCACTTATTGAAATAAAGACATGTGAGAATAGTCTCCATACCTGTTATACTGTCCAATCACGATTATCATGTCCGTGTATTTTATATTTAAGCACATAGTAAGATTTCACTTCAGAAGATAACTGTCCCATAAAATACCAAAGACTCTGTATATATACTTACTTCTTCTGAATTCCTAGAATATAGGTCTCAACTGTCCCCCCAACCAGACAAACTGTAACAATGCAACCCATAATGAGACACCTTGGTCGATACACCTGGTCTATCATAATCGGCTTTACTTTACAAACTAGGATCAGGACAGCATTCAACATAAAATCTTACAAGATGTTTGAACATTACAATTGTCGAGATAGTATCTTTTACCAACAACAAAATAAGATCAGGACAGCATTCAACATAAAATTTGACAAGATGTTTGAACATTATTACTATTGTCGAGATAGTATCTTCTGCCAATAATGTCGGACGTGTACGAATAGTCTTTGATGATGTTTAGATCAGAATGACTCACTTTGAATGTTAATTCCTATTTGCTACTTAATGTGGAATATATGATCTCAGTAAGATAAGCGGTTGTTGGGTTGGTGTATGTGTAACCGATATCAATCAGCCTGATGAAAAGGCATAATGGTTTGATAATAGGAATAGGTAATGGATTCCAATATTAATATATATCCCCATTTATGATTCGCACATTGATTCAATGTGTTTAGGTGATGCGCCTCATTTATGATTCTTTATAGTTTATTCATAGTTTTAAAGACTAATGATATTTTATGCTTGGATTAGTCTCATTAACCAACCGTAAAGATAGTTTGTACGATGTAGCCCTATTAATTCTAAACCTTCTCATTATCATTATCACTGGTCCCAGTGGAGTCAGTCAAAGCGTAGGATTTTTAGAACCTGTTCCTCTGTAATAATGCAAAGTTCGTGGCTATTACAATCATGGTACAATGTCTCATTTGAGCAGGGGCCCGTGCCCAAAGGGTTAACCCATTGTTCTTGAAAATCTGTGACTGTGCGTTTCATGTTATGGACCTGCGACATGACAATTCTTTGGGGCAGCACTATATTTGCTACAAGTAGGTCTCATCATGAAATGACTTAAATTACATTGAAAGTGATGTAAACCCCCAAACAAATAACTATCGTCATTATTATCGATGTATACCTGTTTACTAAGGATGGAATGGCAAAGTTGAAAAGATCTATGATTTTCACAAACATGTTCACGTTCATGAATATTTGTCAACCAGAACATAGAAGCACATATACAATGTAAATAGTAAAAGGCGATGATCCTAAGATGGTCTGCGACATCGATCGCAGTCCCTACCAATACCAACAAGGGTTTCGATCACTTTGATCTCATCAGTTGGATTGGGACTGACTGCGTTATCCTATGGTTTGTTTATATATGAAAACTGAGGAGGTGCTAGCACCTCTGGAGGTGCTGCACCTCCTCTCGTAGTGCCTCCGGAAAAGAGGTGTCTGTGGATCTCTTCGCCTCATTATGGAGGTGCTATATATAGAGGACCCCCCTCGAAGGGAGCTTCGTACAGTGTTATATGAGCGATATAATGCTTTAGTAACCTTTTTAGGGATGTTACTAACCTTTCAATCCAAGGTTCTGTCCTTGTATTTGTTTCTAGTGAATTTGTAAACGTAAGGGGGATTCTTACTATATCTGTGTGTGTAGTCTATGGTCTCTGAGGTGGAGGCCTGTGTAGACTGACTATGTAGTTGTCTAAAATCCACCAATTGGCCAATATGCGGATATGTAATAAACAAAGTCAAGATCAATATTTACTCTGTGTTGTTTGTCAACTTCTGTATAAATAGTGACGCCAACCGCTTATGTTTTTGACCAAAAAAGCTACATAAAGGTCTCAATTCCTACTTATGCTTACCAATGTAAGTTTAACAGTTTGGGAAGAATTGCAGACACACGATAATTGGTCTTATGTATCTTTGTCGTGTGGATATCATAAATGAATACGAGACTTTTCACCTGTAATAGACGCGAATGTCAACGGTGACTGCAAATCTACATAGCGATAAATTATATCCCTTACATACAGAGACAGCTCGGCATTGACCTGCTGTGATTGATGTATGGCACTAAGATATAAAGACCAACTTGTGTACACCACCTTATTGCTGAGACGATATATCATCCCTTCATGGAAACAGTACAATATGTTAAGCACTGCCTAAATTGTTAGATCTATACATGCCCCTGGACGTTAGCCTATAACTAAATCAAACCAAGCTTGATAGTTGATAAATCTATCGGGTGCAGTTATATATGTTATACAACGAGCCCTATAGTTGGGCTTGGCGTGACGGCAAATCAGCGGTGCTAGGTCGTGATGATCAAGGAAACACCATCCTTTAATCAATGGATCAGGTGGGCAATGTAGTTTGGACAGATATAGCTCTCACCTATGCACCTGCTGACCTCCAATATAGGAGGCACTGCAAATCCCGATGACATACACTTCATTAACTGTGTCTGTACCTGTTGAGGTATTGGACAAAGATTATCATCAAAGGCAACTCTTTCTCGAGCTCCTCTTTTCTTAGTGAAATAGTGTTCTCACGCCATGAGGATATGTTATGTTTTTTTCTCAGAATACTTGATACATCTAAGTACAATAACAGATGGATTATTTTCAGAATCGATTCATGTGTATTCAGTACTTTCGAGCAGGTGTTATTCTTCATGTGTGCATTTGAACAGCTGGCATCATATAATATGTTTGGATCTGCAATAAAAACCATTATCAGCAAATTTTAGATGTCAGTAAAAGGGGGTTTATTGTATATAAAAGATTTAGTGAAGGATATCTTACTTGGAATAAATATATGAGTGATTTCTACAGTAACCAAAAAGATGTTTTTAAACTACCTTCATTTGTACACTGCTGGTGTTCAGAGCTTCATATACCACTTTGACGTGCTGTGGAAACTTCACCAAAAAGCAAAAGATTTGTGACAGTGAACAAATGAATAAAGGCGGAATCTAGTGTGTGTACATATGAATGGTCAGGAGGGGTCATGTGCCCTGGAGTACCATTTTGAGGAGATTGGTGGGCGTTGTGGGGTTGCCAATCTAGCAGTCTCTGTTGCTATGCCTTGTGGGATGTGCATATTTTAAGGTGAAGTATGTTATGATCCAGTGAAGCGTGGTTGTCAGGCAGCGGATGGCCATGAGCAGCTCTCAGCTTCCACAGGTCACAGTCATATTGACACTGACCCATTTATCATGAAGGTTATGATGGCTACATGACTTGCGGATTGATAGGATATTGGATATATTTGTTTTGCTCTTGATATCCAAATTGGTACTTTAATAGAACATCGAGATACATTTCCCTCTTCTCAGATTTCCAAACAATGGTCTTATACATTTCTGACACTGGATGCCATTGATATTGGCATTGAAATCCTTGTAACCCAACATTGTCTCGTTGTAAATGTGCAAATAACTACTTAGCCTGGATGATAGTAAATATTGATGTGATCAAACAATACCCTTGAGGTTATCATTATTTGCTGAGGTGGTTTATACATGTTATGTGCCTACTAATGTGTTCAAATGCCCCTTTGTCTATACATGAGAGAAATAGATATACGAATAGTAGCCAAGGTTAATCTTAACAGATTTAGTGATTAACGTGGTTACGTGAAATGGCAAAGGCGTCTACGTAAGCTAATGGATCATATCGTAAACTTGTTCACAAATGCAAAACTATTCCAAGCAAGAAATACATGTAACGTATCAACTGGAAGGGTTCCTATCGAAGTGTCGAATGCATTAACATCTTACAATAACAATCACCGCATCGGCTCACATAAGTGCATTTGTTATCGAGTTATGCCTTTAATGATAATATTTGTAATCTTCGAGTCTAAGTGATGGTTTAGTGTAGTCATTTTATCACCCCATTACGTTTATAGGTGTTGGTCACTCTCTCCCCATGGAAGTATCCTTGCACAATACCTTGTTTCATCTTAATACAATCTATGGGCTCTGATCTATGAGCCATTATAACGTAGTCCATATAATGGTACAGTGCCTATGCTACTATGATTTACCTTGTAACTCGTCTATATATATATATAGACAAGTTGGGCGTATATATATATATATATTTATTTATATATATATATATTTACCATTGAGTTGATGTAAACATGCCAGTCTCCCATAAATAATAATTTGCATACTCTATGAGGGAACATATCCTTGTCTCCCCGATGAAATGTAAAGCACACTTCAACTACGTTGTCTCTTGGATTGTTATTTTTGATTAATGGTTGATATTATGGGAGAAATAAGCTGTAGAAAGTATATGGATTATCAAATGAAGAAAGAGGCACATTACAATGAGTATGTAATCCATCTTGTGTATTTTCAGTGACAAAGACATGGGTTTAGTGTAGCTCCTATGTGTACATGATGGGATATTGGTGTTTTGAGTGTTTGAGCAGTTGGCAAGGTTGGTTGCGGGTTGGTCTTCCTCTGTCGGGCAGCTTTGCCATTATTGGGGGCACAAAACAGCATTACACGTGTAAATGACTGCTGCCACCATTGCCTCATTCGACAAGTAGACATGCCAGGCAAAATAGGAAGTGAATGAAATAAAGTGGACACAAAGGGGCACTTTTTGTGCTGAGTCCTGTAGACCTGACTGAACAGACCCAAGAACTGTTCCATATCGATTTCTTGCACCAGAATGGCAATTTTTTTCATCTTCCATTTTACAGCATTTCCGGCCCACAATAGCTAACCCAAGCCCCAGCGTATTTAATATAAAGTGAAAGCTTCTAAAAATAGCTGCTTAACTCCCCGAAATAACCCTGGACAAGATCAGAGGCGCGCCTGTCTGACAGGAAGCTCTCTGCAGAATCTGGGCAACAAGACACTCCGGTGAGGCAGGGCATCGCGATCCTTGCACCACACCAGATGCCAGGCCTTCTCTCCAGCCCTGAGAGCATATCTTGTTGATTATTAAGCATACTTGCATAGTGATATCAATCTGGGAAGTATTTGAGGAAGGGCGAATGATCAAAGAGAGGGGGTTGCCCCATCTTAATATTGCCTGACGTGGAAGGGTGGCAAATTCTTGTAGTATGGCCTCATGAGATTCCCCCACGCCCTAGCGACCACAATCTACAAAATATAATGTGCCCACCAACGTTTACACTTGTCCCGTTCAGCCCATCTGACGGTGCCCTGAGTGAATAATATTGTTTGCAGTGTAAGCACAGGCCTGTTTTCCACATCTGTGCTTCTGCGCTTGCTTCCATCCAGAAACAAAATGCAACTGATACGCCCATCAAAAGCTGGTCTTGTTCTGATTCGCTGCAACCAATCATGCCCGTTTTCCCCCTTTTCTCTTTTACTTGCAAGCCTATCTGGATCTCGGGGCAACTATTGCTTCTGTGCAGTCTTTGCACTCTATTAGGTTCGACATTTGAACTGCATGTTCCTTTATATGCAGTTAGTCTGTCTTTCTTGAACGGACCATTTGGTCCATATTGAATAGAAGGAAGCGATTGTTCGCCTTAAAACAGACCAAGAATGAACTATCTGTTGTGTGGTTAGAGGCATAAGAGTAATCTCTGAGAGATAGAGCTTATGCGAGATGCTCTGATCACACTCGATGTAAGGTTGTGTTTACCTCTGTGTTGAAGGGCACTTGTGTCTTGGTCTGTGTGCCAGGCTAATACAGGAAAAGCTCTCCAATGTGTCACAGTTAATGGAAGCAAGAAATAACAAACACTACAAAGGCCAATGCTACTTTTCTTACAGGATACCCACTTGGATGAGCTCTATGTGCCATATTAGCAGATAGCACCCCGCCCTATCTTTTCAGGCAGCACTCAGATCGTGCCTAAACACCACGAGGCCTTCTCTTCCCACATTTGCAGTTAGCTGGTTTTAAGAAATTCAATGTTCCCATCCCTCAGCTTCTCTGCTTGGCCTGCATTATAAATTTGAAGCCAGCCACAATGCTGGCTACAATATTGTCCCCATATATAATGAGATTTCTTTCCCCCATCACAATGTTGATCAATTCTGATCGGTACATTTGAAACAAATATATGAAAATATGAAGTAATGTTATTATCTATGTTTGGCAGGAGGACTCCACTTCTTTATTCAATCTATTTGCGGTCTACAATCATGCAGAGCAAGCAATGTTTAAAGGTTTGGGTCACTTTTTGGGCCATTGGCCAATTGGTCAATAATAGAAAATTCAGCAAGGCAAGTGATTGGATAAGATAAGTGGTCTTGACTGGTCACATGTCATTACCCACCCATCCGCCAGTCACTGAGTAGGAAGAAACCAGTCTGTCGCTTCTTCCTAAGATCTGTGCTCAGTCAAGCAGCGGAGCTGTGATCACGTGAAATGACTGACATACCGATTGGGTGGCATACGAGTAAAGGTAAGGCAAAGCGTTTGGGGCGTTGAAATCTCGCCTGTGCTTAGTGGAGTGTATCAGCAGCCTTGGCAAGAAGAAGGGCAGCACCAGCAGCAGCAGGAGACTAGAGAGAGAGAGAGATGTAAGCCTGGCGCCAGTCACAGACCAGCCAGGCACAGAGCTGCACCAACACTTGGCTGTTATTCTCACAGACCACACAAGAGACCGGAGCAGTCTCCTGTCGCAGGCACAATCTCCTTGAGACAGGCAGGACACCCGCCCTCCGGGGATCACTGCCATCTCTAACCAAGCACTCGGGATTATAGTCTGTGAACAGATCATAGATTCTGCTAACTTGCCTTGGAACATTATTTCCTGTTTGTCTTAACCTCTCACCTTCCACCATATTCTTCAACAAGCTGACCTTTTCCCTCGGAGCGATTTCAACCAAGCTTCTTATTGCAGATATTGGATTCTACCAGGACAACATTTATATCTGCTGAACAAGTGGAATCGTCGGACAAGTCTGCATCAGGATACCCAACATTTAAGTGTGTTCAACTTTTGTCATATATGTGATTTTAGCAAAGGCATGTATACACAGGTTTCTTATAAATATTATAGATATGTGTGCACAGCTACAGGTAAACTGTAACTTTTTATTGGAATAGAACAAAACCATTGAAAACTTGTTTTGAAGAAATCATTACCAACATTCTCCCGCTTAGATGCTTTATGTGTATTCTCCAGAGGATTATGTATATTTAACTTATATTATATGTGGGAGTGTCTATTTATATGAATCGTATTAAGAAATTTGAGCTTGCTGAAAGAAAGTTTTACATTTTCTTGATGTATGCGATGAAAGTCTGGTTAGTCGTACTTAAACACAATCTTGCTGAACATATAACTTTTTTTCAAAAAGTTTTGAAAAGCTTTGAATGAAACACAATGCTGCATGGGAATTATGTACTGAGTGACAATAGAAACCCGTTAGTAGCCGTATGGAAGAGAACATATGGTAGTTAGACCTAGGCCTGAAGCATCACACTGTCTCTCTTCTGCAATCAAACACAACACACAGCATCCCAAGCACTGTATCTATGGGCAAAGTAGCAGTTTTTATACCTACCACACAAATCCTAGGGCATGTTTTGGCCTTCCCACGTCTAAAAATAACTCTTTCAGACCAGAAAAGTTGCAGACAGCCCGGCAATAGTAGCTGGCAATCGGCGAGGGCGGGGTGGAGGCAGGCAGATCGAAGTAGGAGATATAGGTTTCAATGGGTAGTTGGTGTATGTGGATGGAAGGTCAATGGTACGTGTGTGCCACGCTTGGGATTGAACCAAGTCTACCCAACTGCTGCACAAACACGTTTAAGGATTGATATGTAGGCCCTGTAACCTTCACCCTGCCTGGCCTAGCACATAATTCAGCAATATTTTATACATGCACCTGTCCAGCATCTTATGGATTTTACTTGATTGTGGGGCCTGGTGCTAAGATTTTGAGGAGGGGGGATGTCTCCTGAGAGCACAATGTGGTTCATCATATTGTAAAGACAGGTACAATTTGTCTGCCTTCTACAAACACCAGACCACTGTAGGAGTATGCAAGGAAGTTGAACATCTCAGATATATGAGTGCATTGCAAACTTTTTATATCAATATTTCATTTGAATTAGTGTCAATCTGATACATCCACGTTTGAGAAATATGGTGTCGTCGGAATTGTATGATCTTATTGGATCTATATTAACTCAGCTTTTATATAGCAGCAGCAGTTTGATATATATGAGGTAGGACATGCGATCATTGACACGGCTTTTGCGAACCCTGTTTTATGTGCTCAATATTGATCAATGCTGTAAAATCCTATAATTCTGCTCAAAACAAACACTAAGCTGAATGAAAGATCTGGTTGTGGGGACCCCGCGATTGTGTTGCAACACGCAGATTGTTAGTATAATATATTCATATAAAGTTATGTTTTTCGGTAATGTCTGTCAACAAATTTAAAAAAATACTTGCTGCTCAGGTGATATCTCATTCAAATGAATTGCTAAATGAAGTTATGTGTCAATCAATAGGAGCAAGATAATTGTGTTGGGGGAATCTCTGGCAGAGAAATTTGAATGGTGAGTTGGAACTAATACGAATTATTCAGAAAAAAATACACATGTTTTTTATGGTTCAGTGGGGATTAATACAGGGTACATATGGTTTAAACTATATTGAGTTCTTATCATAGTGGCATTCAATTGTGCATCACCTGACATCCGATACATGTCATCTATTCTCTGGTGATAGACTATACCAAGTAGTCAGACATTAATCAGTCTGGATAGTGGATCTGAGTAGCAGTAGATACAGAATATCATTTCTTGCTGACTCTACCATAGTCCGGTGTATGTGTCTGTCACAAAATACATTCCTATCATTATATCAAAAAATACATTCCTATCATTAGAAAGCTGAAGGTCAGTGTTTGAAAAAAGCCTCATTGAAAAATGTTCAAGTTATATGGGTCTATGTGCATCTGTTTTTCAAGTATGAAACAAACAGATGATAGTCACCAAAAGAGATTGTGACCAAACTATGCATACTAAGAAAGATTTGATATGAGGCGTTACATGGCTCCAAGTAATATGGAATCAACAGTTTCAACTATATTATATACACTGGAATGGAAATGTCCCTATGGCTGATGTGAGGTTGAAAATGTGGTTTGATTTATCTCAAGGAAATAACACATATTGGGAGATATTTTCTCAGCCAGAAAATACAATAATTACATGTCAGTCCCTTGGTACTTGGAAATTAATATATCCTCACACAATTTTTTTTGTGCAAACGTGGCACTGACATGTAGTATTAATAACATTTTATATTTTACTGAAAAAATGAGGTCGCAACCACGACTTTGCAAACTTGGTGCCATTTCTCTTACAATTGCCTAAAGCTTACTAGGCCTTGGCAGAACTAGCTGCCAATAATCATTGACCCTTTTCTGGACATCACCATGCCCGCTGTGGACACAAGCACGTTGTAATCTAATTTGAAGACCATGGATGACAGTGTTCTGCTCCAAATTTGTCGTCCTGAGGCGCTAAAACCACCTTACTATTAAATTAGAACCTGTCCTCATCAGAACTTCTATTCACACTGAACACCTTAAACAAAGTTATGATTTCGCTTATGACCCTTTTTCCTAATTTAGCATAGATGGTACGTTGGGAGTGGGGCTGGAAGGGGCGTTTACAGGTCGTATGTCGGGCATTTGTGATGTGTTAAATCGGTGAAATCAGTAGCGTCCTCTACCTAGCTTAGGTTGTCAGAAGTTACACGCTCAGGACTTACTTTTTCCCTTTTGCTTAATCATTAAACTCTTTTGAATCAACCCTCATGGCTTGTATAATCAGGTATTAAGAGAAATTAGTCGCCATATAAGATGAGAATTATTGCGGTAGGCACAGTTTATAAATAGTTAATTTGAAAATGATTTGCCACTCTTAAGCTTTTTACAATACAAAATATGCAATAATGTTATATGACGAAGTGTAAGAGTGAAGTCAAAAGAAGTGATAAGTTTCAATCTTTACGTGTGAAAATGTATATTTGAACTGTTATGTACTATCACGTTCGGAAAGTGTGCATATACGATTATGTGATCGACGTTTTAACTATAGCGAAGCCAAGGGGTTGTGCGAATTCTGATTAAGTTTAATGTTTGGTAATGCTAAGAGAGAAATGGATTCAAGTGGGGAAGGTGGGGAATAACCACACATTTATTTCATGATCTAAAGGAATTTGGATAAGCCGTTTTCAAACATGCCATTGCTGCATTTGTGCAGCTTCCTGTTTGCTTTGGAACCTTGTAACATTTTCTGCTGCACTGTCGTTTTAGTTCAAATATATTATGTAAACTACACGGTGTTCTCTTTCATAAACTTTAGGGCCAATAAATTTATGTTATGTGTAACCCGATAAAAGATTTATACATTAACTTGTTCCAGACAAAATTTATATCAATTCAACTTTTGAGAGATAATTAAGAGATAATTGAGAGATTATTGAAAGATAAGTGGTTATTAATAGCTAAATATATCCTTGTATCGCTACCATTAGCTATATTTAAGTGCTTTACATTACATAAGATAATGTGTTTATGAACTATGAATAGATTAGGAGGTATTGTGGTGGCATTCACTCATGGCTCATACCCCATTATACATTCATTATTTGCTATTGCCCAAGGCGTGTTTGTTTACTCCATGTTTATAACATGGCATGCACCATTAGAAACTGCTCAGCGGAATAGAAATGGTTCATAATTGAGCAGAGTAACCCTGATTTACGGCCAGATATTTAGAACAAAGATTTATCATACAACTCCCCGTGACGGACACGACGGTAACCTTTTTGTTGAGATAAATTATTCTCATCATTTCAAAAATTGACAAGAAGAATACTTGAGACTGAAGAATGTTATTCAAATGTGCAATTTTTTAGTTTTATCTATTTTAAGCTTTGGTTTCTTTTCTTTCAAAAGAATGTAATAACTCACAAATGAAAGGTTCAGGCTTGACAGAATTCCGACCAATATACAAACAATATTACATCTAGCGTATGCTCTGAACTATCTCTCGCAAAAGGGCACCACAACTTATTTCTAATCTTTATTGAAAAGAGGCATTTACTATTAATCAATTTCCGGTACACGGTCAAATAAGTTTATTACATTGTTGTATTGATACATTGATCCACATATGTATAGGCCAGTATTATGTACGGTAAAATATGGCATTATATATAGTCTCAATTGACTGATCAACAGATGCAACAACGAGACAGATGATATAATATCATCTCAAGTTGGGAAATTAACATGGTGATGCAAAGCTGTGAATGGGCAGCGCCACTCAATTAAGACGTCCATGGGGAATGAAACCTCATGATTGAATTAGCCCATATTGGTGTGCCATATCACACTGTTTGCTACAGGTTAATACATAACCTCTTCAGGTCACGCAACCAACACTCATTGAACTTAAGGGGTATCTTTCTGGTGGAAAATCTCCTTGCTCCAACACATTATTTCCTTGAAGAAACATGTCTTTGACACGAGCGAATTATCGGGCGGTCTCGTGTGTGATCACGTGGTTACCAGAGTAGTGTTAACTCATGTGCAAAGATCGTCTGACCTTCAACACCAGAAATATTCATGCTTCAAAAAATTTCAATAACGTGCCTGACACTATTTGTCAACCAAGCTATTTTTAGAAGGATAATTTTGATCCACTATCTCTTTTCAATAGAAAGGTCACATTTGCCTGGCTACCTCTTTCACTTCCTATCAATATCACTAGAGATCTCAGTTGAATACAGTTTCTTGGTCCAGTGCTGTTTGGTGTGTTGTAACCGGTCCATTCATTTTGCTTCATGGGGTGAGTTGTCAGACAGTGAAGAATTTTGCATAACTTCCCATATGGTCTAACCACATTGGTTACCTTATTACAGGATGTAAATCAAGGTTTCCAACCTAACCCTCTAATCTAAACAACATTCCTTAAACTACTTATTTAGTATTCTATTTTTTTATTTCAATTGACTGCCTTTCTGTGATAATCACAAGTCAATAAGTAACAAATAAATACGTGTAAATGTATTAGGCAGAAAAGAGTGAAGCAGGTCTAGGTTTGTATCTCACACAGGGACCTACCATCATTAGAGTATAAATTATGGAAAGACAAACGGGTGTCGTCAAGGATCAAAGCTGTGATGCTAATGTCACTGCGGCAAGCACATAACATTTAACATTTAGATTCTTTCTTTGCTGCGGGCACATGATTTGCCCCTGTGTGTTTTCTTCAACATCTGATATAAAATGAATAACATCTACCGACTCTGAAAAAAATCAATAGAGTCTACGTAACCATAAAGATCCAAATTGGGCTCCTGGGCGAACGGTTCAAGAGATCACTCTCAAAATTGATTGCCCCTATTTGAATCAATGATTTCAGTTTCCCAGCAATATATGGTGGAATGATGTGGCTTTTTTATATTAAATCCCCATACCCACATAATATGTGCAATCCAATATTTAAAATAAGTTTAATATTCGTCCATTTAAAGGACTCAAATTAACATATGACTCATTTTTGGATGATAAATCAGCCAGATTTTCAACCTCCATTCAGCATTTTATTAGAGGGGCACCATTAGAATATAATTAAAAATGTTTATCCCAAGGACTGGTTGGTAACCTGAATAAATAAGTGTTATAGTTTCTCTTGTATATAAAATACGACATAATACATGACAGAAAGTAGAGATGTTATTGTTATGGATCGCATCTGCAAGTACAGTATAATTCTCTATTTCTTTTTCAGATAATCAAATGAAAAATATTCATCACATCTATAGTAATGTTTGTGACAGGTAAATATAAGTACTTTTAATTTTTTGTTGCTGTTTGTTCCCGTCTGTGTTTTGGCTTCTGCATATGTATTCACGATAACATTATTTTCATCATGCCCACAATGCTAAGGATGTAAATGGTTTACGTTTCATGACAGGCAGTGTGCTTTGCAATTTGTGCCTCATGATATAAGAGTGGTTTAATGTGTCATTAGTATTCCTGTGAGGAAACTCACAGGGTCGATCACCGTTCCTCGCAATTTGTGTCTCATGATATGCACAAGAGTTGTTTATTGTGGCATTGGTATTCTTGGATTTATTTTTTTTTTAATTTCACAAGACTTGCTTGAAGATGTATCAAGTCAGATGCAGGCCCCGTGTCATGGCTTTTGTTTTGGATGATGGCCGATTAAGCAGTCTATCCAAAGATATAGCTGCAAGGTAAGATTGTGACTTGGCGAGGTGGACAGGTCACGCCCTGAAGAGGAAGGTGGTCCAATATATTGCAGTATGAATAGGTCACCTCTTACAAGCTGATGCACGCTCCAGTGTCGCCAAACCTCTAATTAATTGATAAATCAGAGCACGCCTCACATTGCCATTACCATAGACGTGCATGAATATGGATATACAGCGCGGTTAGAGTTCAACAGTTCGCTCACTGCTACATTAACCTAAATAATTAGCACTTACATGAGATCATTCCTTGAGAAAATGATATATGCTTTTCTTTCTTTATACTTATTTCATTATAAATACATTTATATAGTCTTTCTTTTAATCAGCATAAAGTTGAGTCAAATTGATGAGATCAAACTTTGAACTTTAAGTAAAATGTTTATTTATGACGGTCTCCATAGTTGGTACATTCATGCATTTCTTCAAAATAGGAGAGTTCACTGGTTATTGAGCGTGAACTCTGTGTTAGCGGCCTGTCATTAATCATGCTGTGCGTGTCCTTTGGTGACCTCTGCTTAAGAATAATCAACAATCTGGGTAATATTGACTGATTTGACTAGCAGGTATATATTTATGTAATCTTAATCATCTTGGTATAACATAGATATAGATAGGTTTGACATATTTCTTGGAGGTAAGAGAATATCCTAGTCATTTTAGTGAAATAAGGTAAACAAGTGCATAAAGAGAATGAAATGTAAATGCTTGATAATTGACAATTTTATGGTTGTTAACGGTAAGCAGTCATGAAAAGCTATCTAAATAAATCAGTATACAGTTGTTTTACTCTAAGCTTGAACGAACTAGTTTTTCTTTAAGCATTTGCCTCTCTAACATAGGATATAAAAATAGCACCAGAGTAAAGTATTCAACCGTATACTCCCCAGCTGCGTGTACAATTACGCCTACAGATAATTCTTTTTGACTAAGTATTTGTTTTGATTATATCTTTATTTCATAAAATGATGGACTTATGTTATCCTCTGCCTCCTGCTCTATATCTGTGAGTACATATGTAGTGGAGGTCTGTGTGGACTGTGGGTATGCGAGGCAGCGCCACCGGTGTCGGCCGTCATCACATTGTACTGGAGGCACCAGTAAGCTGGCTCCACTCCCCACCATGCACTACAGGATACCACACCGGCTCGCTTCAATTACACCACACTAAGGGATGCTCTCGCTTGCCGATTGGCAGCAACCAAACCTATTTCGTGCTACTAAAGCACAACATATAGCTCTGTTGAGACTCTATAGCTCGGATTTCTATAAGCTGGGAGTAAATGGGATTTAATGTTGAAGGTAGGTTCAATGTGATTCACAATCTAATTGTGCCTTACGTACATCCATGTCACGGTTTGCAATTACCGATTTTTAACAACAAGCATTAACATCTGGCGCGCTCAAAAGAGGCCTGCTTTTCATGTAATGTTATTGTGATAGATGTGAAAAAAATGCTGATTTATATGGATGTATAAAAGCATGCCAGCGGTTTACCATCTGATAGGAATGCGTACAATAGCACAGCAAATATACATTCAATCGGTGCCATGGATAGAATCCAAAACCTCCAGAGAGACAGTTAATGTCAACATAACCTCACTGATCTAGCGAGCTTCGTCAAAACAAAGGCAGGCGGCTGGGAGGGCTGGCGGGTTTCTTTCTTTCTTCTTCATCCCAGATTTCTGGAGAGTTATCAGGGACAGCTCCGCTAACACGAAGCACGTGTTATTCTCTTTCTTCGGCCAGTCCGGGTCAAACATCCTACATCGGTCGTTATCCGGTCAAGATGGAGTCTGTCCAAGCCGAGGGCGGTGGTTCTGCGGCAGGTAGATATCCGCCCTAGCCTGAGCTGTGTTTGTGCTTCATCTTGTTGTAGTGTTGTGGCACTACTACAGGGGTCGATGTGCTCGGTCAGGGGGGGCCGGGATGGCATGCCTTGCGGTGATGTATGTCACTCTGACAAATGACATACCACTTATAGCAACAGAGGCATATATATAGCCTAGGGCACCCAGCATCTTACTAATAATCATAATGTGCCATGTAAATCTCTACTCTCGCCCAGTATTTAGGGGCTAGTGTCACTGACACCGAGCCATGATATATATTGATATGGATACTCGAGCATCATCTTGTTATCACTCAGCACAATATGCAATTTAACCTTAAAACTGTGATGAAAAGATGTACTTTACTCCCCGCGCAGACATACCACAAAGCGACCCTCTGCCCTATTTTCTGTTTGAGGGCCATTTGATGTATTGGTGTGTTACTTAAAATAGTAACAAAGGTCATGCAGATGGCTAGGAGTACACTATGACCTGTTAATTGCTTTTGCTGTATATATATATATATATATATATATATATATATATATATATATATATATATATATATATATATATATATATATATATATATATATATATATATATATATATATATATATATATATATATATATATATTTAGCACCAGATAATCAAGTACATATGTTTCCTATATAAAATGGCAAAGCTCCAAACATATTGACCATCCTTACCAAATAATCATGAAGTTTGGTTACGCCGTAGTCAGTAATGGGAACATCTTCATTTAATGTAATGTTCCAGCAGAAATCGATTAGCAGTAAAAAGAGTGTACCATTTTGGTTGTACGGTAGTTGGGCATATTCACATACTCTTAAACCTGAACGTTGTGCCTGAAATTGTTTAAATGTAATTTCATTTGGGGTCAAACGGTTAATACTGATATGCCTTATGGACTATTAATGAACTGTGGTAATTCAACTGTAGATCGGCTGAGGTTAAAGTGAAGCGATAGGTTTATTAGTCAAGTAAACAATGATTAAATTATATGTGCTATAGTCAAACTTAGTAGGATATGTATAGGATATGTTAAGTTGTATGTATTGCCTATAATTATATAGAATATGAATATAGATATACTAATTAATGAAGGCTATTTAACTGGACTAGGTCATTAACTCCTCATCTTTGCTAAAAACAATTAAGTGTATATTTGAGAACTTGAAAATGATATACATTTACATTTCTCAATAAAAAGGAATTTCTTCTGAAGCCATTCAAAACCATAGAAGCAGGTGGATGTTTATTTAGTACTCAACTTATATCTCAGAATATATTCTACCATGATACTTTTCTTGAGACAGACAATGTATGGCTTTATACATGGATGTATAATATGATGCCAAGAAGACGTTTTTCAATTTAAATTTTTACTTTCACAGGAGTAGAATCAAGGAGAGAGTAATGGTATGCCTGAAATTCAAATCTCAATTTATTTATTACAGCATTTTTCTGAAGACCTTATCAAATTTAGCCAAATAATTATTTTAGTCCTTCCAGTAAAATTCTAAACTTTGACGTGAAAATTATGACGTGAAAATGTGAGAAATGATTTATCGTTTTGAAAGGTCAAAATACCAAAAAATGCCTCAGGTAGATGTTCATCCATTGCTAAACTTATATTATGTATGATTGTGTCCTAGGTATTATAATTGTCTGGTGTTATTGTTTGTTTGCATACCGTGTCAATGGACCTTTGTCAATGTGCAACCACAAATAGCAGATAATTACAAAGTTTAAATATCTGCTGTCAAGACACGACTTCCTTGATATAAATGTAAGCTTATAGCAAAGAAGTGTTCATAAATATTTCTATGAGTTTCGGAACAATATACACTGGTAGAAAATAGCAATACTATGCACGGAATATTGGCATTTATCATCACCACGTGCCAAACAAGAACTTCATTATGTGCATTCTATAAGCTTTGTATTGCATTGTGTACTGGCATAAAACATTTCCTACCATCACATTTTGCATGTTTTGCACTTTTCCACAATTGCAAACAGTCATGTCTCAGCCAATTGGGACTTCATTGTTGTGTATAATAATATTATAAGAGGTTTACCCCCATAACAAGGAAAATACTATAACTATCCTTCATATGATTGAATGAATGTTTTATAGGACTAATACCACAGGCTTGGCAGCCTCCTGCTTGCCATAATAATAGATGTTCAGTCTAAATGTGGCTATTTTGTACGGGGATGATTGTTCTAATTATACCAGTAGTCGGGGGGTGACATATGCTGGCATGGGATAGTTCTCTGTGTCATATGGCAAGGACATTAACCATGATTGGTGTTGGTGGGAAGGTTATGCTAATGTGCCAGTTATGTCTGCATTACTGATGTTTATATTGTCCATTTCGGGCATTTTATTTCACGTAATGAGTCTTTTTGAATATGTAATATCCAAAAAGGTAGATTGATACGTTTGGAATTCACTATCTGTAAACTTTACCTCAACTCACAATGTGAGAGTAATTTACAATGACATATTCTCTCATTTCGACTATTTGTACAAACCGACCTTGTGATGAACCAGTTACTATGCTAGTAGGATCCGTGAAGCTAAGCTGAAACCAAAATAATGTACAACACAAAAAAATGACCCTTTGGTAACTTTTAAATTTACATTTCTAATGAGCTTGTTCTGTGTTAATGCCAAGTTTTGTCCGAAGGCATACTAAAAACAATAGTACAAAAGTGAAATACACTGATAAAAAACCCTTGAGCCCGGGGCTTAAATTGAATGAATTTAAAACGAAGAAAGAAATGTGTGATTTAACCATTACTGGTACAATGTGTTAATATAGACAGAGATATCTATATATACATAGTATATTACAGACTCTAACAACAGAGGCCACGGTTATTTTGGCACTAACGTCTTACACACTCCTGCGGCAGCGCTCAAAATAGCAGGTGGAGAGACAGAACTGTCCCAAAGTGCAAGAGCTTGTTGCTTCCCCGGCCCACATAACTGAAAAACTGTCCATCTCCCTGTTGATGAACAAATTACCTCATAGATATAAACAAGTGTGGCAAAAACGGGAAATATCTTATCCCAACAGTACGGACACCTTTACTCCAAGGCAGCAATATAATTCATGCATTTCTTTTGAGTTGTTTATGAAGCTATGTAATGGAACCTCCCTACCTCTGATGTGATATATTGTTCCACGTCTTAGTTCACTATCATTAAGAAATATCCCCAATGTCCAAGTTCAACCACGGATTAGATAGTGTTATCACATGGTTTTAAGATATAAATAAAGCAATTATTTACCAGCTAATTCCTTACAATAATTTGTAGTTAAAGTCATGTTCCCATGATCCTTTTTGTTGAATTGAAACTTGTGTTACGACTTTGCAAAGTGAGTGTTGTACACGTTTCTAATTGCCTTGAACATGGGACAATATTTTCCAATTAGTTTATTTATCTTGGATGACTAGGCACTGAAAACATTTGAAGGATTTTCAAAGGCGAGCGCTGGATCTTTTGAAATGGGTTTATATAGTTATTGTAATAAGTTAAGGGCACTGTTCTATAAAAAAACATAAATCCATTATATCGTTTCAAAGTGTAACAGCACCGTCAAAGGTCATTTACAAAAGTTGTTTTAATTTTACATAACTTGGAATTTTATTTAATTCATTTGATTTCTATACATGATTAACGAATCTGCAATGTCCAAATTTGTGAAAGTAATGATGGATAAATAAATATTTTAATGTTTAAACAAATATATTAATTGTCAACCGATAATGAAACTTGCATATTTGTCAGGAATACGGGAAATCATTTTGTTCTTTAAAACTGAGAAGTCCATCAAGAAGACATCTTTAATAATATTTCTTTGAATGCAATGGATTTTACACATTAATAAAGATGTCGTTTAACTCATTTACAAATATTTTCAAAAGGTTTAGCAGGAATCCTTTTAGGAACAATTAATAATTCAAAGTTTATTTATTGTAAAGATTGTCTTGAAATAAATAAATATTTGAACCTCAACAGGAAACGATTTCTGTTGAACAAGGTTGCAATAACACAGTCATGTTGGAAGATATTGAGATGTGCAGCATTGATGTATGAAAGACTGAACTGTTATCTTCACATATTTATATGTAGCATCGTGTTGTAATAAACAGATATTTAGCATTATACTATAAAGAACTGAGATATATAGCATTATCTTGTGATATCCTGGAGATATTTAGCATTATACTATAAAGAACTGAGATATATAGCATTACCTTGTGATATATTGAGATATACAGCATTATACTGTAAAGAACTGAGATATATAGCATTATCTTGTGATATACTGAGATATTTAGCATTATACTATGAAGAATTCAGACATAATGCATGTTGTGAGATATGTTGCATTATGTTATACAAAAGACTAAGATATACAACTTTATGTTATGAGAGGATGACGTGTATAACATTATGTTATGAGAGCCATACATATAATTAAGGTGTAAGACACTGGCTTTATTGCCTTATTCGGGGTTTTTAGTTGAAACATTATTTTAAGGAGACATTTTACGATAATTTTAGCTTTAACGTTCTGAGTGATCTTTCTTTACAGCAATTGTGATCAAGTTGCAAAAAAGGTTTTTAAAGTGTGATGTTGTTTAGATTGGTTAAGCCATGGGGCTCCCAGAAACGGAACCACAGTAGTTTGTTGCAATTACTTCATCATTTGTGGTAAGATTGTAGATTCCATGGGTGTTTGTCCATTCCTTTCTCGGCCCCATAGAGCTTGCCGCCTGGCCCTGTCAATAAGTGTTTTATTTCAAAGGAAATCAAGTTTTTTTCTGTCTGGAACTGTCTGCAATGTTTTGTGGGGTTTTCCAGCCTTTCCTTTCCATTATCGCCAGGAGGTGTAGAGACTTTTTACCAGCCTCGTCTTGTAGAACCTGCAAATTGATTGGATGCTTTTTAACTGGCTGACGGGAAATTGGCACACCTGCTTGGATCATTCTGCGGTTTGTGCCCTTTATCAGCGACGAGAGAAAAAGTTCCCATCGATACAAGCATAGAGGTGTGTTAGAAATACAATGGCTGATGGGATGTGATGTATTTGAAGAGGTTAAATAGTTCATCCAGGTTTTCAGGACCTTTTTTCCGGGGCTAGTAAAATTAGCTGTGAGGATTTTAGACACCATGGAGAAAATCACGTTTATGTTAAATGCAAAACACTACATCTATTGGAGTTTTGAGTTAGGATGCTGGTAACAAACAGAGTAACTATGGGCCTGTTTCATATGTATGGAATATGGCAAACGTACACAGGCGTCCTTAAGCCTTGGATTAGAAGAGATTAGTTACATTAATCTGTCATAATCCGACAAGTTGTGTGGAGTTTCCCATAAAGGGGTCATGTTTGTGGATTTCAGCGACAAGCCAATTTCCTTATAATCGAATGTCTTATTCAATATGACGCAATAGAGATTCTAATACCATTTTGACCGATCCAGACAGCATACAAAGTTACAGTTAGTCTTCCCTGACCTAATATTGATCTTAATATTGATGCCAGTGTTCATCCCAGTGATATAACATTGAGAATCCTTGTCCACAGGTTAATAAATGTGCAGAGGTGTTCATTATATCAGCTTGCTGATTATATATGGCGCTGCGCAAGTTAAAGATTTGCACCATTGTTTGTGAGTAACATTGATGAGATTCGGGCGGCTTCAAATAAGATTAGCTTGGGATGTTATGAACTTTCTAACGATCGCGGAGAACTAATTAACTTCACAGGCAGAACGGTCTATGCCTTTGCTTATAAATTTGGCCAAATATTGACCTGTGCTCCAGCGACAGGCCGTCAATAACAACCTGTTTAATCTTACTGTCTGATTTGATGCAAAGGGTATTGTTGCTTAATATGTGGACACAGTGCATGCATCATTTATGCCTCATACAGTATTTGCTGAATGGCCAGGGACATATTGACATGTGGGCTTTCAGACCCAACAAATATCATTTACTTTGGTTTTCTTCTCACCTGAATGCTGTTTAACATTATCCGGTGTATATTCAGCCTCTCTCGTGGATATATAATATCTTTCTGCGACACCCCTACGATGTGAAATATGAAATATTGCAAAGTTTATGATACATACCTGGAACTGGTATGTGAGTGGATAAGGTAGGTGTGGTAGGATTAGTAGTATGAGGGTCCTTCATGGTGTGAGGATCCTTCTCTATATAAACATGGCATGGTAGTCTTATATACCTACATTACATTCCTGATACGATATCCTCTCTGCCATAAGCTCTAAACTGTCACGCGCTATAACTCTCCATCTGGCCAAGCTCTCTCTCCTACTTAAGGCACATGTATTTTCTATCATGTTCTCTTGAAATTGAAACCATTCCGAGAACGCCATAAATGTAGAGTAATTGGCTGATTTTTTCCCTTTTATTAGACCTAATGCGGCTTATTATTTCCATCATGCCTCTATTGTCTCAAACCGAATTCCATCCCATCATCAAGCAAATAACAATAAATTCAATGATATCGGCTAGCGTTCAGATTCCAACACAATTTTCTTTGGCTTTTTTAAGCATTCACAATTAAGAATTCAACAGGAAACAGACAATATGATTGACAATAGAGAAGGAATTATGCCTATGAAAATATGTTCCCGTCTCCGATGCTTTTGTTTGGTCCACGGTGAATATGATACACAGAAATCCAGCTCTGGTGCTAAGGTATGGCCGATGATTGTAGGAGACAGCGAAAGATTGCTTTATGATGTTTTAATAATGCTCATATGGGCCCTTAACAAGCAAGGGTGTTTTTGTACAGACTGCAAAATGCACAATGATCATACATATTGCAGGAATGGATCAAAGGTTATGTCCCTCAAGACGAATATGACATTTAGGTAATGTGGAAATGAACTAAATGTGACAGATCGTTGCCAACCTTCAATGCCACCATGGCCATTCTATAATGATTAAGTCAATTGATAGACTTTCAGAAATAAAGTAAAGAAATAATTTCAGCTTCACTGGATATTAATTTTATTAGTTTATTTATAAACCCTGGGAAATGATTATTCAGCTTCATTGCATAGAGAGTATATTTATAACAGAGTTTTATAAAGAAAAAAATAGATAAGATATGTTCAGGTCATATGAGGCAAAACTTGCTTTAGTTCTGCCCATCTAAAAAAGGTTATATACAGATATATTGTACTAGTAAAGGTCTTCATTTGGGTATCCTAATTCGAGTACTAATTTGCCGCAATGATTGCTAATGTTAAAGTGGTAGCAAGTGTCACAATCACTCATGTCAAGCCATATAATCAGCAGTTCAAATGACTTTCAGATTTAGGGTCAGTGATTCTCATATATTTTTCTCCATATTACTATGCAACAAATATTCTTTTTGAAAGAGTGTGGACCTGTATAGAACAGGTTGGTGATAGACAGAGATGTGGGAGTGAGGTCCCAGATTGGAGAGAAATCCCCACTCAAGGCTTTAAGTCGCTTTATGCGGACTGACGCTTGCTCACAGTGAGTAGGCGTCACTGCTCACTCACCTGACTTTGGAAGGTCCCCATCATTGCCACACTGACTTGCGTTCATTAATGGAAAATCGGAGAATACTGACATTATCAGAACTGACATTTCCTCGATCTGATATTTGGTAAATGCTTTAGTTTTTGGATACTGTTATGCATTGATCAGCCGAGATTCTTGATATATACAATGCCGGTTCGTCTCTGCTGGGTTTGATTTTTGCTTCAGAACATTGTCATTTATAATTGGGGACACCTCTTTGTGTTTTCATCAGCAGTGTCTGATTTGGCAATTCAGAAGGATGTGACAATGCAAGTAACCGAAGAGGGTTTGCTCCAAACTCTAACGTACATCCTAAATTCATTTTACTAAATTTAAGTCAGAAACAACTCAGAATTCCATGAAAATTATTATTGGGAATGGTGTGAGAGTAGACATTATGGTATGAATTCAGTGTTATGTGATGTAATGAAAGGCAGTAGAGTCTTATTAATTATATATTCTGAGAAGGAAGGAAACATTTTTATAGACTTTGAATAAACAGATCTAAAGAAAGCTTATTTAACTAATTAAACTCTTTTTGAATATACATATATATCTTTGTGTTTGTGTAGCCTAATTTGTATGATTAAGATTTATTTGGCAAATTTGTTTCTTGAAATGTACACAATTGTGTAATAATTTGGATGAATGAATACCAAAGGTCTCTCAGCCATACAAAGACGCCATGGATTACCACATGTTAAGAGGTTTACACTTAACCAACATAAAATTGGTTTTTGATTCTCATAACTAGTATAATGTGGCATAGTTCCAAGCTACACAATCAATCTATTACTGCACTGAAAGAGAGATATTGGATAATTTGTTGTCTGGGCTTGACAGAGGAGATCACAGTTCGTTATGAATGTGTTCAAACAAACGGGAGTGAATACGTATTGTTGTAAAGATGTTTACTTTTCATGCCAGAAAGTGTTTATAGAATAAATTAAGGTGAGTAAAGAAATATGTTTTAAATATATTTGAATTTAAATGGCAGTTAAAGTAACAACCTTAGAATCAATAATTGATAGTATTGTACGTCAGTGTATTGTTGGCGTTAGGTTCATTAAGAGTGATAGAAGATGTACGGAAATAGATAGGTTAAGACTTAATAGCCAAGACTACATGTATGTATATCGTGAATGTCTGTGTCATTTTATTTTGGTGGCATTGCATCATGGTAATGGAAGATCAAAGATATAAAAGTGCGATACCTGCGTGCTAGTGAGGGTGACCTTCACACTAGTGCCGTCTTCTTTGGCTTCATGGGTCGATTGAGGCGGCTCTCTTTGCAGAATAATCTGCACGCAAATGTGGAATTACATGTTTCGTAAGGACAATTTACTCTGTGGATTCCATGATGCTTCTAGCTTGCCAGTATTATCATCCCCTGTATTTGCCACGTATACACACATATGTTATATGAATTATCAATTTTCATTTACAGTTAAAAATGCTTGTGGCCAAGCCACATCGCATTTTAAATTTACAAAATGCTATTGATCAGGTTATTTCAGTTCAAACTAATATCAGATCACAACAGCACTCCAAAGTTACCTAAAATTTAATCTACTGAGGCTTATCAAAAGCAAATTAAGGTTATGGTTGGGAATTTTACACTCGGGAATTACAAAAGTAATAAAAACATCAATACATTCAACACCAATTTTTTTATTAATTGTGTTGATGATGTTTATTCAAGAGGTGCACCTTACCCATATATCAATATGGTGTGACAAACATGATCCTCAAGTACAATAGCTCAATGTGAAGCATTCTTAGGACTGATAAGTACAGATAAATATGACTGAAAAAGGTTGCTTGTCAAGATCATGATGAGAATATATCGCAGGTAAGAAACACATTTAATGGACAGTCTGGACTATGCTTATCCCCCTATACACGCCCACCGTGGGACGTTCATATATATGCAGCAATCACTTGGAAATCAAGTAAAGAGGTATGAAATGAAATATCGTCAATAATTTGACAAGCGATATATGTGCTACACTGTGACCTTTTGTATTATAGGCCCATATATGGTTAGCACCAGCGTGTGGTAAAGGAATTAGTAAACATGCCACTGATCTCATGTATGAAATGCTAGATATACCAACAAAACATTGTGGCATGACAGGAAAGAATCTCAATGACCTTGTTTCCTGACACACAAAACCTACCCGCAGTTAGCTGTCACCAGTCCATATCAATACTGCCCTAACACAGTCGAAAAGTCCCAATTAGAATTTCTCCATAAATTGGTCTTTTCATTAAGGGGGTGCTAAGTCCTAATATATCACAATTCATTGAATCTGTGAATGAACTCAAAGAAGTCATCTATCATAATCAGGCAGGTCTGCTGCAACCCAGGCAGTTCATTCATATTCTCTGTCAAGATATCGTCTGCGCACACCATTTTTGTCTTTTTTATCAAAATGCAATGAAACTCTATGTTCTCGATTAAAGACAAGTGCCACTGTTGCAATTAACGATAGAAAATACAACACATTAACTGAAAAACATTGAGTGTATGCAAGCTATGGATGATAGGGTAAGTTGCAAAACACAGTGATAAGAACTGATTCACTGGAGATAAATGGAGATGAATGGAGATGAATGGGATGAGGATCTGTCCAATCTGCCATAGTATCACATGCATGGTTTTTGGTGGATATTTCCAAATATGCGATCTCATTATCTAGGCAACCAGATGAAAGAAGCACAATATAGATTAGCAGCGACTGATCTACCAGAGTACATGTTGATTCAAGTAATGTTGAACAGCAGTTGTAAGCAACACGTAAGACCCAGTCTGATATAGCATGATGAGTCTATGGTTACCATGATACAATGCCATAACACAAGACCGCTCCGATTTTGCTTTTTCTCGACTCACATGCACAGATCCGTAAAGGTTGTGACACAATGTTGGGGCATATAAAGGGATTCTGTCTTTTATATAAGTCCGTCTCTTCTTTACTATGGTGGTGCCATATATTTCAGAGAGATATATTATATGGTTTGTGATGTTATATGGTTAGTGATGTCACATATTGTATCAGGATTACCTCTGATCAAACTGTATCCTTCTCTACTTTATTCTCTATTCTATTGTTACTGGTGCCATATGCCATATATAACGGAACAGGTATGCCCTTTCCTTTATTCTATGATGACTTGTGCCATAAATCATAGATCTTTGTATGGGTCATCCATCTTCTTTGCTGTTAGTGCTGTATATCCGACTTTCTACTATATGCCATATATCAGGGATCTTGTTTGCTCTGTGGATCTTCCCCGCGGCTGGTCATTTACTTCTGATCCTCTACTAATATCAGAACATCTACATCTCCATGGTCACAAGTGCCATAGTTATATATATATATATCATAGTGTGGGATATATCAGGGATTTCGTCCTGTAATCAGTCCAATATCATTCCAGTTTGCCATATATATATATGGAGATTTTTCTGATCCCTTTAGCTCGATGTTTTGGTGCCTAATGTAGTCATTTTAAATGATGCAGATTTTTCATGAAATGATTTAAAATGCAATATATCATTCTCATTTCCAATATAATGGAATGTGTCTATCTGTGTTGCACGTGTATAGATAGCTCCAGGTTCTAGATAACTAAATCCATTTTATCCCAGTTAAATGTTCAAAACATTCCAACCTGGAGGCTCCCATTTACTCACTGTAAACAAATGTATATTTCAACCCGGGTAAACCTCTAACTGTGCTCTGGCACAGCTGTATATTCTGCCCCGCATAACATTTCAGGTAGATGGCCTCAATTCTCAGCAGCGAGAGAAGCTTGTCCTTTGGCTAAACATATTCATAGTGTGGGATATACCAGGGATTTCGTCCTGTAATCAGTCCAATATCATTCAAGTTTGCCATTCTTTTGCCTCAAAATGTACATTTTGGCCACCAGAGCGGATATCTATGTAAGATCTTAATACAGTCTCACATTTTTGCTTGTGGTTTCAGGCGGTAAGGCTTTTCTTGGTTGCAGAAAAAGTCATAAATAAACATTTCCAAAAATATAATATATTTTGTAATGGAAAAGGGATCTCTATACTATTTGGTATTGGAACTATTTGGTGTCGTTATTGGAGGGACGCTCAGTGGCTTAGTAGTGATGCATATTAATGAACAATCGGAATCATTATCATTGGTGTAGTTTTGATGAAGTCAATCAGGATGCTGCATTATATTGCACTTTTTTCTTCATTGATATTTGAAATATTGTGTGAATAATTGTGGCTAGCCTTGATGGAAAGTAGTGAAAAATCGTATCTACGTGGAACTGTCACAAGACGTGGTAACGATGTAGGCCACATTGCTCAAGTTCAATTTTACAAATAAAGCTGTGGTAAATCTTGATGAGGAAAATATAACTTTCTGAAAAGATGTAGCCGGTTCTGATCAAGAGAAATGGAATTTTACATGACTAGATGAATAGAAATGGAAACATACATGAAAGGTCGTTCTTAATTTCGATGAAGAGAAATTGAACTTTTCACACAGAAATGTCACTTGACGAGATCGAGAGAAATGAAAGCTGTAATGAATAATAATATATGTGTGTGTGTGTGTGTGTGTGTGTGTGTGTGTGTGTGTGTGTGTGTGTGTGTGTGTGTGTGTGTGTGTATGTGTGTGTGTGTGTGCAGTGGATCGTTTATTTAGAACCAGAATAATGGAGCAGTACATATTTTCACTACCATTACAACATGTCGCTAGTATTGATGGGAGCAATCGAAATATGTCGTCGCTGGTCTTGATGGAGACAAGTGGACCAAAATTGAGGTGTGGGTATATTTAGACGAGAAGGTTGCATTAGTGTCAGCGGCACGTGTGAACAACTATTATCTGTTCATTCTGCCTCAGCAGTCTGCAGTTTTGCCTTAATAACAGCCAGCAAGCGTTGATGCTGAGCAATGTGGCCTACATCGTTAACATAACGCCTAATGTCGTCAAATTGCCAGGCATGGACGGCTTGTGTTCGAATAGAGCACTTGCCATAGACTCTGACTGTTGTAAGCTACCCCCACAATGTTGAGCAGTCTCCAGGTACAGCAATAAAACATAATATTCTCCAGTGTTGGCAATTTGTTTGTCACGATAAAAGGGGTAGATAGTCCTGGAAGATCATATTATAAATGTAGGTAGATTATTTTTCAAATTAGAGATCTGCGTCCCTTGTCTATTTTAAAAGGTTTCATATGATTCTCATACTCTTCCTCTTGATGAAGTGGTTAATGTACTCGCTGAGCGCTAACCTTATTTGATGTTGTTTGAAAATAATCAAAGTGAATGCGTTGTCACACAATATCTTTGATGTTTCGTGCTTGATCACATAATATATCTGAGCATATTGCCACGGGTAACATTTTCCCAGCTGTCCTCACCTGCACAGTGTATGCAATTACTGACGCCTTGAACTATAAGTTATATATCAGTGGGATTAACACGCTAATCCTTGAACACGAATATTAAGAGGTCGCAATCTCAGTTATCAAGATATATACAGGAATTAAGAAAAGGATTTAAAATACTACGGGGCACATGATGGTTTTTATCACGCCACCATAGTGAAGGTTTGATGCAAGTAAATAGCATTGTAATAAGAACAATGAACACGGCAGATAGAGGTATTCTTGGATAACTGTTGGAATATCGCTTTACTTCTTCCCTGATCAGGTCAGTGCACTCTTAATAGGCTTTCCAACACACGATGCTAATCGCTTAGAGTATTGATGTTTTGTAGAAGTGAAATCAGAGATTTAACTCAAAAGTAACGTGTAGTCAGCATTTCTCACACATTTACATAAAAACACAAAATAGGGTTAGATATTTAAGAAGCAAATAAACACGCTACGCCCAATGCATTCTTAAAGAACATTTGAGGTAGCATTAATTATCTTACCTGTTTATCTCATTTACCTTGAGGGACTATGGGGCAGATAGAATTTATTCGTTGTTTGATGGGTGTAATATTTCTTGTCAGCGTTCATAATTGGCATTTACAGTCATGGTACAAAGCTGATCACATACGATTTTTTATATTCTTTATATAAAGCCATTAGAGTGTTCTGAAGCATATAATTGTATGTGATATTGATCAATTAAATTAGAAATTCGATCATGATTTAATACTTATTTACCATAAGTGCTTTATGATATTTTTTACTTATTTATCGTGCATTTATAACAAATAGCTAACATGATGATAATATGATAAAGGAAATCAATTTAAAATATTTACATGAGACCAGGTTCAGCACAGTGTACCATGAGATCAAGTAGGCATTTTAAACCATAATCGGTAACAGGTTTAATGTACTGGTTCATCAACTTTTCTGTCTCAGCATGATCATTATTATCTCAGTGAAGTATGGAAGTTCACTGGCGGCCAAGGATTATATTGAAGGTAATCGAGGTAATTCCCTTAACCTATTTTACCTCATCGTTGGCATTCAACATGAATAATGCTAAACCTGCAGGCAGGACCTTGATATTACCTCAAAGGACAGCAAAGAGTCCCACCACGAGGTTTAGGGACAGGGATCATATATCTCAGGAAACCGTCCCGTATCATTGATATAACCGGATAAATATGTTTTGGTTATATCGGCAAAAATATGAAAATACTACAATTTAGTCAACTTTAGTAGTCGTGTATCCTGTGTGGTCGATATCACGTGCGTGTGTGTATATATATATATATATATATATATATATATATATATATACAGACGTTTTAATCTGAGTTCACCTGAGTGGATTTTCCCTGCGTCTGCCCCAGAATTGACCTTTCGATTTTGATCGGATTAATGATGATAGCATTATCGATATTGGAACTAATCTTCCTATTTCAATGGGGCAATTAACATTTTCTTCGGTTGTCTTATTTTGTTAATTTTGATAAACCCAAGGAGGGAGCTGTCAATTTATATCTTATTTCTTTACATTGAATATTTTAAAGGGCCTACAGGAAATCCGTATAAGATTTAGTCATAACATGGTTATTTTATTGGTTATTCTTATCAGAAACAATCACACTTCTAATTATTGACATAAAATTGAAGTAAGACCCAAGGGTTGTCATACAATAATCGGTATCAATATAAAATAAGAGCAACACAACACAATCAGGGTGGTCAGATCTAAGAACATGTGCCGACCTGCACAGGTAGGGTAAACACTACAGCTGCTATAGCATTGGAGAGGTTGTCCACCTTAAAGGAGCTATTGGACAGGGTAAGACACTTGTTCTACTCTACTTCAGAGTAAGGTACTGGACACTTTAGGAAACGTCTGGTGAATGCTATATTTGATCTGCCTGAACTATAAACCTATTGACCTCACCACCACATTTGAGGATTGTGGTAATGGCGTTAGAAAAACAATGATTATATTTGTTTCTTTTTGCATAAAGTAGTGGATTTTAGGGGAGTGGGTCCAAAAATAATTTCAGGGAGAATATCACATGTGTGTATGATTTTCTTTATCAAGTAGTGAATGAGAGGAAATATTGAAACCAGTGTATATGAGGATTGAAGATGTGGGCACACATGTCCAAGCTGTGAGTGTATAGGCATGGATGGGCATAACACCTTAGGTCTGGCACAACCTCAACTCGTTTTCACCTTATATGATAAAATGCCAAGTTATCATGCCTTTTCAAAAGACGGCCATTTCATGAATATTATATGTTTGGCCCCGACCTGCATTGGGTCAGGTGACTTTGAAGATCCGCCTTGTTACCCTTTAAGACACTCATCATTGGACTTGTTAAATTTACCTTAAAAGAAGACATAAAGGTTTTGGCTGCTGTTTTGCTCAGACCATTATCAAACCTACACCTTGCTAATAAGTTGGGAGCTGTAGGAGGAAACTAGCAGGATTCACTCATCTGGAAAGTGAACTCATTTCCATTTACCTGAGAGGGAACACCACACACTTATCTTAAAAGTATCATCACAATTTACATCAGGATGTATAAATGACGGGCAGTCTTACTCATACTGTGCACCTGTTTTATGATGATATAGCGTATATTTTGCAATTATATAAAGAAAAAAGGTAGGTGGGAGTGATGATCATTACACACAGAGGAACGGCTTTTGTTCAGATTGATCAGCAGTGCCACGCCTTAAAGTGTATTGACACTTATATATGTGGACACATGCAACCAGTATCCAAATAATGTAACTTGGCATGTCTTGGCATATCTGGGCATCATTATGATATTATCTGGTGTCTCCATAATAGTTACCAAGCTTTATGATATATGGCAAAAATACATAGCTTCAATGGATTCATTGTAAGTCGGCGTGGCTATGGAAAAACGGCTTATGTGATAAACCCCTTACCTTTATTTTGACACAGCGTCCTAATAAGGCCTAAGGTTGTCGCATCATCTGCGGGAGACCAAAGCGCACCAAATGTTTCCGAGGAGGAGGGACCTCTGAACTATGAATAGTGCAGTTTGTTATGTTCTATTTCTGGTAGAGCTATGGTTCATTTGTGCATAACAATCACGAAGTAAATGATTTTGGAAAACACAATGGAGGCTAAATATTTTGTCTTCACTCTGACCACAGTTGAATAATACATGCCCATACCTGACGGAACAATCACCGTTTGTGAATCTCAAAGTGAGATATTCACTCAGCTGAAAAACTGTATTCTATGATTTATTTTTAGAGCTCGGTTGTAATCATGATGTTGGTAGAAGGGGTGATGATATGGTGATCTGTGGCCAACTAAATCATACCCCCACACCCCTACAGACCACTATCATTATGGTCTATACATGTGTGTATAATCATTCAGTGTTTAAAGTACAGTTCCGTTACTGGGGTCAAACCTTGAGAGTTGAAGTAACGATTAAGAGGAAATTTACTTTTTTTGTTGTTAGTCACATTTCTTTTAAAGAGAGTATACGTGACTTTTAAAGTGAAACATTTGAGTAAGGGCGTAGGAAATTGAATAGAGTGAATAGAGCGTAGTGGCGAATGAAGTCGCCCGTTTTGTGTTAGCATCAAAATTATTTCTGATAGCTGTTGCTAAGATATCAACAAATTGCAATTTCGTGTCCCATATCTAAATGTTTTCGTAGTATTTATTGAAAACCTATGAAATATTAAAAAGTTCATCTTGGAATTTCCTTCCTTGTGCAATAGTGATTGTCTGAAATATTCGAGAGGGAAATTTAAAATATTTTCCATATGAATCATTGTGTATTCAATATAGATATCACAAGCGATGTTTGAAAGCTATTGTAGGATCATTGAAGGTTTGGTGATAGAAGGACGTTCACTCGCTTTGTTGACTTTGTATGTATACCTAACTCGGTGCTCTCACAATGTACATATTATGACATCTGTGATCATTTAGAGGAAATAGGTTTCACAATGTGCTCTTTTCCATTGATATTATTTTGTCTTGTTGTTTGAATTTAATTTGATGTCAGAATAGAAATGTGGAATCGTTATTAAATTTGAAAATGTTTCAATTATTAAAACACGCTCTGTGTTTGACACGAGAAAGTAATATTGAATAAAAGGCGAGATCACAATTATCTATTACCATGAGATTAAATTTGCCTTTCAAATTTTCATCAGTGTTGATAAATGTGCATTAGGAAGGTTTATATGAATATAAACATGTATTCAAATACTCTTGATATATTGTTTTTTCTTGGCATTGCCTATTCCTATTTCTCTTTGATGGATTAAGAATTATCTGGGCGACAAAAACCGGTACACTGATGACTTATGAAATGAAGAAACGTAAACAGATTTGTTAGTGGCCTGCTGAGGGCTTTCACACTCGTGTTAAGTTCCTGTAGCACGGCAGTGTCAACACATCAATAATACTTGTTTTCTTACTCTTTATTCCAACATCAAGATGTCTGCATCTGCACTATTCCCTGTGAAACCGGAAACTTGCCTATATTCCCTTCTCTTCCTTGTGTACCTTTCATGGACGCCAAATGCACAATCACGTTTTATATTTCAATTAATCCTTTCCTGCATATCTCTATTGTTGACATGTTGGTAAAGTGAACAAGATGTTGGGTTGATTATTACATAAGTAAATATTACAAAGAGAGAAAATATGATGTTTATAGTGTGTTTTGTATCTTTGCAGGTTGGTTGTTTTGACTGGTACCATGTGAGCCATACTGCCTGGATGATTGAACAAAACAACTACCCTAAATACCAAGCGTACTACTATGCGATGGATCTTCACAAAATTCACCAGAAGCGGACCGAGTTATGCCATTGGCTGCACGCCTCAACAGGGGCACACTTGGTGCAGGAAATAATAGTCTAGTCACTGCTAGTAGAGTGTGGAAGCCTTGGCGCCTTGAAGGTCCTTTCAATAGTGGAACAAAAAGGCAGCAAGGAGAAGGCCAAGAAGGCCCAGGTAGAGGGAATTCGTGGGCATGCTGCAGTGAACTTCACCTCCAGCGTGAGGGATCCATCTGGGGTGGTAAACAAGCCGAAGTTTACCCTTCACCATACACTAGCAGCCCTTACTAGCCTACTTGACTGTCAGGCTGCATTTCCCAGCCTCTCTCTGATAATTGAGAAGCCACACACTTCCTACAATACCAGAGATTTTTCTCAGAGGATGGGCTTATAAGATGGATGAGACGGTGCAGCATAGTGGTGTGGGTTTGGCGGCTTGTACCGCTGGTACTGCTTGACCTTCCCGTCAGATTTACCTGTAAACTACCCCCAACCAAACCTGTGGGTCACTACCAGCCTTTTGGCCAACAAACCTCTCTGCCAAATATTGGATAGAAACGGCTATACCCACACAGCTATTACATTGCTGTGTGTTTACAAGATTTACATTGCCAGTCTATGCCTGGATTACAAAAGTAAATATTCATCGATAAAGCTGATTGGATTGCTGTGATCATCTGTTCTTAAAGATATGGATGTGTAAAATGTGGTATTAGCTATATAATGGAGTGATGTATTCAAAGCTTATGGAGATATACACTGTTATATAAGACCTAAAATTGGGCCCAATATTGGTGTCAGTATAGGGTGCCATTATGAATGAATGCCACATTACATATATAGTAAGCAGATATATCAGAGAAGTGTGAAGAGCATAGAAGTCATAGCACCAACATCTACGTGCAGTGTGTACACAAGTTGTGCCATTCAAAGGCTTCTCGGTGGCCACACACTCCTGCATAACCTCAAATATCGTTAAGCCAACACAAGTATTCAAATGTACATTGTTCCGGACTTAAGTTGAAAGTTGTGTGAATCACTTTAACAATCTCTATGACAGAATGGCCGGAATTTGTGGCCCATTGAAATACATGCACGGCTAGTGGCATTGTATGCGAGGATTTTCCCGGGTGAAGTAAGACATGTTTGTGAGTTTCATTGGCTTCAGACTTAGACTTGTCAACAGGAACTGAGAGCAAATACAGTGTAGGAAAACAGTGAGTACGCCTAAACATGAATACTACAGTAATAGCGACAACAGCGGTAGATAATACCAACAGTACATTTGAGCCGTACAATGTGACTGTAACATTGGGCTACACAAACTCTACAGATGTCCCCTCGGTGGCCATGTCCTCGCCCTACAGACTGTGGCAGGCCATCATCATTGTCATAGTTCTCGCTGTGATTACCATAGGAACAATTCTGGGCAACATTTTAGTATGTACGGCTGTGGGTATAGTGCGGAAGTTGAGGACACCGTCCAATTTGCTGATTGTGTCGCTAGCTGTATCGGATCTGTTGGTCGCCATATTGGTCATGCCGTTCGCGGCCAGCTATGAGGTGATGGGGCGCTGGGTGTTGGATCAGACTTTTTGCGACACCTGGACGTCCCTTGATGTCATGTTGTGCACCGCATCCATTCTCAATCTGTGCATGATCAGCGTCGACCGATATTTTGTCATCACAAGGCCCTTTCAGTATGCCATGAAGAGGACGCCCAAAAGAATGGCCCTGATGATCACGTGTGTGTGGTTGTCGTCTGCTGTCATCAGTATCCCGCCCTTGTTCGGTTGGAAGGCCGAGGTATTAGAACAACAGTGTATGGTGAGTCAAGCTATAGGCTACCAGTTCTACGCCACTATAGGTGCCTTCTACCTGCCCCTTACTGTGATGATCGTCATATACTATAGGATATACATGGTGTCCTCTCGTATAGCACAGGCGGAAGCCAAGTCACAACCGGCAGGAGGATCCCACCACAACCTTCATGACCCACACCTAGCCCTGCGTAAACCCAGTGATCATGAAAACCATAACTGTCCAAACGGCTCTGCCAGAAAGGCAAAGGACGAGAGCACTGTGGAAATGCTACCCAAAAAGAGGAAAGGGTTTGCTTTCCTGCAGAAGTCTCGCCTCAACCGAATCTCGTCGTCCAAGGAGCGGAAAGCCACGAAAACTCTGGGTGTGATCATGGGGGCGTTCACGGCCTGCTGGCTGCCCTTCTTTATATTGGCTCTTATCAAACCCTTCTGCTCAGATGCTGATTGCATCCCAAAGTGGATCAGTTCCATCTTCCTGTGGCTGGGATACGCCAACAGCTTCCTCAACCCCATCATTTATGCCAGATTTAACAGAGACTTCAGGACACCTTTCAAAGAGATCATACTCTTCCGCTGCAGAAATATCAACGTGCGCCTGCGCTCTGAGAGTTATGTGGAGCAATATGGCGGCGCTCCAGGTCCAGCCACACTGAGAGACTGCATACGTCCACCCGTGGACACCGTGGTTCGGTACCACAGTCAAGGACAGACAATAGTCAAACTAGGAAACGGCGAGGCTGCTTGTGACGGCACAGAGGCTAAGCTATAACACTGGGGTATGTTGGGCATTAATAGGTGGACCAAGCTAGTATTTCCATTTGATAAATTATTGAAGCAACCGACTAACAAGTTTATGCCATAATTTGTGCTTAATACATTGAGGAATTTTCGTTCCAGTTTGAACTTCTTTTGGAATTGTCTAGGCTGGAAGCCTGTGTCGAGTGGCAGAAGACTATGTGATAGTGGTGTTTGTCATTTGGGAGACGGGTTGTTAAATTGCAGAACCAAAGATGCGATATAGATCTGTATGATAGTGTATATCAACCAAGTATATTTATTGTACACATATAAAATGGATATTTACAGTGTAACCTGCAGAGTGTGTTATATTTACAATATATTAGAAGAAGGTTGCAATTTTCACATGTTTTGCGGTCACGACGTTTGACAAGGAAGATATTCATTTAATTGATGCTAATGCTTTTGAAATATCTCAAAAAGTTATCTTCGAAATAATATTGCAAAGGTCAATGGAACAAAAACTAATATGGATAGTTTTACTTGTTGGATCAACATAGAAGACAGGAACACTGGCAAAAACGTCATATATTGGGTCATAAGTGACACAAAGTCAATATGTAGGGAGACAGATATATGTGAATAATAGTCAAGTCTGTATGATATATGAAATGTATACTAGAATATAAAATACCTTTATATAAAACATATATAATTGGTCTTCACAGAAGACCACATGACGTCATCAATGTGGTCAATTTCTTGCCAATACGATTGTATGACTATTTTTATACAAGCAACTGTATAAAATAAACAAATGTATCAGCCATATCGATAAGAAACCATATCGTATTAATGTTAGATTTATTTGACGCCAATGATTAAAGGCGTCAAAAGACGGTATATAACCCTCCACATTTTAAAATACTCAGTTCACTGAGATTAATGGTTTTGTCTAGTTAGATTAATATTTCTTGTTTGTTTAGTCTATGCCCATACATTATATGTTGTCGCTGTACAGTTTGAGTTTTATGTAAGATAGTACGCATCAGATAATGACATGGAAATATAGTTGATAAATATATATATATATATATATAAATTATATTATTATTCACTACTATTTTTGTTATAAATAAGTGGGATCAAACATAAGGGTGCTGCTATATCTGGTATATATCCCTAGATCTGACAACTACATTATGGAGTGTGTCATGTTTTGTGAGTTTTTGGGAAATGAGGTGAACAAATATATGTTGAAAATGATATAAGGGTGCTTATTTAGACAAGGCCGGTGAGGAACATGTGCCCCAAATTTGCTACCATTCCTGAAATTAAGTCACATCATTTATATTTAATATCATTCACCTTCTTTTACACCATGGATCATTTAGCAATCATGAAATGAAAAACAAATCTCTACCTTTGCCATCATTAATTTCAAATATTTCCACTCCAGCATGATACTTGCCGCTCCTGCATTTAAGTAATATTCTGCTCGGTGCTTAAATAATTTATCGCCTTTCATCTCTCTGTTTTGCACACATTAATTTTAATTGAATTCATATTGATGGTTTCAGGAATGGTACGCATGTCTGTACAATAAGATACAGTTACTACAAGTATTCACTTAAAAGTTATATCGTTTGCAGTATTGTTATACTCACGTATCTGGCTGCCATATTGGAATTGCCGCACAAGTCTCTTTTTCCCACATCCAATTTGTGATTTAAGGGAGAATGCAGCAGTAATAGCACAATGGCATGATTTGCAACCAAATTTATTGGTTGAAAATTTGGAATAAAGAGCGTAATATAAATATTTTTTTATTTAAAATCAATAAAAGTTTAATGCTTATCGAATAATAGGAATGTTTTAATCATCTCTAGAATGAATATTTGACTATTATAAGATGGGAACCATCTGCAAGTGCAGTCTCTAAGCTAAATATTGCTAGTTGTCCGTGGACAAGCAGCAAGATGGGCAAAATTCTTGTCTCCCTACAGCCAGCATTGCCTAGACCGGGTGGCCATGTTTGGCTGCATAAACCAGACCCCTTATCGATCCCTCCCTCGGGCTTACAATGACCATAAATTCGGTGCTGACCCGTTGTGTCCTGCTGAATTCTGGGTATAAGATGAGGAGGCCTCTGTAAGAGGGCATTGGTAAGGCGGGCAGTGAGCAGCGGTGGTCTCCTCTACGAGTGAGATGTGATGTGATGTAGGAGGACAAATGACAGTCTTTGCCACCATTGTGGGCCACTTGATGCTTGTTGATTGTCACAGAGATAGCACAACCGGCCGCCAATAGGACCCCTCCCTATCTTGGCCTCTACGCCCGGCACTCACGATGCAGACACATGTCATTCTGGGTGTGCTTCTACCTGCTTGCCAGGACAATGCCGCTGTCATACCCATCTAACTGCAAACCCTTATTCTATAGATAATAAGCTGTGACTGCTACCATACTCTGTCAAGTGCCCATAAGGCAGACGCGAGAGTTCTCTATCTATTTACGAAAAAAACTTGATTTGTTGTCAAAAACAACTGAGTTTCATATTCCCTTATAAAATATCTATGAGTGTTCTAGTAAGTTAACTAATGATATCAGATATGATAAAGATAACTGAAATAGCTCTCTGTAAAATAAAAGTACCCCAATCAGTAAATGCTTTTCCAATCTTTCACATTTTCACACTCTTTGTTAAGCATGATGTCATTTGTTTCATTCTAAAGTTTTAATTAGGGAATCAGACTAAGTAGTCTTGATTTCTTGGCAATTTTAATATGCTCAGCCAGCATTTGCACCTTCACGAACGTGAAGTAGTTCAGACCATATCACCAACTGACATGCTAAAAGAACAATCCGACGAGAAAGATTACATTTATGTGAGTATTGGATGGAATACCAAACATGCTCGGTGATCGGTAATAAACCGAAAATAACCCGGTATAGAGTATGATTTAGTTCTCATGAAGTAAAAAACAAGCTGAAATGAGAATCTTTATACTTGAGGCACGTATGTTTATATTTCTGCTAGAGGGAAAAAGTGGAAATATCCGCCTTTAGAAACCGATATAAAAAAACTCTCAATATATACTTTAGTGATAGATATCACTTTAATCTGGTCAGCATCAGATATAAAGCGATTGAAATAAGCGTTAATGTGATAAGGAATTAATAATTCTTGTTAGAGTATATTTAGTCTATAATGAAGAAATTATGTGAAACGTGTAGTATATTTTAGCACATGTCTTCCCGAGGAAGGTTATATAAATACATATATATTTCATAGCCTTGGGCTTTCACTTTTGTTCTGCAATCCTTTATTATATTACACTGGTATCATTGTTAACTAACATCCTTTAATCCATTAATTCAAATTGCATGTTTTCATACTTTACATCAACACGAATGTAAAAAGACATCTTGTCTCATTTTGACGTGCACTACCATTGCCTGTGTTGGAATTGAAAAGATAATTGTCATAACTTTTAATGCACATCAAATTGAATTTTCTGGGATGAAAATAATCAGCTTGTTTGTGAAATCCCTTTCAAGCAAATTATAATTTCAATGTCTTAAAACTAGGGACCAATGTAATAAGGAATGATTGCAGGACAAAAATGTTAGGTCTGATATGCACACAGGGGTTCCGTTGGTAACATTGACATCAAAGACTGACATAGGAGCTCTTTGTTCACAGCAATTTCTAAGTTTTGTATAGATAAACTGCCAATGAATCGCTTTTATTTGCTTTATTCAAAACTGAATGTAACCATGTATAATTATCAGCTTAACCCTGGACTCATTGTCGTTTCCAAGTGCACAATATGGTCACTATATCCAAAGAAGAATCTTTCTTGGAAGATAAAATATTCTTTGATTTTATTATTTTTACTGTTTGACATAAATGGGGAGAAAGGAAAAACGTAGTGCTTTAACAATACATTTTGTAATGAATTTGAACTGACTCGTTAGAACGTGTTTACATGTTTCAAGTTCTATTTCTTTTATTTGTTTGTATTAAGGACCTTTTCAGCATTGTTGAGGCATAAGGATCCAATCACCATGCTAAGTAATTTCTAAACAATTAGATTAACAAACATAGTATATGGATGATATATATTAAACCAATTATATAAGACAAGACCAAGGCTTGCTAGCTATAAAATGGATATGTATATTTCTTATACTGCAATATACGCTTTAGAACAACCATTTTGTTCAGGTGTATTATGTAGTATTTCCTTATACACAATACAAATTCAAGGCTGTCTAAAGATCATTTTATTGTATAAATTGAAGGTATACATACTTTAGGAAAGAGTAATTTTCATCACACTGGCAATTTAAGTCCCAGTATAAATATGTTTTGTTAAATTATTTGGATAAAAGTAATCACTCAGTAATTGCAATTAAATTTTAATATTTGTTTATTACATAACAATAACTATGCACATTTATACATGCTTAGAGTTATAACCAGATATTAAGGTTCACTAATAAGTATTTTGTGCTTCTAATTAAATTAAGTTATATATTAGATTGTAATCAAATAGATCGGTTGGAATATTGAATGATAAATACAATGATAAAGTCAGTTAGGCATTTTACCCACCCTCTTACAGCCAATACCATTATGTAGATTACTATGTCATAAATTCCATTGCTCAACATACAGAGATTCATCATATTAACTCAATTCAGTGGTCAAAACAAAATAATTAAAATGTTTCTATTTCATAATAATCATAAGCTAGCATTGATTTTAGATATATTGAAATATGTTCTATATATTCACATATATATTACATTTTTCTCACTGCAGTGAACATGCAAAAGTTCTCTTTGATGATCATCTCATGTACACACAAGCACGTAATTGCTGTGTTCTGTATAGATCTGTACATAACAGCGATACACATTATATCAATAGTGTGCAATTGTAGATATTTGCCGTGATATGCCAAGATATACGGGTTGAACTACTTGTAATATATTGTATAGATCAAATCGCTCATATAAGTTTTCTTCCATTTGTTTTAATAGTGATATAAACCCTATTTAGTGTGGGAGAGTACCAACGGAACCAGTTCATCTATCAGTGCCATGTTTTCCTAGAAGACCTTGGTATATAAACTCAATATTAGCTCCTAAAATATATGAAGTGATTGCATTTTAATCTTATTTTTTTAATCTACTCAGTTGACAGAAATATTGTTCTAACTTCTTCATGACCTACTTGTATATCAATGAATTACAAGACAAAGCGCTTCATAATTTGTCAAATTTTCTTTTCAAACATGTATGGGATATTTATGTACCATGGCCTTAACAGGATGAAATACTCAAAATATCTAAATGGAAAGTGTTGAATATGATAAAGTGTTATTTTTTAGTATCATTCCTTTTTCGCATAAAATGTAGGTTGTAAGCCAATGTAAACTGGGACATTCTTAGTTTGTTTTAATAAATGTTAGTGTAAAATATGTGGTTGTACCACTTGTTTTCAAAATAATGTACACACCTTCATTTATTTGCAAAGTCCTCCCACTTGTTAAGTAAAACACATGGTTCGACACAAACAAATCTACAAGGCATACACTAAGTACTTTACTTTCTTGTTTTTTATTTTATTTCTTTTTTTTTGAGAACGGAGTTGCTTATATGTCAAGTGTGTCCTGTTTACATGGTGTATCATCATATGTTTCTGTCTCTTACTGAATGTATGTTATATCGTACAAAAACGCATTCAGTTTTCTAAAGGCAGCCAGTGTTGTAACCAATTATGGCTTTGAATGATATTATTGATATGAACACCAAAACCATGATTGTACATAAGAATAGTCTTAATTAGACATTATGTGATTATGTCAAGCATATACATTACGTTATAATCGGTACTTAATATGTTACATTGTTTTAGGCTAATGTGAGAGGCGATGTAGATGGTCCAGATCAGATATCCAGTCAACCAAAGATACACGTCTATTGGCACACTATGATGAAAAAAATGGTATCATTATAAATAGATATATTTTATAACAGCAACACCACGCAACAAACATCAACGTATATACCAAGCCACATCAATGCTTATATCTTACATAATATTATACAGCATTTAATGCAATATTCAATTTATTTCTTCGGCCATTGAGACACACCATCGACTCCAAACATAATATTTAACATTTTATGTATTTAACACTTGGTGATAAGGGATTATTTCTTTTGAGCATTGAATTCAACCAAAATGAACGGATATACAAATATGTGAACCATATACTCGCATTTAGAGTTCTGTGAATAATGGCATTCTATATTATAACATATATATGGGTGTTTAGGAAACGTACCCATATTTATCCTAGGACGATAACAGTGTGTGGTTAAAAGTGTATATATCTATATATCAAAGTAGAATAAAGACATGTAAAGTTGTTATATCGTTGACGTCATTGAATAGAGAATGTTATGTAATTAGGAAAAAGTATGTTATAAAGGTTATGACACAAAAGTACCCTGTATATTATACGTGTTATCACTAAGTTATTATAAAAGTTCTGCCAGTTTGAAGTCAAGCTGGGTGCGCTATTGGGTTGACAATATAGTAATTATATATATATATATATATATATATATATATATATATATATATATATATATATATATATATATATATATATATATATATATATATATCAAACAAAATTTTATTTTTAGCCAGCTTTCGTAATCAAATTTGCGCAGGTAAACCAATGAGAGAATTCTTGCAGTGTGGTATGCAAGCTAGGATGGAGACCTTCTGCTTTTATACGTATTTTGTAAAGAAGAGCAATAATAAACTTGTGTAACAAAACAAAGCGTTTTCTTTTGGTTTAAACAAAATTGTGTGTACCATAATCATTATGTGCATAACAGCATAACAGAATTTTATACCAGCAAACTAGCCAAACCTACACTTTTGTCCCATACTGTCACAGATAACAGCAATACAGTTTCATGCCTGTGTTTTTTCAAGATTCTAAAAGAAGATTCTCTCACCAAGTTTTGCATGGTGAAACAGAATCGATGTATGATAAAGGGGGCTAGCAATGTCATGAATGAAACGTATTCATTGAATAGAGTTGTACACGTATATCTATACAAAGATCGGTAGGTCAGTGTATCGCCTTAGAATTAAATCAAGGGCAACCAAAAATTTTATTGTAGGTCAGTGTATCGCCTTAGAATTAAATCAAGGTCAACCAAAAGATAAATCCTCTTTTAGATTTAGGACTCTATTCAAATCACATTTTCAAACATGCCACATATGATATTTTTTTATATTTGTAAGCTTTCCAATGTTGTTTATTTACTAAGTAAAAAATAGGTTTTTATTTCAGAAAATACAACCATTAGATAATGAATATCATTGAATTTACATGTCTAAGTTTGGGATACAATAGTTAGGTAATGTGTAAACATAAATGCATTCAGAATGTGTTTGTCTCGCTAGATGAACATAATTTAATTACAGAATGTATGCTAATACTTGACTCTGAAAACGCTGTTTTCATTCAAAGATCTTTTGAAAATGTTTGCTTGAACCTGAAAATATATTTTAATATACAAACAAAACCTTAAGTTTTACATCTAATCGCAAATTGTCCCGTTAATATTCCCTTCAATATCAATATGAAAAGTAACATCGCTGAAAGTCTTTCAGAGCATGTCAACAAGTGCAAAAATTCTAATATATATAGAAATACAGAAGTCTAGAGCAAGATATGTCTGATATAGAAATATGATGAACACAAATAGCACAGAATGACATGATTTCCTGGAATAAGGTGGGGATGTTAATCACGATTTAAATAAACTAAAAACCCTGTGAGCATGGCCTCAAGTATCGTCAACAGAATGTGTAATATCCTCCATATATGAGGAAAAGAAGATGGTATAAAGGTCCCATTTAATGGCATCGTATTTTCTGTGTTTCCAATTGATTACTTTCCTTGTAAAGCTTTGCATGGAGAGTTAGCGTGCTACACAGACATTTATGACTATAATTGAGTCACAGAAAATCTGAAACTCTGGCCAATGCAATGTGTCATATATAACTAAGGACATTAAACAGTGTCTCTTAGCATGAAGTAAAAGAAATGTCAATATTTATTTGCAGACGATAGTGTTCAATTTACTTTGATGTTATTAAATATAGCTATGAGTGCTCTATTGATTTTCTGATTTTCAGTATTCTTATACCACCTTGGCTGTCAAGTGTTTTTGCCACTTGCACATGTATTAGTTATTTCAGCAACTGATTACACAAGTTATATAGGATATAAAGGGCACAATTTACTTTACAATTAACAGCAAAGTATCCAAATACATCTACGGAATATCGTAGCCAATAAAGAAAAAAATAACATTAAAATACATGCTTTGCTGGCCTTAAAATAAAAACGTCCGCGCTGCAAGAGGAATATTTGTTTAGCATCATTAACACAGTAAAAGTGATTAGTATACTTCACATAGAACACAAGGGAACTTTTAAGATTGTTTTTCCTATTCATAAGTTAAAAGATATCTCGGTTTATAATTATCGTTTATTTAAAAGTAAGTAATATACTCTAATATTAAATGACATAATGTTATTACTGGCGACCTGGACGACATAATCCCGACGAAATAGATATGTGTGTGTGTGTGTGTGTGTGTGTGTGTGTGTGTGTGTGTGTGTGTGTGTGTGTGTGTGTGTGTGTGTGTGTGTGTGTGTGTGTGTGACAGTCCACAGTAATAATGACCCAGGACGATACATTCGCCTATGTCTGTATCTTAACATGTCGCTTTAACTTTTGTGTCTCGTGGTATTTGTCTAAGATGTATCGATTTTAAATTTGGAAACCAAAATCAATTGTGATTGTGGCAGATACATATTGAAGCAATAGTTTCCTGCTTGACAGATTATACAGATATAGTGAACAAAAACATAATAGACATTTTTAGAGGTATCGTTCTTGTTTTTTTCATGAAGTAACCCAGTTTCGCTCTAAACTTATGTAACAAAATATCCCCTTGAATAGTAGGTCTGATTGCAAAATGACAATGGTCTGCACTGACATTTGGAATGGTGGGCCGCAATACTATAACACTGATCTTTGCACGACTTTGTAGATTTTGAATTGATAAAATGTATTTCAATGTAAAACCATAGTCGTTCGCCTTTGCATGAGGAAGTAGTTAAATAAATACCCGCCTAATCATATATAAAAGTATAACTTTTAAATGTCTACATTATATTTCTCAGTTCAATCCTATTTCAACTGGGGAAAAGATCTTATTGATATACGTTTCGTACAAATGGTATCCACACATCACAGAAAATAGGTATTAAGATGTTCTACTGACCAGTACAAAACCTTTAAAAATCTAACGTATTGAAACATAGATAAATAGACAAGATATGTTTCATTTGTATCAATGCCCTGGTTTGATATTGAACTGAATTGTTCAATGGAGAATATACTATCCCTCTCACCCCACTCGTTATTCTCATCTTGTCATCAACATTCACGGATTTTGGTTCGTCGAAGTGGGGCAGAGCTGCCACAATAAATTAACTTACTTCTTGAAACAGTATGTCAGATACTATTGAATCAGTTTTAAAAGAGTACAAGGAATAAGCGTTTTGTATTTAGGTTTTTGTCTATATATAATACATCCAAAAGTTCAGATTTTATCTAAATGTTAAATAATATAAAAATTATCAAATCTTTAATTTCAGTCATCAGATATTATTAAGATGCAACTTACCAAAGTACTCAGCAATGTATCGTTTTTATTTGTGTGTAAATCTATATGGCTAAATCCAGTTTTAAAATATCTCATTTTCTTAAAAAATACAAATCTTACATGTTTAGTTTTACAGACTATTTTCAAAAAAATTGTCAAAGTGGCTTTATACAAGACAAAATACCCCTCTGATATTGGTATTTGAATATTTGAAGAAAAAAAAGGTTATCCTAAAAAGTATAATCAAGCACATCTCTGTAAATAAAACATGACTAAAACAAACAATATTTGAAGTATTTAAAGCATTCATGAAACCTGGAAGGTTCCAGGCGATTTTACAGTGGTTTAAGGTATCTGAAAACAATATATGATCTTAAAATTCACATACATATAGGCTATCTGTCTGAAATCCACAAAAAAACATCTGCCCTGAGAATTATGATTTTTTTGTGACCACCAAGTACTGACCAGTACTGGACAGGAAGTGTGCTGTGTAACCTTGACCTTTGAACTGTCAGGGGGCTCCGTAAGTCACAGGAGGTGTTGTTTACTGATTGTCAAAATTGGAACAACACATTTTTGGCCATTTTTTTCACTATTCAGAGAATGAATTGGAAGATAACACTTATCATGATGATAGTGCATTTTCATGGCTTTCTTTTGGTGGTAAAATTATTAAAAACAGATGAATATTTATGAGATTCTGAGTACAAATGTCCAAGAAGAATTTGCAGAAATTGATAATTCAGTTTTATAAGTGCTGATGTGTATATCACTTAAATAGAACCCCAATATGAAGATTTCATCTTTGTCTTCTATATAAAGTTATTATTCTTAATATTTTCTATGTTTGCAAAAAATAATTCAATTCTATATGTTCTGATGTGTATTTCTCTCAAATAGAACTCCATTATGAAGATTTCATCTTTGTTTTCAATACAAAATCATTTTTTTTATATGTATGTTTGCAAAAAAAAGGAAAAAAAATCAATTCTATACAGCCCAGCCTTTAAGGGGGAATCCATGCAGCCTTTGATGTCTTCCCATTCAGTGGTGTGAAAAACACCAAATTTCATCAAAGAGGGTCAAATCATAAATTTCACTGATACCAATTATCAGCATTCACAGTTTTGCCACTCAAAGTCCTTGGGATTTAAGGCCAAACCAGTGATCAAAAGGTCACTTTTTCCATATATTGGCCTTTAAGTTAAGGGGGATTCCGTGCAGCCTTTGAGTCAAGTCTTCCCTTTTTGACAGAAAGGTTTTCACATGCATAAGATATTTTTAAAATAAATAGTATACTTTTCCCATAAATGATATATCTTTCACAAATATAAGATATTTGTCAAAACCATACAATAGTTATATCATTGATTCGAATATTAAAATAATCTTATGTTGTTCCGAAGTATACTTCAGGCAATTAATTGTACAAAACATTTCCACCCTGTTTCCCAAGCTGGACAGGTGCCCAACTGGTAACTTATTAGGTGTTTACACGAGATCACAGACCAGCTAAACAAAGCTTGTTGACAAAGTGTTCAATTGCTGGTGTAGGTTTCAGCGGACAACTGATCAACTTTCAAGTGCCACAGAAAGTTGCTAACAGGGAATATTTGGGGAAATACTACATCAAAGCACTGTTTAGGGCATAAATATTCATTTCATTACTTTTTACACAAATCATTGGTTGCTATGGTTACCAAAAGAGAGACAGAAATGTGATTTATTCAAAAGAAGGTGTATCCCCATTTAACCTGTCAAGATAAAAAATTGAATGAGCTGTGTGAATTAACTTTTTTTTAGAAATGTGGAAAAAAGTGATTGGTTGCCATGGCAACAGCTGTAGCTCAGCAGCATTACAACATTTTTTTATACACTGCCTGGATTCTCAAAGCTCCATGTATGACTTACAAAATAATATCAAAAGCTAGTTGTTATACTTCGGGTATCACCAGAATCCAAAATAATGGTTTTTTGTCTATCTGGCTCCCCCACAACAAGATTATATATAAATTTATAACTATATGAAGCAATTTTAGACAGGTATTTTATTTCTTATTTTAGTCAGGTTTATCATTTATCATAACTGGGGTACATCATTCATAATTTGATTTTTTTTATCTTTTCATCTCCGACAAAATCATCTCGTCTGCGGCATGTTAATCTAAAGGGAAAATTCCGAGAAAAATAGCACCAAAACATATTTAGGGTTAAAAGGATTAAACGAAGCCCGTAACATGCTCTGATAGAGTATCTATTAATATTTAAATCCTTATTAAACCTTTTTATATTTGCAAGACATTTTCTTATTGCATTTATCTATGGATACCCAAACTGTGGAAATGTTTAAGAAATATACGTCACTCAGTAGTCTGGGCACATTATATCACATTAGAGTTACGTAGCCACAAAGGATACACACAATTTATTGCTTTACCCTCTTAAAATATTGTTTTCACTTTTCATTTAAGTTTTTAACCTAGTTTTGAAACGATGGTCTTTGAATATCACTGTATCTATAGTGAACATCTTTTTTCAACATTATCTAAAATATGCAAAATAAATGTCAATAGGTGGACATGATTAGGAATAGAGGAGTGTTGGTGCCATTTGCACAAATGTTTGCCTTTTTGCTTTAGATGTTTTTCTTAGTAACTATAACGCAATCTCTTTGGGTCAGTGCACATTTTATGTCACCATAGATTGAAGTGGGGGCATTTCTCAATGCATATTGGATTACTTCCCGCCCGGGAACTGTACAGATACAAGCGGCAAAGTGACATTAGCATTCTATGGAAGGCTTCCCACTCTGACACCGCCGACATGGCTTCAGTTTGCCTCTACTATATCACTAATCTCCTATCATTCCTATAATACTTCCGCTCACTGGACGCTGAGTAGCTGCCGAATATCGTCTGCTTACCAGGTCACGTGATAAGTCGTTTTCTTAATGTGGCGCCGCAGTCGAGGCGGGAAAAGTTGATCCTCAAGTGATGGAAGTTAAGAAGCCTTTGCACTGGTTGTCGTATGTTTTCTACTATTTCACAGTACGTAGCAAAAAATAGAATCCTGTTCCGTGAAAAAACAAATGCAAGGGATGTGTACAGAGATATTCAGGTCAGGGTCAAGAAATGGTAAGATGTCAGTACCTCGAATCATTTGCATTTGAAGAGGTAGATCATGTGGATAAACAATTTCAATATCAACAGAAATAATTCTGAGAATTTCAAAACAATTTGTTTAAATGTATGTGCATGACATTGCGTACTTTGTTTATAATCACCAGTTCTTTAAATTGGTAAATCGTGTTCCCTTTCATGCAATACAGGAAATGAGACTCAGTACTCGAGCTTAATGCTTCTCCACAAATAGTAACAAATAACTCTAAAAAAGTGACAAATGACTCATGATTTATGAAAGGGAAATATAGTTTTGCTAATAGTTTAATTCCTTTGCAACAGAAAAATGTCAGGAAACACAGAACTACCTTTACCTGACACAAATGTCAACAAACACAGGGCTATCGGTACCTAACACAAATGTCAACAAACACAGAGCTATCGGTACCTGACACAAATGTCAACAAACACAGGGCTATCGGTACCTAACACAAATGTCAACAAACACAGAGCTATCGGTACCTGACACAAATGTCAACAAACACAGAGCTATCGGTACCTGACACAAATGTCAACAAACACAAAGCTACCTTTAACTAACACAAATGTCAGCAAACACAGAGCCACCTCTACTCAAATATCACCAAACACAGGGCTATCTGTACTTAACACAAATGTCAACAAATACAGAGCTATCTACATCAAACATTGATGTCAGCAAACACAGAGCCACCTCTACCTTACACAAATGTCAGCAAACATAGAGCCACCTCTACCTTACACAAATGTCAGCAAACATAGAGCCACCTCTACCTTACACAAATGTCAGCAAACATAGATCCACCTGCAAATTTCAACAAACACACAGCCACCTGCAACGTCCCTCCTAGATTTTAAAGCTGTTCTTATTATAACTTTATAAAACAGTTTCTGTATCTTTACAGGAAAACAGATGGGCATTTATTAGCCTCGTCGACATTATTATGCCAGCCAGGCGATGCTATAATCAAGAGGGCGCCCAATTATGGAAGTATCTTAATGACTTTTTTGTTCCATTCTTAAAAGAACGCATTTATCACAATGATGGCTTCTCTTTGGCATGGACTTCCAGTGTGGCTTTCAAGAAATAATATTGAGACTTTTGTGAAAAGATGTCCTGTCATTTTTTGCAATCATCAGCTAGCCGAGTCTGTCACAGAAAGTACTATTTGCTCCGAGGCAGGCGGAAGTGCGGGCTGCAATTGTTCCACATTTAAACATGGCGGACGCAACATAGAAGCTTTTCTGTCTGATAAATATGATTTTTGCATTTCCATGTTTAGCATGACCTTGGGATGTCGGCGGCTGAAAATAAACAGAAATAAATGGAAACAAATACGTTCTATTTATATCATCTTAACTTACTTTTACTTGTTTTTCTTGAATATATCAGTTACGTGATTCATGTTCACGAATTATATAACTCAATCGAGAAAAATAATATTTTGTAGTCAATCCTCAAGAAAATCATTTTAGATAATGCTTTCTTGTAATAAAACACTTTTTAATGTGATTTATAGATAATATAGCCGAGAGTTTTTAATAAAGTGCAATACTGATAAATTATAGATAATCTAGCCGAGGGATATTAGTAAAAAAAAAAACAATACTGATAAAGTATAGATAACATGGGAGAGGGATTTCATCTTTTGAATTTCTTGGAAATGCTCCTGCATGCGTTTGGCGGTTCCTCGTGGTGCCCCCTGGTGGATCTCGTTAGGCTGGTATGGCTATCGGGATCCAGCTGTACACAAAGAACCACACAGCTCTGTCTTCTAAATCCAATACCTTCATTGGCCACTGTCGATACCGTTCTCCTTGGTCTTTGACAACCTATTTCTGAGGATGTACAAAGATCCTACAAACAAAACCTGATCAAATAAAAGTGGTGGAAATAGCAAAACCTCATATTAAAAATGAACCATAGTTATCAAATAACACATCAACACATCGGATCTAAAAGCTAACTAAGATACACTAGTATTAAGCATTTTTTGTGTTTCTTAAGCTAAGAAAATCTGGAAAACTTTGTGACTGTTAAACTTTGCAGTTTCAGGTATTTTTATGGAAACTTTCGGGAAAACCTGCGACGGAATTAGCAGCTACAGGTCTAAATAAGCGCATTAATTGGATTAGCCCAAAGTCTCGATCCTAATGGCTTCGGAGACTCCCTCCACCATAAGAAACACTCTCACGCGTGACAAGCATGACCGCCATATTTTCGGTGCTGCGCGGAGGCCGTGACTTCTTGCTGCCACCATCTTGCATGGGTCGGGTAATATAGCCAATATAGAACGCGAAGACAGCTCATATATGGTGCCAAGAAATTATCAAGAGACTCGTTGGGGGCGGGCTTCGTGCAATAATTGAGCGTGGCCGAGGCACTCTGCGCTTTATTGGTGGTTGTGTCGACAGTAAGAAGGTGTTAGACCTGATTTAAAGCTGTGACCTTCTACTGCGTGTCTTACTGGCTGCCCGGGCAGCTAATGTCCCACCCATGGTGCACCACTGTATGTCTGCTCAGTGTGAGTAGATCATGTAGCATTGACATCAATGTCTCCCTCATCTGTGCCTGTCTCATGGTAATCTCCCCAGTATATGTGATAAAAACATATGTGATTAAAACAAGATATCAGGATAAGGTATATATATCAAATTAAGCGTTTTTCAATGACTTTTTTTAAATGTCAATAAGCACGATCAGCAAGCTTCTTTTTCAAAATTATATTTACAATAAAATAATTGTTTGAGGACATTTATCAAAAGAGATATACAACATCAATGGTGGAAAAGTGGAATTGTTGTCTGAGCATTTTCAATGCACATCAAAAAGCATTTATCAGATATCGTTTGATGATGTGACATTGACAAACTGTAAAATGCCATTGTAACCTGTCATTTTAAGTATGAGAAATAAAACTGCTATCATTTACGTGTGGTGTTTCCTGCCAATGGCCACAACTCCGCGAAACACTACTCAAGATAAGAGGATAAGGTTCAAGTGGTGTGTCGGCCCAAAGTGCCCAAATGATTTATGACTTATCCCTTTATGGTGCATACAGTAGATACACAGGGAATACGCTTGGTTGACCTTTTGAGTGCCTTAAACCGGCCATGTATCACTTGGCGGCGCAGTTTTGGACCTGATTTTGGCATCATTACCGGAGAGTAAGATGCCGAGCCGCACCCACCTTTCACACTGACTCCTGGCCGGAGCTGACATCCTCTCTGTATCCAGATGTCACGCAACCATGAAGCCTCATTTTCCTATCATTCAAAAAAAGATGTCTTTGAATCAAAAAAATATATATATATGTTAGCTGAATTTTGCCTGCCAATATCTGAGAAGTATAAAAAAAATTACACAATAACATGATTCTTTTAAAGTCGTAAAGGCTAAATCTTTTTTATTCACTTTGTAAAAAGTAGCAGGATGCACGAAATAAATATATACACTATACGACAGCCGTATCGGGAAAGGAGGTTGTGATGGATGAAAAATGTGAGCAGAGGAAATGAGTAGGCGCAAAGTCTCCTACTTTGCAGCTCAAAATCTTATGCCCTGTTGATGGATGGGGCGATAGAAGCCCTCCTAGCACTCCATGCTGTATACATTAGGCAACTGGAGGTGTGATAGGAAACCTCTATCTAATACAGGTGTGGCATCAAATTAGTGTACTAGTTCTTTTTGTAATGCACGAGGAGAGGCCTATCGTTTACAGGAGCAACTGATGAGACATAAACACATGTAAACCTACACCCTTGTCTCTAATAAACCTCCAACAAAGAGCCAACTTGTATCATACATCTTTCTCATATAAAACAAGCCACTGATGGTGAGAGAATATTGTGTAACATATAACCTGGCACACAGAAGCAGTGTAGTCTTAACCATGGCACATTGAGCAGTTTGTGTGGCCATTGCCGCAAAATCAAACCAGCAAGACGTAAAAAGCAGTATTCTGTTCAAAATTCGAAGGAGATAATACCATGCGAAGGTCACAATGCTCTTTGTTATATCATTTAAGCATATTGCATAATATATTAAGGAAAGAAATGTTGACTAATAATAATCAAAGCCGCGCCTGGTTCCCTCACTCGCCTCTTTAGAGTTTACGCATGCGTGAGCAAGGTGTTGTCAGCCGGCTTTCGGATATAAGCTGAGTGATGTAGGGTCATTGTCAAATTTGTTACTGTTATTCTTGTCGTCAAGAAAGTTTGTCACATTTGTAAACATGACAATTAAATGGTTTGACATTGTTAGAATTACCCTCGATAGCATGACATCTCTATCATATCAGTCCCTGCCACCAAAAGTATAAAGGTGTGCACAGAATCGAGCGGAAGTCATCGGCATGAGCTGTCTGCAAACCAAATGATAAAAATAGGTTTGATCTCAGCCATGTGTCTGTATATAGCATTACTATATATATAAACTAAGGGCATGAAAGCTTTTGCACCACATTTATGTCAATCTCATGTTTAAAATCAGATTGAAATACTTATGTACATCTTGAAATTTAAAGGATATTATCCATTCAATGGTAAGATAACAAAGCATTTTTAAAGAGTGAAAACTTTACCGTATGCCTTTAAAAAATATATTTTGATGGAATTGAAAATTGTGTTCCAAGAGAAATAAGAAAAAACAGTGATTGGGTGGTGGAACACCCTGTAAATAATATCATTCTCTAGGAAACTTATAAATTTTGCACCCCCTGTTGTTTAATTGCACATAATATTTGAAAACTACAAGGCACTGCCACACCCCACTAAGCACAGGATTATAATATTGTATGGGACACTGTTGATTTCCACCATTCCCTCTATTGGATCATTGGCTTTTTGTATTTTTGAACAAGTGATCTCAGATTTGGCCAGAAATATTACTTAAGGTAAGGCTAGATTAAGTTTTGAAACACTGAATTTATGGATTGGATGACACAGCTCAGAAATATCCACACATCAAGGTCATAAATGTAAAATTGATAACTTTATACATGGAATAAAAATGATTAAAATGATTTAAGCTTTCATCCCTTTAGTTGTATATGAGTAAATGGAGAATTGACATTGCTCGCACAATTTCTACACTATCTTAGCTTTTCAGATTCCCAATGGTCATCGGTATTCATACATCTGGCTGTGAACTGATTGGCAGGGAATATATGTTTACTGAAATAAATTATATTTTGTTCTGACAGTTGTACTGAATGGTCAGATCCCAAGTTAACCTGATGCTAGTCAATTCGGATTTGATGTTGTTTTGTTTTTGTTTTTTTGTTTTTCTTTTGTTTTTCTGGTGAGTATTTATGGGGAATAACAAACTTTGAATGAGATCTAAAACAGGGCACTGACTGCAGAGCAACGAGCAATACTACCGATGTAATGCAGAGTATGTAAGAATATGACTTGGGTGAGATTCAAAATGTATTATGCATATAATTGGTGAAGATATTGAGGTTATGAATGCACGAACAACAGTTTAAACATCATTATAATTAGGTTTGTCAGACTGGGCACCTGCAAGTCGAGGTTTTGTTTGTTTATTTGTGGATGCAATTTAGTTGAGATACTTACAACATGCCATGTATGGCAGAAAGGTAAGTACAAAGGCATAAAGGAAACACACTTGAGGGTAGATGCAACGCACCAGCCTCTGATGTATGGAATGAATGAGTTTCTAGTAAAGGGTCCTAGTCAGTGTGTCCTTTTACCCTATACAATGTCTGTGTTGTGTATAACATATCTTCTTCTCAATAAAAGAAATGTATTTCCGAGCAATGAAAAATATCATACTGATTATAAACAATTATAAATGCTGTGCATATTATTTCTGTCAAATTTACATTACTAGAATATTTGATTTAGTTTCATTTCAATTAAAATCATGGGGAGAGGAGAGTTCTCATCACAAAGATAAACAACAAGAAAAATAATGCTTATTTTTTCATCCTTTATCAAAGCTTTCAAAACGTTAAAATTTGAATTTTTTTTTAATTATAAGATGAGAGAGAAATGAACAAATGATATTTACGAAAATTGTCTCATTATTAAATCATCTTATAGATATGATACTTTATACAGTCTACCAATAAGATTAGTTATATTTTCAAAGATATAAATTTAAATTTCATTGATTTAAGTATAAAGATTATCATTGAAGTAAAATCCATCATACAGTTAACATATTGAGTCATGTCCATGCTAGCTGGTGATGCTAAGTGATGTATGGTGAACACCTGTCCATAGTAGCTGGTGATGTGGAGTGATGCATGGTGACCACCTGTCCATACTAGCTGGTGATGTGGAGTGATGCATTGTGACCACCTATCCATACTAGCTGGTGATGTGGAGAGATGCATGGTGACCACCTATCCATACTAGCTGGTGATGTTGAGTGATGCATTGTGACCATCTGTCCATACTAGCTGGTGATGTGGAATGATGCATGGTGACCACCTGTCCATACTAGCTGGTGATGTGGAGTAGTGTATGGTGAACACCTGTCCATACTAGCTGGTGATGCGGAGTGATGCATGGTGACCACCTGTCCATACTAGCTGGTGATGTGGAGTGATGCATTGTGAACACTTATCCATACTAGCTGGTGATGTGGAGAGATGCACGGTGACCACCTATCCATACTAACTGGTGATGTGGAGTGATGCATGGTAACCACCTATCCATACTAGCTGGTGATGTGGAGAGATGCATGGTGACCACCTATCCATACTAGCTGGTGATGTGGAGTGATGCATGGTGACCACTTGTCTATGCTAGCTGGTGATGTGGAGTGATGCACGGTGACCACCTATCCATACTAGCTGGTGATGTGGAGTGATGCATGGTGAACACTTGTCTATGCTAGCTGGTGATGTGGAGTGATACATGGTGACCACCTGTCCATACAAGCTGGTGATGGGGAGTGATGCATGGTGACCACCTATCCATACTAGCTGGTAAAGTTTTAGCAGTGGTGATTGATGGGCAATACCTACGGCTGTTAATGAGCGAGACACTGGTTGCCCATTCATATTCCTAAAAAGGATTGTATGGTTACAAAAGTACTCAACATGTTTGTAGCCTGTTATGTTATAGCTTATGAAGCAAATTTACCAAATCACAAATCTTGATCAATTTACAAGAAATGTGAATCAAAATATTTTTGTCAGTTCCTGCTCCTTAAACCGGAAGAGAGGGCACCAAACCATTATTGTGCATGCGCCTATTTCTGAGTTCTTGAATAGCACCTCCATGTTGACACCATTCTCCTCTTTCATAATCTTCTTTGAGAGAAATGAAAAACAAAACAACTTCCTTTTCTTCCTTTGCTGCTTTCGGATTAAGGCATTGATTTTCATGAACAATAACAGGATTGTAATAAATGAGTTTGAAGAAAACAATTCTGAAGGAAATTATGAATGTCAGGTGTACAAGAACTAGTCTAGACATTGAGCTCTTTCAGACAAGGGATACAATCTGAATTGCATTAGTGAAGGAGTGGCCCCAAATGAGGATTAGCAGGTGTGAAGATGTCTTCCCAACCAATGCATTATGGGATGTTACACCTTGATCCCTGCTGACCTCAGAGGCAAACCCAAATGACAACCTTCATCCTTGGGTGTCATTTCAGTATCATTTATACAATAACATCATGCATACATTGATGTAGTGTCATGTGTATGTCCATGACCGCTACTATTGTATTCAAATCAGACACATTTTGGACCGTGGAGCTTCAGTTTAGATGGCGTTATACTTTAATGTGAGGCAGGAACGTGTTTAATGCACTATGCCAAGTCAGCAGAAGAATTGGTACATGTGTGAGTGCCAGATGGCCTGTCCGATGCCAATCATTGGCCAATCCACTTAAATCTTCACAAAACTGTAAAATCATTATGCCATATATATTTATTTATACCTGAACAAAATGTGGTCTACTTTGACCTTGCTGTGAACTTAATCGTTATGTCTATCCAAAATGTAATAGCCAATATCGTAAAATCAATACCTTACTATTGATTTTGTGTAGTTCCTGTGCTGTTAAGACATTTAAGTTCCTGATGAGTACTTCTTTTACCTTTTGGCAGAGAAGGTTCTGTATGATTGCCACGGTTCTTGGCATGGTATTATTTGACCTTATCAAGATACTTTCTAATAAACCACAGACTCCTGTTTCTATAATTAGTCATTACCAGATTGGAAAAGTCAACGTTGGCGTGTTTTGATTGAAATCGCACCGACACAGTGAGGAAAGAATCAATATTAGAAAGATAAATGAGATCCGATATCTAAAGAAAATCGAAAGATAATCGGCGGCACATTTCTGTTCATATTGGAGAGAATCATTGCGCTCTCATCTCAATTATTCATTTCTTGGAATAAAAAAACAGAAATGCATAATGTTGGCAATATAAGAGTTGAACTACTTGGAAATTTTTTCAGAAATATTTCTTCACATAAACAGTTTAACATCTCTTTGACTCAATTCCAAAATTTACAACATACATCTAATACTTGGTCATAATCCCCTATCATATTGTACCCTAGTTGGTGTTACTTACAGAAGCTAGGAGATATGTATGTATATATATATATATATATATATATATATATATATATATATATATATATATATATATATATATATATGGACTTTGTTGGATTACTTTTATCACCATAACACTGTATACAACTACCTTTTTACTTTGGACTATATATATATATATATATATATATATATATATATATATATATATATATGTGTGTGTGTGTGTGTGTGTGTGTGTGTGTGTGTGTGTGTGTGTGTCATTACAATTGAAGGATAATAAAGGTTTTTATTCCATGCTGCTGAGCTTAATAGCTTAATGAAACGTGAGTTTTTTTAGTCAGGAAATGTTTCTTACATTCTAGAGACTTAACATTTTCAATATGAAAGCCTTGATGCCATCAAACACAATATGGTGCACTCTAGGCTTGCCTTTTGACATTTTCTCTCTATGCAACACTTTCTTGGCAAGCCACATCTTCCCGACTTAAGTTCATTTGCTTGCAGACATACAAGAGCGCAATTGGTTGTTTTGTCTTCCTTTCATCCAATCAAAGCTGGAAAAGAGTTTTGTCGGTAAGGATGCTGCTAAGGACTGCGGGGTATACACCTTTACCAACTAACAAGACTGGAAAACCGAATTTACTACATTCTGACACTTTCTTCTTACGACCCTACAAACCTTTACTTAAGAGATACAGCCTGCACAAATATTGAGATGTGTACACTTGTTATTATATTGCATCACGCTTTCTTTTTCATGTATCCGTTCTAGTGTTGGTTTAAGTACGTCGGCCTGATCATTCTTTGCTTTGTCCTTTGGTTTTTAAACCATATTGATTCAAAACCAAATGTTACATCTCAGAATGAGACTCGATTGTATGAAGTTATGTCTGTCTCTTTCTTATACCCTCTGTGGAGCATCATGATGCCTATTTTGACCACATTTTACGCCTTCACATTAAGGTCATAGTTTTCAATTTCACTGATTTACTACAGTAATTCATGTTGTTTGTAAACAAACAAAAGTGGTTTATGATACAACATTGTTTTTAGACAAACCATATTTTCAGCTCAGCCTATTGGAAACAGAATTTGCTTACTTTTGTAGTGTAGATTTATTTAAGCACATCATTATTAATAATATTAATATATGTTGTGTGACTGGTGGGTAATTCTCACCTTAGTAATGATGATGATGATGATGATGATGATGATGATGATGATGATGATGATGATGATGAGGATGATGATGATGATGATGATGATGATGATGATGATGATGATGATGATGATGACGATGATGATGATGGATGATGATGACACGCTATCATACAAATTGCCTTTAATTTTTCCTCCTTGGAGAGATATATGGCCCACTAAATTACAAAACATCGATTGTGGATGATGATATGCAATGAATACATATACATATTCTTGCACAAAAATTTATCACTGTAGTTATCACGACTGAAGTGATTCATCTGTAACATCACAAATAGGTCATAATTTGACCAGACGTCTATGTTCAAAGGAACGCATTACATGGTAGCAGCTAAGTTTCCTACTCCCCTCATAAGCATTGCACATTAAAGGAAGGCACCAAGATTGTGGGCGCTACTTGGAGGTGCACATAATCACTGCCTCAAATCATTCTCCTCACTGCAAGCTTTGAACTAAAATTATCTGTCACATTATTCCAAATACTGTTTGACTTTAAAGCCGATGTCAACCACAATCCCATATTTTATCATGAGAGCAAATCTCCATGATTTATGAAAATAGGTCAACATCACTCGCCTTAAATATTATAGAGCCATTTAGGTCTGCTCTTAGGTGACCGGTCATTCACCTCCACCATCAGAAACACCATTAGACATTTGTTTCGATAAAAAAGGATTGGCATGGTGATGTCTGTCTCAGATACTGGCGGCTTTGGTCCGATTTCAGGCTCCTACTACTGGTTTGTTTTATAACAAAAGAAGAATCCTATTCATTTGTCAGTTTAGATGTGGCATTGAATATCGTTGGCAGGTTATTATCTAATCAGATATAATACAAATGAGTCATATGATATGAATTAGTCAGCAACTTAACATATATTTGTTTTCTTATGTACTTTCTAAAAATGAATATATAGATCATCATGACTCTATTTTCATGAAAAAATATCAGACCCTTATATTTAAAGACATGCCTAGTTCATGATATATGATAAAAATATCATGCAATAGGCTGTTTATGAATTGAATCAAATATACTCATAGTTGTTCCCTATACAAATTTAATGTCCATCATGATCACATAGATCAGTGCTTAAGGGAGATACACATACAGAGTACATAAATATTTCATAGAAATACAAGAATAAATGCCTGAATCCATTGGGTTTTTGTAGTATTTCATGACCATAATAATGTCATTATCATCAAAAAGGCTTTTTACGTGAAAGCTTTCATCACAGCCGACAAGCCATCTGCCTGAACCATTGGTCGCTCATGTCCTCAATCACTGTAAAATGTGGTCCCTACAACACTCATTTCACCATGAAATATTTAACAGTTCTTATGTGTAAGGCAGCTTGCCCATCATTAATGTCCGAAAAGGGTCTCGAAAAACAATCCACGCTGCTATGAGGTTGACAGTAATTTCAATGGGATTTATATAACACGCCAGCGTGAGATTATAGTGCAAGGACCCCAAGCAGACCTCGTGAATCTTACTGCAACGGAAATAGAGGGCTATATATGTCAGCAATAAGGCTGCGTCGGCTTTAAGGAACAGGTCATGGCATCATTTCTTTGGAATCTTGATACAAAATAGTTTCCACTTTGATATAGCATTATGTTGAAATGATTCACTCAGGGCCGCATGCTCTTTCTGAGATATTATACAAGTTTAGTTAGATACAACAAATCCATTGTTTGTGATCCATTGGCCCAAAACAATTAAAATGAATAATTAGATTTTGTTATAAATAGCATCTTGATCCGTTAGGAAACCGGAGCAACATGGAAAACATTACACCAGGGACTTTTGACTGTTGTGACTCGCGCAGTGTGACGTTACGCCTCGCTGAACATAACGTTACGGCTGACTGACGTGATGGGGATTGAGGGTGAATACGTCAGTGCTTTGATTACATAAGGCGTACGGTGGCAGACAGGAGAGCAGTGGAGATTGATGAACATAATGGATGACCCTGGGTGGTGTGGGCCCTCCAAACATCGCTCTGTTATTCCACACCTGCCCTTAATGCGTGTCCTCGGCACCCACTGAACCCACGCCCCAATCGCCCAAATGGAACTGAGAGTTTGGAAAATACAATTATCCTTAATGCTCAACCTTAAACAAAAAACAAAAAACAAGCCACTGTCAGAAGAAAGAAAAAAGAGCAATCTTTGGTTTTACCACAACTGCAAGTGCCTACTGCTGTTTGCAGGTCGTGTCAGCTTAGAAAGCCCTGCTTGAAAAATATACACGTGTTGGTTTTATTGGAAATAATGCTCATTTGACTTCATAAACCACAACTCAGACTGGTTAATGTGTGTTATTGTCCGCAGGCAATGCAACAATAAATCGATTGTTTTAGAGGCGTCTGGATTATGTGATGCGGCCCCTTGAAAGCGTACGTGGTATAATATTTATTGGAACTGCAGTCTCCCCTTGTGTGAAATGTTTGTGAGATACTGTGTAGAGCTGAGATAATACATATTCCAGATTGTAAAATGTGCCTTGGGGAAAGGACCATAAGTATGGAATTTACATCGTCTATTTTGTAAACTGTTGTTACTGAGAACTGAATTGTCATATTTGGCAGAAATACCGTGCAAAAGAATATGAAGCCAACGTGAAACTATGCCCTACTCTTTCTAAATGGCGACTGGAGGCTTTTCTAAAAATGAATTATTATCTAGATTTTACAATACAAACCATGACATTTGATAGGTGATTGAGTGACCCCATGAGCATATCAAGGGTATAGCCACATTTATTCCACATGTCAAGGTTATACTCTTTATTTATCCAACATACAAAGGAGACAAGCCGTTTTTGTAACTCATTTCGAGGAAGTACAAGTCACCCTGTCGACATAGCTATGTGGTTGATCTGCTTGATGACATATGAGAAAACAGTGTAATCATTTAGCGTCTTCGTCCATTTCCACTATCCAATATGTGATTTTGTTTCTGGAATATAATGGAATTTGCGAGCGTGCGGCAGTGTATTTGCTGTGTTCTGGTCACATTGACTGCATGCAGGCTGCGGATATTGGAAATGCTATCTGTCAACGCCCTCCTGTCAGTCACCAGAGTAAAAATCATCAATATTCATAGTTTATCTCTTTTTGATTACTTCTTTACGGTGGCTCATAAATAATTCAAGAATTATTAATCACAGTTTGATGCAGTTGAAATAGGTGTTTCTTAGAGAACCCCGACCATCTCTGTTTTAGTTTATACCTCCTAGTTTCGTGCTTCGTGTGAGACAGTTAGAACACAATCTTTAAAATCGATAAACGAAGAAGCTATAGCTTTTATGGCCACAATACCCAAATTAATTCATTTGCCATTTAATATCTTAAAGTCATACATTTTTCTCTGGTATTAGCGCTATATAAGTATGGTATTTATGTTTGGTATCAGCTCTATATCATATTACTTCAATAAATTCTCCCACGTGAATAGGAGCGTTTCATATAATGGGTTCTTCATGATATCAACATTAACATCAACGCCATCTGATGTTAAATAATAGCAGGGTGAGACCTCACTTGAACATTGGCCATTGACATTAAATTCAACTGAAATAGATTAGAAAAGATTATATATTAGATTTAGATTAGATTTAGAATTTGATTTAGATCGCAGTGCAGTGCAGTGCAGAAATCAAATAAATCTTAAAGTGATACAAGTGTTCATTCATAAATGACAATATCAAGATCTTATCATGTAATAATGGAATTTAAACTTAAAGTAAGTTGGCCACAAGACCAACCTTGAGCATGTATGCATATCAACATTTAATTAATTTCAATACATACCAATTGATTACTCAATGTCATGTATTATCTTATGTTTTGTGTATTTGGATCACGGTTGCAGTGTATATTGTAAACTTTCTGTTTCTTTTCTTTTTCTTTTTTTATCCGAACTAAAAGCAGCAATCCGGAACTAAGTTAAACGTTCTTGTCATTATTTAATCAACGATTTAAATGTAAACTCTTTGACAAACATATTGTTATTCGTGCGGAGTAAGGTCTATACTTTACGGCTTTTTATAAGTTGAGTCTGTGTAATTAGAAACCTGAAGCTGATATCAGCACTAGCCGTATTCCTCCATGTTTACATGATGATTCTGTTTATTGCTATCTATTATTCAAAATATCTTACAATTCCAGAGTATCTATAACATACACAATGCATTCGCTTGGTGAAAAGAGACAACACATAGTGATATGTTTTAAAATATTATAATATTTTAATTTTTTTATTTTATTCTAAATTTAACAAATGATATCCCAGTCTTCCCACCCACATCCTGAGCGATATCTATACTACTTGTATTTCTTAAATTGAATTGTCACGAATAATGTTAGCACTATGAATAGGACCATTTTACATCCACACTGTACAGAGTAAATCCATATGGACATGTGTAATGTGTAAGGTGGAGCTTATAATTTAAAAAAAAAACTTGAGCAAAAATAAATTGAGCAGAGTTGACTTTTCCTCTTTGTACAAATGTGAAAAAGTTGCATCATTTTCTTATGAGGGATGCAACATAAATCATCTGGAAATAATCTTAACGCAGATATTGAGGACTACCTTTAGATTAATTAAAAACATCTTTTTATTGGAAAAACACACATTCTAATCTGGTGGGGAAACGGTGCTCTGATTGGGTACATCTCGAAAATAAAATGTTCTGATTTGGTGGAAAATTGATGGAAAAATCTGTGAATATGAATCGGTATTATTGAAATTATTATTGAAAAAGGCCTCTCAATTGAAACCATATTTGTTTTTTTTCCTCCTGAACACGGTTAAATATTAAGTGGTTCTTCAGATACATTCCATTTTTTAAAAGAAATAATGACTTCAACCTCGTATAAATTCTTGATATTGAAGAAAATGTGTAATGATGTATCTTCTAATCGCAGGTGCAATAACAAATGAAACAGACCATTGATAATTATTTGTAATCATTTTGTTGACAGCCTATTTTTCATGGACGCCCTTATTTAAAAGGAGGTGGAAAGGACTGGAATAAAAATAGCCGGCCAAATTAGGATGTGGCCGTGACGGGGAGTGGCAATAATGCAGCGCTGTCCCTCGGGCATCATTTCGTCTTCCTTGCAACTACACGCCATTTCTAAATGTACCTTGATTCCATCTTTCTGTGTGGAAATTCTGACTGCCAACAGGCTCATATTGGTGAATTCGGCCTAACTGCCTGATATATACACCGCCTGTCAGCGACAATTCTCACCCATAGGTGGGCATATTCACTTTCAATAAGTCTAGTCTATTGGCATTAATTCCATCCTGCCACCAAATCTGTGCAGGCCTGATTTTCTTTGCAATGAGAGATGACCGAGTTGGTACAGGTAATAGAATATGGCCGTGAGCGCCCCCTGGGGTAGATTCTCATTGCCCGCCAGGTGGCTAGCTCGGGCTTTTGCCTTCATCACACAATGGTAGCATATGGATAAGCATATTTCAGCCTGCAGAGGTCCAATCTAATGATGTTTTGTACAGGACACAACATGTCATCAGCACCAGCAGATAGAAGAGGAAGACTGCAGATTATGTTATCCCTAGGTTAGCATTGCATTGAGCATTCCTACATAGGATTATGTCTGGTAAGATTACTGCGGCTCACATCACACTTCCACACAGATACATTACAACTGCGTATAAAATACATGCCACGTGATGCTATTGAAGGCAATGCAATAAATCCAATTAGGACATATGTTGTATCATAATTCTAAATTTGTCGTGTTAAAAGTTTTCAACTCCTCAACAAAGTTAGAGGGGACAATGTCTCTTGTGCAATCAATATTGCCAACACGATATATGAACTCCATCATGCACTCTGGCTGAGCGAGGACAGTATTTTCAGCATAACTGTGGATACTCCAACATTCCCATGACATGCCTGATCACTGTTAATAAAACCAATTTGATGGTGATTGGCGCATTGCAAGCCAGGTCTGTCCCAGCGCCACCCCGGGGATCCCCACCAACTCAATTAACAGTTGGGAAACAACAGATACAGGACTTAACAAAGCCCATTCCAAGCCTTGATGTCTAATCTGTTATGTCTGACGACGCTCTCACTTTTTGACAATGTTTACGGTGGACTTTCTGTAAGTTCTCAAGTACCTTGATCTTGAGTTCATTATTCATTTGCCTCTGACAAAAGCAAGTCATGAACTGTAGATGGCACTGCAGAACAGGGGGAATGACACAAAGGTGACACTGATTCAGACACACACAATGCGCCATCTGGTTGAGAGATTGACTGCGACCGCCAAGTACAAATATAAAGATATTTCACTGACAATGACACATGTAAAATTTTCAGATCTACAGTTTTTTGGCAGATCTACAGTTTTTTGGCAATCATAATGAAGTACTTGTTTTAAAATATTCGATATTGTCAGCGATCATTTAAAGCTGGATGTAATAGAATGGGATATATGCACTTTTTGCCTTTACATTAAGATTGATAAGGGGAATTCTATCTAAATGGGGGCTTAACGTATCATGGGACTGGCAGAGGTGGATGAATGCAAGGCTTTAACAATATAAAAGTCAGCTTCTGCTGTCTTTTAAACACTCTACAAGGTAACCAAACGTCATTTTCACTACATGTAACCAAACATTTTCTTCAGACATATTTAGGACGTACTTCATCAGACTGAAACAGCTTCAAAGAATATCCTAAATACAACCTTTAGGATTTTGACAAACCCTTCTAGGGCTCTTACAAATACTTAAATATATTCCATAGATATGAAAAAGGTATGTATTGGTAAACAATAAAAAGTTTGCTTTAAATAGATATAGACACATACAGATAATGTTTAAAAGCCAAAAATGTGTAATATATAAAAACAAATTATTATAGTATAATGTGAAATATCAAATATAAGGTTATTAAGTGAACACATACATTTGTATGATACCCTGTCTCATTCTTAAAAAAGTAACATGCAATGTATCATGTGTTAATCGTGTAGGATATCCCATGCCAGGCAATAAAACGTGCTAAATCTTGCATTTCCAAAATATTTTGTGGTTCGCTAACAGATATTCAAAGAGCACGATAATAGATGGGAAAATGGAAATTGAAAATATTATTGATATGACTGTTGCTAAATTTGTGAAATTTAGCAACATCACAAATGAACAGTTGTACCTTTTTGTCCAATCTGTATTAAGAAAGACATTTTACGTAATTTATATATGTAATTGATATATGTCCCTGAGATGTAAGTAATGTATAAGAAACCTATTGTTTAGTTCAATTCAATATAATAGGGTCATATATGTTATAATATAAGATATATAATATAAGGAATAATTATCTGTATGAATTTTAGAAAATAATGGGAATAGATTATCAAAATGATTAGATAATATATTGAATGTAATCTAGAGACATTTCCCATCTCAAGACACAATTCTTGTAACTTATGTTATATGAGGTTCAAAACATCAATTTGCCAAGTTTCGAAATAATATGTTGTAAAAGATCAATGCGTCTAGCCTCTAGATATCAATGTATCTAGAATCTATAATGTTCTCATCCAGATATCAGAATAAAATGTATTTATCTTTTAAATATTTGCCTAGTTGTTTAAGTTTTCTAGATAATTTATGTGTCAAGAACATGAAAATGTCTTGCAGTAAACACTTATCATTTTCCATTTGCTCTGATAAATGAATTATACAAACAGAATTTTTCATGATTTTCATTCCCACATTAAATTTTCTTTTATTTTCATCATTTCTAATGATATAATGAAGAAACCCTCTCGTTGTATTTCCATGACTACCTGAGGTCAACTATGATTAGATTTTAAGAGCACCAACCAGTTATGAAAATGATAGTATTCTTTCTCACAGAAATAACAAGAAAAGTTTCTACCCTTTGCTGTCAGACAAATTGCACTCGATGTTTTAATAGTAGATTTTTTTTCTTTATCACGTCCCACACAGACTGACTATAATATGTCGAGTATTTCAAGATTCAACCTTCGTTTCTTTCATTTTGATGACTATATATCGATTTTTTATATTGACCAGGTCATTCTGAAAAATAGAGATGACAAAGGATAAAAGAGATAACGTGATAAACAATATATTCATTGCCTTTAAATGGTGAAATTTCATCTGTGTGTTTTTGGATTTATAAATCTATTTATTTTATTTAAGATATTAATTAAAACTTGGCACAAATCCTGTCACAAGTAAGATTGTGATCAACGAACGGAAGACACCTAGTATAAAAGAGAATTGCTATTTGATTGGATATGTGGAGAAGTATATACAGATATCGGTATATAATACATTCATGTTATCTTTTTCATTTAATAAATCTACATAATTAAGTAAAGCATTGTCTCTTGGCTTCAATGGTTATTACTTTAATTCAAAAATAAGATATATACACTTTTCATCATTTCGTAAATTTAACTATAAGCGTTTTAGTTCCATTTAAAGAGACGCAAACCAACTGATCTCCAGGCTACCACATGTTGCATCTAAAGAGACATGCTTTCATTTTTACGACCTTGACCTACTTTTGAAGGTTGCTGTTTTCATAGCATGGTTACCGCTATCACAAATGATTTTACCGTAACACAATACTCGCGAATACACTCTCAAGAGCACCCTATCAGGGGCCCACCACTATATGATATGCAAAAAGAGCCAATATGCACACCTTTCTGGCTGGCAGTTTGTAACTAATGCATTTCATTTCCAGCTGGTATGTTTACCAGCAGGGAACTTTTTTTTGTATGAATCAGCTGGCTCAAAATACATTTGACATTTCAAAATGGCCTAGCTGACAGACTGATGAATTTAATTGGGTGGCTGGTAAAGTATTGAGATTCTAACACCAACTGGCCATTTCACCATTGAAAACCGCAAAATAAAAAATAAGTTATATTATATGAACACTATTTGACAAAGATTGTTCAAGCCTAATGGTATTTCTACTGTAGTTATAAGTTTTTAACATTGAATTATTTATTAAAGAAATTGGTTCATTACCAGCTGTTAAAAGAAATTTGGCATTGACAAACATCCCCGAACAAAGTTAACAGCTGTTAATTCCATACAAATTCTGAGCTGGTAAGTTTGACAGCTGGTAAAAAATAACAGCTGACAGCCAAAATCTCAAAGTGTAGCTGGCTGGTATTTAAAAAAAATATTTCCTTCTAGAAAATACTAAAAATGCATATTGGAAAAAAAATTTTTAGCTGAGTGATATGTTCTTCACAACATTCTATAACATACTCTGCCCAAGTTTCACATCTCTATCTCAATTTTAACGAAGTTGGTAGTGGTGGGCCCCTGCCCTATTAAAGTTTTCAATCTCCCACGCTGATTTTATACCAAACCTTTCCCTTTAAAGTTTGGTATTTAAAGTAAATCAATAAAAAAAATCATTCACAAATCGTCCACAAAAAGGAATCAAGCCCCCTATGCTTACCAGAAAGGCATACACCAGTACCACATTCCCAACATATCAATATAAATAGATGACTAAAAAATGAGAAAACTTTAGATATGATATATGGAGATATTAACATATAAATGTACTTCTGGAATACATGAAAGAGAGGTTTGACCATGGAGGAGTACTGCTGATACTGATATGTCCTGAGGAGACATGTAGATACTAGCAGGGTGATATGGAGGTATATCAGTGCAGGATGTATACACAGGTACCCACTCCTCCCAAACACCAGCTAACCTGTCAGGTACCCACACGTGGCTCAGGTGAGGACATATTTATGTACCTCCACAGTTGACACTTGGAGACCTGACATCAGAAATATATCATGTGGAAACTGAAACTTCAGAAGACACCACGAGACACATAGCAGGACAGCAACTTAAACATTGCAAATGATGAGTAAGTTAAAGGAGTGGATTGGTTCATCTGGGACTTTGAAGTAACGGGTTGAGTTACTCGTGCGTTGACTACCATCTTGACTACCTCTGATATACAGCGAGCAGAGAAGTATATACTATATATATATATAGCCGGGGCCTGGTGCACAACTGGGACAATCCTCCGTCATGTGCCTGTGAGTATACAGCTCCACCATTTACATTTTCTTACCTTCCTCATGCCACATTTTAAGAACACAACTGAGGATGTATTTACAACATTGTCAGTATTATTTACTCAATGTTGCTATCATAAAAATTAATCAAACCTCTGAGATTTTTGTGCACATGTAATTATATGATTAAACTCTATGCTATTTCCCAATGCTATTGATGACGGTATTCAGTAAACAATTTGGCAGCATTACATTCTATATTGCCAAAGGCCTAGGGTAGATTATTTTTGTGGAGATAATGCCTAACATTTCTCACTATTGAACAAACTTCCCGACTCCCGAGTATTGTTTCTTGTTCGTGGACAAAATTCTTCATCGCCGAGATAACATGGTTGAGTTATGCAGCCTTGACACAGAACCTATTTCCTACTGCAAGTTCGTTGATAAGAAAATGCCATTAATAAACGTTTTCTATACCAAGCATTTCTTGACATAAAGACAGTGCTTTCGATATGATGTTTATAATCGTATCACTATTGTTAATATTCTGCTTTAGAGTTATATCGGTTTATATTTCTATGCTGTAAGTTCGCTGACTAAAATTATTGTACACAGTTTTTTTTTAAATCTAAAAGCTACTCTCCTTTGCGGAAACATTTATGGACAGTTTTGTCCAGATGATACCTACCTCTGACGTACGTGTAGCAAATTTAACTTGCACACAAAAATTTCCTCATCATTTCGGGACAGTTATAAGTTATGTCTTTTGTTTTGCTAATTTCCACCAATAGTTCTGACAAACTGAGAAGTTGCTAACATGTACTCAGTGTGTACCTATCCCATGGGACCATTTTAGACAGCTCACCTGATATAAACAATCGTGTACAACGTAAGGTATACTAAGATATCAGTGTACTATAGAGACTAGTAACTGGCCACTTGTAAGCTAAATCATCGCTGCCTCTGTCCTATCATTTTACCCATTTATCTTGTTCACATAACAATATTCCACAGATAGGAATATCGCAATTTATTTCATTGTATTTTTAACGTGATTTATGGTTTTAGGTGATATAGAGAAAAGAAGACATTGAATGGTATGAACATCTCACAATTTTGTAAATACATTTCCGCTAAAAACAATCAGAAGAAAATACAATAAATTGTTATCACAAGTGTTGCGTCTATGTTTTAGGGTTCATAGGAAATTAGTGCATACTACTCTACTCAGAGGTAAACCATCGCTATCATGGCTTTCTTCAATATCATTGACAACATTGGCCAGATTAATCAAAAGAAAATACCTGGTCAGAGACAACACAAGCGTGCGCCCAGCACCAAGTTTTTTGATGTTGTAAAGGAGACATATTCTTCCCATAAAATAAAGGACAGTGTTTTGGTGAACGTACCAACCGCCTCAAGAACTTGTGATGCGTGTGGGAATGATCCGGCCTGCCTTGCTGTGAAACACCCCGAACTGGTCTCTGTCCAAAATGGACTGGCACCTCTTTTAACATTCATGAAGTATTTGGGTCTATTACATGAGACTCACAATGGCAAAAAAATAACATTGAGTTGTATATATCCAGCCCTGATATCATTGACTCTATGGATTAATTTTGCCCGGTTCTTTGGTGTTTATAGTGAAAATGTTGCATACGGAACAAAATTATTCTTTAAAATCACACTTCATGTTTGGTATGGCCAAGCAGCTCTTGTCTGCACATTATATCTCTTGTCTATATCCCCGGATTTACCTAAACTGTTCAAAGCATGGGATAAGTTTGTATTCAAGCTGAATTGCAGAACTGCAATGTACATTAGGAGAGTGACAATGAAGGGCATAATAGCTGGGTGTATATTGGTGTTTGGGATAACCATTATAAACCTATCAGCAGTGTTGGTGGAAGATGACCCCAAGTGGTTGTCGATCAGTACCTTTGTACCGTTCAATCAAGGCAATCCCACCCCGATGTCACTTCGCTGTATCTACGTCATATTCAACGCCCACCTAGCGCTAGTCTGGATGCTACCCACTGTTCTCTTGTGCACTATCTGCCTCGGCATCAAGAAGAACTTTTCTCAGGTGGTTCAACAGCTGACCGATGACCTCCATGACCACCGCGAGGACCATTCCATACACTCTCTGGAAGCTTTCCGTATCCGCCATCAGAAGTTGTGCCGCCTCACCAAACAGACTGATCTGATCTTCTCCTTATATAACATGACTATCTACATGACATGCATTCCTCTCCTGTGTTTTGTCATCTATAACTTTGCCTTCCATGCCTATGACGGACACATGCTTACCACTCTGCTCTCAGTCACTCAGCTGCTCATCATCCTGCTCCAAATGAGCATCATCACAGCGGCCGCATCGGCACTCACCATGGAGGTTATACAATCAATTTACCATTAATCAAACCTTTATAAACCTATTTTATACACAATTTTATATCCTCTTAAAATGTGTAACTTTTGACACAAAAAAATGGAAGATAATTACCCTCTTTATATTCTTGTATGAATTTAGAAATCTTCTGTTGAAATAAATATTTTGTAGATGCATTTATGTGAACTTTAATTTATCAAAGGCAACAAAACCAACCGAGGAGTTGTTTGAGATCAGCCTGGAAGGATCGAACCACGAAACATTCCAGAAAGCAGTCCGGGTAAGGATCCTGCACTTATTCGCCTCTTTACAGACAAAGAATTTTTTTTATCAGACATGAGACCTTGCGATTTCGACAAAATAAATCTTGATGTCGGCAATGTTATATTATTACCACACCAACATAAATTGAATTAAGTTCAATAACAATAATTTTATGGTAATGACTGCTTGATTTGTATGGACATTGATATGTAATGAGATTGTTATTTGATTTAAATTCCGAACTTACATTTACAAAATGTTAAATGGGTTATTAGATATGTTATCATATATACTATTGTAGGTGATGATTTTTCTTCAACGAGTTACACACTGTCATATTGGTCTCACTGCCTGGAATCTGTTTAATATTAACAAACAAACTATTCTTACAGTAAGTATCATTTTTTATCTTTTTTTATCAATTTATTTGAAAAAGATCAGCAATTACTCAAGTATTTATCACAAACGTAGAGGTCTTGAGTTTCATAAATCTCAGTTATTCCGAGAAAAGGCATATCTAAATAAATTCCGAAAAAAGCATATCTAAATAATTATGATATCAGATTAAACGGTTCATAATAACTAAGATCCTGTTTATTCTTATTGGTATGCATTTCACCATTCCCTAAAGCATGTCTGTATCAAGCTACAGCATATGGTTTGCTAATAAAACTCCTAATCTATAAAAAAAATATAATCCTTCAGTTCGTTTGAACAGGATGTTTACTTTTCAAGGCCTCGACCCATGTGCATGTATCAAAAAGTGTAATGTATTCGTTCAGTACATAGATGGCGCTCTATACCTTGACAAAAGGTGTCAGCACAGGTGTCAGCATGTTGTGCACATTCCACGCAGAGCGAAATGAAATTAAGTTTCTTTAATCGGGAAACGTCTAGAAATAGAGCATATTACAGGATAACACTTCCTTCTGAATATTCGTAGCAAACATGTGTTGTCTATTATCAAATAACAATAAAAAAAAAATATTTTGACCATTTGTCATTTCTTTTCTTACAGGTGACAACAATGATTTTATCGTACGTTTTTGTTCTCATTAAATTTGGACTTACATTGGAGAAAGATGCATTGCAGCTGTCTAAGGAGTGTAAAAATAATACTTCATTATGACATGATCGTTTTGTACAGTAGAAATAAATAAAATACAAGAAACAAGGTAATCCTAAACAATTGACCCTGCAAAATCAAGGTGTATTGACACACAAATATCTGTATATTAAATTTATAAATAATCTAATACATTAACACAATGTCTATTTTTAATTTAAAAATTCTTTTTAATAGTATTCTTTGTGACTCTGTACTTTCAATATTGTTCAAAAATCAAAATTGAAAATCATTTCCAAAATATTTCATGTAATTAACGTGAACAATAGCTCTTTACAAGACGTTGATAATAATGTTGGCATTTGTCTAAATAAATAAATAAATAACGTTTTAGAAAAAACAAACTAAGACGTTCATAAAAAGTCATGTATTGAAGGTGGAAAAATGTCTTTGTTAAAATAAACTCTGGGTCAAGGATCCCTGACATATCATATCATGAAGACATTTTGATCTTGTTTTTTATATAATAATGAAAACCCAAATGTTCACGATGTCAAGAATCCATAGCTTTAACAATTTGTAATTCCCAGGGGCAATCCTTGGACATTTAGAGGAGTACAGGAAAGTCAATAATATCCCATACCATTCAAAACAATCAGGTCCAAATATTGAATCTACTTGAAGCAGTTTTACAGAGGGTTGTTGTATGTTTAGATTATATGTGGTCATGCTATTGTGGTACATTGAAAACTATTTCCCTGAAATCATCAATCATCTGAGATAACTATATTTATGCTCATTTAACAACTGTTAAGGTCAATATAGGAACAGGGAATCTGAGATAGCTCAAGCTAAGATAGTGTTAAAATTGTGTAATCAATGCAATGTCAGTTCTTCCATTTGTTATATGGAACTAAAGGGATGAAAGCTGAAATCACAACTTTGAATAGAGAATAATATTATTTACATGCTGTTCTGCCTCTCAATCACTGGTCTTTTCCTATCTCTCTTGGAACACAAACTTCAACTCTATAAAAGAAATATTTCGAAAATGAATAAAGTATGGTTTACACTCTCTAAAAATTCTTTGCTATCTTAGCATTGTATTGATCATATCCTTTGCATTTTAGGATGTATCTAACTAATTTTTTTTATTTCTTTCCAATTGCAATTGTATATTTGATCTTCGAAAATTCTTCAGACCAAGTATTTCATGAAAGAGTATTGTTGTGAGTCACAGTCATTTCTTATTTCATTAGCGATAAATAGCAATTTAGTATCAATTATTTAAGTAATTATTCTCTTTCGATTTACTCCATTTTCCCTCGGTTAAGTCAAGTCAACCTGCTTCTTTTCAGTCAAATAACAGATTATGATAATGGAGACGGTCCAGAAATTAAATCATGGTCAATGGGATGGATTAGAGACATGCATTAGGGATTGACATAAGACAGATAACATTTAAATTACAAGGAAATAGAATGGACAGCAACAGTTTTTATTGAGAATTGCTTAAAAAGTTTTGTCTGCATTTGTTATTATTGTCGTAACATCCACCAGGTGACAGCTCTTAGCCCTTTAGCAGAACTGAAGCAGCAATTCCAAATAATTCTGATTCATTTCATCAGTTCAGGAAAAATATATGTATTTCATTAAATATATTACACGCTTTTGCTGATGATATTTACAAAATAACCCTTTGGTAAAATTATCTTATGAACAAGGTGAACATGTGTTAAGGGTTTTATTGGCATTGCATTAAATGATATGATACGATTCTCGAGGTCCTATGGGCTTCATCATATGCCGGATATTCCTTGGAAAAAATCCTATTTTACAAGTCTGAGAATGAAGGTTTGAATATTCTGGCCATATTTCTGTACGTAAAACAAAGCATGGCGTATTTCAGCTGGAAGAGAAAACACCAAACATTGAAAAGAAAGTAGTGAGAGATTTAAAAGTCGTAGGGGATTTAAAGATTTAGGATGGCTTTCGCAGCATAAGCGCTCTCAGCTTTTATGTTTCGGTTAAAATCATTTGCTTTTGCCAAGCTGTGAAAGCACCGAAACCAAGATGACCGAAAGTTGGCCGAATTTGTACTGCATTAAAATCTCTTAAGGGCCTAACGTAGATATAATGGTAGAAGCCATAAGAATAAGCCATTTGTGATCACTTATGGTTATTTCATATACTAATGGACAAATCATACTTGACAATTCACACACTAAAACATTTATATCATTCAATGAATTGTCCTTTATTACAAGTAAATTAATATTTTCATACCATTCCTAAAGTAAATTCAGGAAAATGGTTCCTGTACATTTACCCCAATTATGAGACAAAAAAGAGGTGTTTGAAATAAATGTCAATAGGTGCTTGATAATGTTTACACATTTTGCTAAAATATAGCAAGATTGGCATCTCTGATCTGAAACTGAGTTTCCAATGTGTCTTTACTACAATATGTTAAAGAAAATAAAATACATTTTTCAGATGAATCTAAGGTGAATGGTGACAAAATGCCAAAATATGACAAACTTCCCGTATATGGCAAACTTTGCATATATGTTGTGATCCTAACGAATAAAAATGTGTAAATGACTCAAATCGATATTAAAAAACCGAGGAACATTCGCCATTCAATTGAATTTGTCTTGCACGTATTTTTTTGTAAAGCTAACTGAACCATGAAGCATGTGTTTATTTGAGATGCTAAGACTGTTTGAAATAAATGAGAAGTTGCTGCAAACTTCGTTTCAATGTGCAGTTTTCTGTCTAGACGGAAACATTTTCTTATGCAACACACAGGACATATTTAATGAGTTTGCCGGACTGACATAATCGTAAACCAAAAATATAATAATTTGAGAATGATAAGGTTTAAATAAATAGCTGCCTCACTAACAGTCCTGTATACTTATTGACGCTAAAGTCCCCACTTCAGTTTTGTTTTGCAGTTTACAAGTGAGAGATTGCTGCACAAATCAGAGATGGATAGAGAAGTGAGAGACAGTTGCATAAGTGAGAGATGGCTACAACAGTGAGAGATAGCTGCATATGCGAGAAACGGCTACATATGTGAGAAATACCCTGCATACGTGAGAGAGAGCTGCACAAGTGAAAGAATATTTGAAAATTGAAAAATATATTATATTTTTCTATATATTTAACAAAATATGTTTGAATGGACAACGTTAATTTTCTCAAAAATGAAAAAATCCAAAGTTTTAGGTTCATTTCAAGAAATCGAAGATTGTGGTCCCAATTATTTTTTTCTATTTATTTGACGTACATGCTATGAGTGAGATATTTTAAATTACATTGGCCTTTTTCGAGTAATCAACTTTAAGTTGATGTAACATCTGTACTCATCGTGACTATTCAATTAAGTATATCGATCATGTTGCTGTGTCCATTTCAAATAGCTTTGAAGTATATGTGGGAGGCACTGCATATTTGTGCTACTACATCATTTCATTAAATCTAGCCACTTAGTATTGAAGAAGAAAAAAACCGTTAACCAACTGTCCCTTTGACATTAAACCAAGCAAAACTCATGGAAGATTCTTTTGCCAGAAAGAACCTCATTTTTTATAATCCGGAAAACTTGCATTTATGACTGCTCAGATAGATTTTGATAATTGTTATAGAAAATTGAAAGGTGTTTCGATTATTTGGATATTTATTAGACCATTTAAAGATATGTACATTGAGGTTTTTTCTATTTGTGTAAATTTTAACTCAAGTATTTGATTAAATGTTATATTGGTGTATATTGTTTTCTTTTACGTGAGCAGTGAGGTCATATATAAAGTAACTTTGGCCAAGCAGAAAATAAAAGTCCCTTTATTTCTGCTCATTACAAAGATTACCTGTGAAATTTGATAGATTTTAACATTTATTTCCATTTTCTATATCTGTCTCTTCCTTTTTTGTTTAAACCAAACACCATTGTCTTCTTTTGTATCCTCAAGTCAAACTGAACAATACAACATATTAATTAATCTGTTACACAGTGCTTTGTTATTTTTCTATTCCCATTGGAATCGGGGCGATATTCACAATTTCAATTAAAAAAGATTTTTTAAGAACAAAGAAATATAATTGATGAATGTTCAGTTAACATGCTATGAAAGGTAAAGCCTGTGATGGGCTTTGTTTGCATCAAGATAGGTAACAGATATCATGGCACGTATGTTGTTTGGAAGGTTATATGATAGGATTTGATTTTCATAATTCATCTCATCTGATGAACCCATAATTAAATACGTCTCATATTATTAGGTCTTCCTCTACGACCACAGCAGAGATATTGAGATATATTGTAGAATATAATATAGAAACATAGTGATATTGAGTTATTGCAACAAGAGGTTAATGTAGAATATATTATAGAAACATAGTGATATTGAGTTATTGCAACAAGAGGTTAATGTACAATATATTATAGAAACATAGTGATATTGAGTTATTGCAACAAGAGGTTAATGTACAATATATTATAGAAACATAGTGATATTGAGTTATTGCAACAAGAGGTTAATGTACAATATATTATAGAAACATAGTGATATTGAGTTATTGCAACAAGAGGTTAATGTACAATATATTATAGAAACATAGTGATATTGAGTTATTGCAACAAGAGGTTAATGTACAATATATTATAGAAACATAGTGATATTGAGTTATTGCAACAAGAGGTTAATGTACAATATATTATAGAAACATAGTGATATTGAGTTATTGCAAGAAGAGGTTAATGTACAATATATTATAGAAACATAGTGATATTGAGTTATTGCAACAAGAGGTTAATGTACAATATATTATAGAAACATAGTGATATTGAGTTATTGCAACAAGAGGTAAATGTACAATATATTATAGAAACATAGTGATATTGAGTTATTGCAACAAGAGGTTAATGTACAATATATTATAGAAACATAGTGATATTGAGTTATTGCAAGAAGAGGTTAATGTACAATATATTATAGAAACATAGTGATATTGAGTTATTGCAAGAAGAGGTTAATGTACAATATATTATAGAAACATAGTGATATTGAGTTATTGCAACAAGAGGTTAATGTACAATATATTATAGAAACATAGTGATATTGAGTTATTGCAACAAGAGGTAAATGTACAATATATTATAGAAACATAGTGATATTGAGTTATTGCAACAAGAGGTTAATGTAGAATATATTATAGAAACATAGTGATATTGAGTTATTGCAACAAGAGGTTAATGTACAATATATTATAGAAACATAGTGATATTGAGTTATTGCAACAAGAGGTTAATGTAGAATATATTATAGAAACATAGTGATATTGAGTTATTGCAACAAGAGGTTAATGTAGAATATATTATAGAAACATAGTGATATTGAGTTATTGCAACAAGAGGTTAATGTACAATATATTATAGAAACATAGTGATATTGAGTTATTGCAACAAGAGGTTAATGTAGAATATATAATAGAAACATAGTGATATTGAGTTATTGCAACAAGAGGTTAATGTAGAATATATTATAGAAACATAGTGATATTGAGTTATTGCAACAAGAGGTTAATGTAGAATATATTATAGAAACATAGTGATATTGAGTTATTGCAACAAGAGGTTAATGTACAATATATTATAGAAACATAGTGATATTGAGTTATTGCAACAAGAGGTTAATGTAGAATATATTATAGAAACATAGTGATATTGAGTTATTGCAACAAGAGGTTAGTGTACAATATATTATAGAAACATAGTGATATTGAGTTATTGCAACAAGAGGTTAATGTAGAATATATTATAGGAACATAGTGATATTGAGTTATTGCAACAAGAGATTAATGGACTTAGGAATTATTTTATACTTAAGGACGTGGTTTAGTGATGGAGGACATAAGTAAGGGCTTTTCAGTTGTTTTTGTCACATTGTTTATGATCTTTATCGAGAAGGTAAATGAGCAATATCATTCAAATACTTGTAAACAATTTTTATATGCAATGCGTATATATATATACGCATTGCATATAAAAAAGGCTCAGGCTCAGGCTCAGGCTCAGGCTCAGGCTCAGGCTCGAGGCATGGCCAATGCCCCCCTCTAATTTCCAACAACCCCATCAATTCCAACAACACATATATCAATCCCAACAAGTGATTGAAGTGTACTGAAGATATTTGATAAATCAGACCTATCTTATATGTTATATTTATCTAGAAATATGGTTGTATTCTATAAAGGAGAAGATTTGAACAAATCTATTTGTGTGTGTCCATCAATTCCAACAATTCCATCTATCCCATGAACCAATATAATTCAATATTGATCATACCTTCAGTAAGTATTCTATGTACAGACCTGCACAGTCCATAAGCTCTGTATATTTTCCTACACATATCTGGTAAACCCCATATTTCTAGAAATGAGAAGGATCGGATGTATCTGAACAATTCCATCTTTGGCTACTTCCTATAAATTCCAACAATTCTATCAATCCCATCTATAGCATGTCCTGTCCTTCTGTCTTGATAAACTGAAAGAAACCCATTTATCTGAACTTTCTTCACATATATCAAACCACCCTGCTAATCTATTGATGGTGTTAATGAGGCCCACCTATGGTGAGGTGTGGAATTAATGACTTTATTGTTTCTATCAACCATTTCAATCAGCCCCCTTGTAATCAGAATCAGATGAATCAGAACTAATGCATGTCTATATTGTTTGTAATCTACCCCTTGACTGTTACCATCCTTTATCAACCGTTTTATGCTGTGGGGTCTATCAGGAAGAGGGATGAAGCTCAGTCAAATCTACTTCATACACTTATCAGAAAAGCATGAACGACTCAGTGGATTCCTTCATGTCTGCATGTCCCCCTACAAAAAATGGGATGTGTCTGGACAATACACTATAAGCATGTTTTCTATAAATTTATTTTCATAAATGGTTGGAAATGATGTTAAGATGAATCATATTTTATCCAATATCTAAGTCGACCAACTCATATTGCTCAAAAGATCAAGAATTCATTTGTGGAATGATAGTCCTGTCTTCTGTATGTGTTAATTGGTATTATGTCATGCCACCTGGGGTACCCACATCTACCCTCTTACCTTCCCTCTGCTCTTACATACATCACCCAACTTGTGGTCAATGGTCTGTCAGAGCAAGATATATTCCTGCACTTTGAGGACATGGTCTCACATCAAAGCATAACAGTGTAAACATTATGTAATAGTAAACAAAGGACAGGGTGTTCCTCTGACTAAGATGGCACAGATACAATGTTAGCTAGAAATCTGCACATCCCTACAGCACACAAATTGATGTCTGCAGAGTTGTACTTCTTTAGTTTTTATTCAAATTGATCATGATTGATTGATAAAGTTGACTATCTTTACTTTATGTTGTCAAGACATAAACTAATGATCCTGGTAATATATCAGACGTGTTGAGCAGATTAAGAGTCTGTCACCAGCAGGTCAATTGTGGGATGCATGTTA